>BPTQ01000004.1:9896717-10163104 GCA_019973895.1 Chrysanthemum seticuspe | reverse complement strand
GATCCACAGCCCGAAGTGTGGCGAATTATGTAAGACTATAAATACTCTCTACCTTCCAAGGTAGAGAGTTGGAGCTCATAATAATATTTTTCACTTTCTCTCACTAAGTTCCCTAAACCTCTAACTTTCTCTCTCTAGAATTCCATCTTATTCGCCACCTTGTGTTATGGTTTGATGTGTATGTGAAAAGTTATATCTTACAATGGTGTTATTGGATTGGCGTGGATAGTTGGGTTACATGGTGTGACTATTAAACGCGGATAATTGTGTTGCTAGAATGGGTCCATTTCCACGCCTATCGGAGACTTTGGTAGGCAGAATACGTTGGAGAACAAGGTAACATCTGGTAGTATAGATGTTTCAGCATCTGATGGTAATGTTGCTTCGGTGATGGTTGACGAGAGTCTCAAGTCGATCGGTATAGGTTCTCCATCTCTTTTTTTATTGGGTAAAATGGTTACCCCAGTAAAATGTTATTACTCCAAAAAACAATTAAGTACAACGGATGTGGGTGAAGCCCATACCTCAGCCCAAAAAAGGCAAATCAAAAGCGCCTACAGTGCTTAAGACCTAACCAAGCATAAGAAATGACATGTCATACTTATGCAAAAACAAAATAAAAATAACCTATCTAATCTGACCATGAATATTAATGTCATAAGCATTAGATAACTTTAATTTAGCATCGGTCAGACCACAATCATCAAACTCATCATCATCATAAGGGTTTTGGTCATGTGTATCTTCCTTCCATTCCTCCAATAAGCTACTCATGCCCACTCCACTACCACCTTTAGAACCGTCAAAAGTCATAAAATTAGAAGTTTCATTGAAGTCATCAAGGACTTCATCATCATCACTATCTGAGATAACTACATCACAACCTTAGAAAATGGATTGCCTACCTTTCTTCCTTCTTTAAGCATGTTAGGAGTGCTCTTCGAAATACAAGGAGGAGACGCAGTGGATGAACTTGGGATGCTTGCATAGTTTTCGACATTAGCCTTTTGAATAGGAAGCGGCTTCCCATCATCACACAAAAATACAAGCTTTCCTTCAATTAATTGACTAGGGTCTCCATCTTTTGCCAATGTACTGAATGTTGATGCGGACAAAAACATTTCATTAGATAGAATGAAAACTTGTGCTATTGGGTGACGATAGCAAGCCATCGAGAACACATGAGGTGATAAGTTGATTAATGTTGGGACTAGTATTAATGGTGAACCATGTAAGAAAATTTCTAACTTTCGTCCCTTAATAGCCACGGTTGGTAATGGGGTTCATGATGCCATTCCTATAAGATTAGTTTTAGAGGTTAAGTAACGTTTCGAGAATACTATTTACGGGTTTTTTTTTCTTGGAAAGAGAGTTGCGTATCCGGTAGTTGAAAACTATGTAAAGAAATGTGTGGAGTAGTTTTGGTCTTGTTCGTACTATGATGAATGTGAAAGGCATTTTTTCTTTGAATTCAACTCAAAAATGGGTATGGAAGCAATGCTTGAAAGGGGACCATGGTGGATTCATAATGTGCCATTGATTCTTCGTAAATGGTCTCCTATGGCTAATGTTTCTAAGGTGGATTTAAAGAGTGTCCCAGCTTGGGTTAAACTTCATGATGTGTCAATTATGACATTCATGAAGGATGGATTGAGTGCTATTGCTACAAAACTTGGTACCCTATTGATGTTAGATATGTATATGGTCTTTGGACATTCTTTGAACCTTTGTCCAAGAGAAACTATCTAGATGTCCAATGTGCATGGTCTTTGAATATTCTTTGAACCTTTGTCCAAAGAAAACTGTACTTGAAGTTGTGAAGAATGTGAATACAAGGCAAGCTTTTCGTGGATAACCGGTGGGTCCTAAGTCTCATCTTGTGTACAAATCTGTTCATCCTAAGCATACCCAGAAGACGAAGTATAAGCAGGCTAAAACAAAGGAAAACAAAAATAAGGTAGCTTGTGGTTCGAATACAGGTGATGTACCAAGTACAAGTCGGAGGAATATAGAGACTTCAAAAACTTTTAAGGCTCTTAATATTGTTGAAAATGACGTTGGGGCTGACCGTAGTCTTACTGTGTGTTTGAATAAGAGTGTGGTTGATGTGAACATGGAAAACATAAAGGTAGATAACTTGGGTAATGAGGATAGTGACACTAACGTGATTGAGGATGAAAATGAAACTTCGAAGTTTATGACGTCTAATCATCCTAAGGTTCCTAGTTCCTCGAAAGGAGGAGGTGGAAGTGGGAAGAGTTTATATGAGCGTTGGAAGGAAGACTGTGATGAAAATCCATATGATGACGATGAATGCGAAGAATTTTTTTTCAAACAGCGGAATTTTATTAAAACACAAAACAGCTAGCAAGAAGCTAGACAAACATACAAGAAAGAAGAAGTTACCAAAAACAAACCACCATAGAAAAGAACCAACACCCGAGACATGAAACCAAACAGTTAAGAAAGAGAGGGGCTACACCAAGTTAAGAAAGAGGGGGGCTACACCAAGGATTTAACACCCAATCATTTCACTTAGCGATAATCCCGCGACTTCTGCTATGAATCCAAATGTGAGGTATAGCTTTGATCTCCGTTACCACAACGTTAGTGCTCAAGACTTTGTTTTTAAAAATCTTTTCGTTACATGTTTCCATATCACCCATGACGTAATACGAATAATAGCGTCAAAGGTTTTTGTGAACACCGAGGCTAGACCAACCGAACCCGATAACTCCAACAATTCATGGGATCTGGCCAAAGAAACATGGACATTACACCATCTACTTATAGAGTCCCAAATTGGTTTCACCATCTTGCACTCAACAAAAATGTGGTCTGCCGATTCACAATAATCATCACAAAAGAAACATAATACTGTGTGAAGGTCGATACCTTTGTCAACCAGGTTTGTTTTGGTTGGCAAGCGATTACGAATCAATCTCCAGAAGAAATATTCACCTTTTTTGGAATCAACATGTTCCATGAAGTGGCAGGATCAGATTGTGACAATACTAACAAGTCAATACGTGATCTTAAAATGGAAACTAAGAATGAACCACTAGCGTCCAAAGACTACGTCCATCCATCAACTCCATCTTGTAAGGATAAGCCCATGATCACACTATCAAAGTTTTCGAGCTCCTGCATTTTTTTTTTGGTAAAGGGGAGTAATCCTGCACCCTGGTAAATATATTAACCAAAAAACTTTTAAGTACAATGGATATGAGTGAAGTCCCATATCTTAGCCCGTTACATAGGCATAAAGCTTACATAACAAGATACTTCCTATTTTCTAAACAAGAAAACAAACCACTACTCAAATGATAACATAGGACATAATGAAAGAAAATTACTTCCTAGGACCTTGAAGCTTGGTGCCATACATGGTATTAAAGTCATCCAAATTCCCTGGAAGATCGTGAACCTGATTCGCATAGTCATCGTAGTCATAGTCATCATACTCATCTTCAAACTCTTGGCCACCACCGAATATGTCAATCTATTTGGATGTGTGAGTTGGATGTTGATAAACAAGCATATAAAGGTAAGTAATGAAAAGATAAGAGTAAGTAGCACAAAACCACAACGCGAGTATTTATAGTGGTTCGGCTACAAGGACACCTTCCTTGCCCTACTCCACTCCCCGAGTCAACTACTCGAGAGTTCGTAAACACTACACCAATCTCCTTATGGCAGAGAAGTCTTCACAACGTCGCCTACCCTTTTTTCGGTGCTAGGCTAACCACCGGGTTCTTTCACTCCAAGGTGAACCACACCTACACAACGTCGCCTACCCTTTATAAGGTACTAGGCTAAGTACCTAGTTCTTTCACTCCAAGGTGAAATACACCTACACAACGTCGCCTACCCTTTATTAGGTATTAGGTTAAGCACCTAGTTCCATTGCAATGGAGGAATTACTACCATACTACACCAACGACTAAGCCCAAAGGAGATCTACTCCTTTACAACATCATCAAGGATATCAATATCCTTGGATCTAGTTCTAGTCTATCTTGTACATCGAAACACACCATATCGAATGTACATCTAAGGCACCTTTCACTAACGCCTTTGACTAGATCTTCAAGACACCCTTCACTAATGTCTTGTGTCTTGACTTCTAAGCACCTTTCACTAATGCTTTTAGTCTTGACTTCTAAGCACCTACCACAAGTGCTTATGATATGGACGATAGATACCCTTCATTAATATCTTCGTCTTGACACTTGAGACATCTTTCACTAATGTCTTCAACACTACACTTCTTAGAAGAAAGAAAGGAATCATCAACAAGAAGACTTCAGTAGCCTTGATGATGAGGAAGCATGGCAACTCATGGACTTGAGCTTGCTCGACTTCAAAGGTGGTGATCTTGCCTTTAAGAGGAACCTAGAAGATCACACAAAAACAAAACTACAAACATAGATCTCTTGGATCTGAGGTTAGTGAGTTTTTAACTCAGGGAGAAAGTGTGTTAGAAAGGGGTGAGAAACAATGAAGAAATGGACTCACTATTTATAGAAGAAAAAATCTACTGTTCCCCGGATCCCACGGATCCCTTCCACAAGGGACGCTCCCCTTTACCCATGGGTATTTTGGTTATGGGTCATGGGTTGAACCATGGGTCTTTAGCTAGATACAATGTATCTCTTGAGTGCAATGCACTTAGTCACTTGGGTATTGGTTGATCCATGGGTTATGGATATTATCCATGTATGATATAAGCATGATGTCATGCAATGGGTTATGGGTCAAGATCTATGGGTCATGGGCTTTGGGTTGTACCCAACTACATTCAATATATTTGCCCAATGGGTTATGATACTTAAGTTTCTACCCATTTATATTACCCAATATACTACAAACTAGTTATGTGTATATTTTACCCAAATATGTAAACACTAGTTGTTGTACATATGTAATATTAAATCATAAAATCACTTATACTTGTTTTAGTGTTTTATGTGAAAATGTGAATATGTTAGAAACTATTAGTTCAAACCATTTACGTATTTTATTTGTTTCGTTAAAATGATTTTTCGTTTGTTATCGACAAAACATTAGAAGATCGTAAAATGTAAATAAACGTTTTTACGGTTTATTTTAAGGAAAAGCTAAAATTCGTAAAAGTTTGAATTTGTAGTTTTTACTTTCTTCTCCCCCTTTTTGTCGAAACAAAAAGAGCTTCGAAAGAAAGCAACACATTGTTTTTAAGAAAAACATGTGAAAGAAATAAAAAGAAATAGAGAGCAAGTAACGGGAAAGGATCTCGTCTTTACTCCCCTTTGACGAGTCCATCCCTTATGTAAGGGCGTCAAGAAAGTAATACTAAGCTAGTTTGTTTGCAACTAAGTTTGCAAAAGATTACGTCTAAGTGACGAATGTGCTCCCCCTTGATGATTGCAATTTTGCAAAGGGATGTCACGAAATGTAATCCTAATATTGCAAGTAATTTGCAATGTATTGCTTTGACATAAAGCTCCCCTAGCTTTAGGATGTCAAAGTCTTCATGTGTAAATTGAATAACTCCAAAACAAAGGTTAGAAGGCAAGTATAATTCACAATTTCCTGCAAATGTGGTCCAAGTTAGTAGAAAATAGTTTTCTGTCTCACGGATCTCACGGTTCCCTCCTAGTAGGGATCCGTCTAGGCAATTCTGAGGGATCCGTATAGCTGATGATTAATTTCAGCAATGGTGATATAACAAATAATGTTATCACAAAGGTGAGATATGAATACAA
The DNA here is from genome assembly GCA_019973895.1 of Chrysanthemum seticuspe. NCBI lineage: Eukaryota > Viridiplantae > Streptophyta > Magnoliopsida > Asterales > Asteraceae > Chrysanthemum > Chrysanthemum seticuspe. Next base: position 10,157,357 of record BPTQ01000004.1, on the reverse strand, counting down.
CATAATCATATACTCAGAAATATAACAAGTAGCATGTAATTTCATTTAGTAAAACTAGAGTTATGATATACATGACTCTAAAAACTAAGAAAATAAGAAAATACATGACTAGGAATTTCTAAACCAACTATCGCTTGATGCTAGGACACCACTAAAATCTTCTAGCTCAAGTTTTGTTTAGGTTTGATCTCATCGAAACGTTCTAGGAGATGATAAAACATGAAACGTTGGTCTTTTCGTACTTCATGTATCAAACTTTCAACATGTTGACAATGATAGCAATATTTGTCATGGTTAGGTAGTGGTGGTGGAAGAAATGAAATGGCTTGATGCGAAGGATCAAGTGAAGCGGCTTGTGGAGCTTCAAACGATGGAGGGATTGGTGGAGGCACATTTGAGAATGGCTCGACCAAGAATGATGGTGGTGGTAGAGAAGTATCAACTTCCATGTGATCGGGTGGTTGATTTTGATGATTTCTCATAATCCAAATGGGATTATATGATGGAAACTACGAAAAGGAAGCCGGAGCAAGTGTTGACTCAACACCTTGATTTTGTACCATTATTCCTCCTAATGAGGAGAATGTTGTCGGCGGAGGCGGATGAGACGGCCTAGGAGGCAAATCCTCTAAATTATAGAGGTGTGGTAATGATAGTGGGGATGTAAAGGAGATATCTCTAGGAACCAATGGTGATGGTTTAGTGGAGATGATATTGTTTGGCCTAGGAGGTATGGTGGTGTTTGGCATAGGTAGTTTTGTGGGTACTATCCTTTTAGGAATTGGTTTGATTGGTTGAGGAAAGATCCTATCATTTGTTGGCTGGACCGGAGATGACTCGGTTGACGAGATTTCGTGTATAACACGAGCCTTTTTCTTGGGTGGTTCTTTGGTGGATAAGTTACTACTTGGGGTTTTCCTCATGATGATGTGACTTCAAGAGGTTTGTAAGGGTTTCAAAAGTGCTGAAAGTTAGGATGAAGGTGATGACTATGGAGGTCCTAACAATGTGGATTATAAAGCAAGAGATTTGGCAAGTGCATTTAAGCCTTAATCCACTAAGATTCATTGAAATGTGATGATTAACATGCACAAGAGTCAACTTCAGAGTTCTACCCATTTATATTACCCAATATACTACATACTAGTTATGTGTATATTTTACCCAAATATTTAAACACTAGTTGTAGTACATATGTAATATTAAATCATAAAATCACTTATACTTGTTTTAGTGTTTTATGTGAAAATGCGAATATGTTAGAAACTATTAGTTCAAACCATTTACGTATTTTATTTGTTTCGTTAAAATGATTTTACGTTTGTTATCGACAAAACATTAGAAGATCGTAAAATATAAATAAACGTTTTTACGGCTTATTTGTATTAACAATATGAAAATCGTGTCTCTTTGTTGCTTGGTAAAACCCAAATGCATGAAAAAAAAACAAGTTAAAAACATACAAAATAAAATTGCACACACCATTCCAGTAACAGAATACACACAATCCTTAACGGTGTGATCATGTTTGGTATTGTAATATGGTGTTATTGGATTGGCGTGGATAGTTGGGTTACATGGTGTGACTATTAAACGCGGATAATTGTGTTGCTAGAATGGGTCCATTTCCACGCCTATCGGAGACTTTGGTAGGCAGAATACGTTGGAGAACAAGGTAACATCTGGTAGTATAGATGTTTCAGCATCTGATGGTAATGTTGCTTCGGTGATGGTTGACGAGAGTCTCAAGTCGATCGGTATAGGTTCTCCATCTCTTTTTTTATTGGGTAAAATGGTTACCCCAGTAAAATGTTATTACTCCAAAAAACAATTAAGTACAACGGATGTGGGTGAAGCCCATACCTCAGCCCAAAAAAGGCAAATCAAAAGCGCCTACAGTGCTTAAGACCTAACCAAGCATAAGAAATGACATGTCATACTTATGCAAAAACAAAATAAAAATAACCTATCTAATCTGACCATGAATATTAATGTCATAAGCATTAGATAACTTTAATTTAGCATCGGTCAGACCACAATCATCAAACTCATCATCATCATAAGGGTTTTGGTCATGTGTATCTTCCTTCCATTCCTCCAATAAGCTACTCATGCCCACTCCACTACCACCTTTAGAACCGTCAAAAGTCATAAAATTAGAAGTTTCATTGAAGTCATCAAGGACTTCATCATCATCACTATCTGAGATAACTACATCACAACCTTAGAAAATGGATTGCCTACCTTTCTTCCTTCTTTAAGCATGTTAGGAGTGCTCTTCGAAATACAAGGAGGAGACGCAGTGGATGAACTTGGGATGCTTGCATAGTTTTCGACATTAGCCTTTTGAATAGGAAGCGGCTTCCCATCATCACACAAAAATACAAGCTTTCCTTCAATTAATTGACTAGGGTCTCCATCTTTTGCCAATGTACTGAATGTTGATGCGGACAAAAACATTTCATTAGATAGAATGAAAACTTGTGCTATTGGGTGACGATAGCAAGCCATCGAGAACACATGAGGTGATAAGTTGATTAATGTTGGGACTAGTATTAATGGTGAACCATGTAAGAAAATTTCTAACTTTCGTCCCTTAATAGCCACGGTTGGTAATGGGGTTCATGATGCCATTCCTATAAGATTAGTTTTAGAGGTTAAGTAACGTTTCGAGAATACTATTTACGGGTTTTTTTTTCTTGGAAAGAGAGTTGCGTATCCGGTAGTTGAAAACTATGTAAAGAAATGTGTGGAGTAGTTTTGGTCTTGTTCGTACTATGATGAATGTGAAAGGCATTTTTTCTTTGAATTCAACTCAAAAATGGGTATGGAAGCAATGCTTGAAAGGGGACCATGGTGGATTCATAATGTGCCATTGATTCTTCGTAAATGGTCTCCTATGGCTAATGTTTCTAAGGTGGATTTAAAGAGTGTCCCAGCTTGGGTTAAACTTCATGATGTGTCAATTATGACATTCATGAAGGATGGATTGAGTGCTATTGCTACAAAACTTGGTACCCTATTGATGTTAGATATGTATATGGTCTTTGGACATTCTTTGAACCTTTGTCCAAGAGAAACTATCTAGATGTCCAATGTGCATGGTCTTTGAATATTCTTTGAACCTTTGTCCAAAGAAAACTGTACTTGAAGTTGTGAAGAATGTGAATACAAGGCAAGCTTTTCGTGGATAACCGGTGGGTCCTAAGTCTCATCTTGTGTACAAATCTGTTCATCCTAAGCATACCCAGAAGACGAAGTATAAGCAGGCTAAAACAAAGGAAAACAAAAATAAGGTAGCTTGTGGTTCGAATACAGGTGATGTACCAAGTACAAGTCGGAGGAATATAGAGACTTCAAAAACTTTTAAGGCTCTTAATATTGTTGAAAATGACGTTGGGGCTGACCGTAGTCTTACTGTGTGTTTGAATAAGAGTGTGGTTGATGTGAACATGGAAAACATAAAGGTAGATAACTTGGGTAATGAGGATAGTGACACTAACGTGATTGAGGATGAAAATGAAACTTCGAAGTTTATGACGTCTAATCATCCTAAGGTTCCTAGTTCCTCGAAAGGAGGAGGTGGAAGTGGGAAGAGTTTATATGAGCGTTGGAAGGAAGACTGTGATGAAAATCCATATGATGACGATGAATGCGAAGAATTTTTTTTCAAACAGCGGAATTTTATTAAAACACAAAACAGCTAGCAAGAAGCTAGACAAACATACAAGAAAGAAGAAGTTACCAAAAACAAACCACCATAGAAAAGAACCAACACCCGAGACATGAAACCAAACAGTTAAGAAAGAGAGGGGCTACACCAAGTTAAGAAAGAGGGGGGCTACACCAAGGATTTAACACCCAATCATTTCACTTAGCGATAATCCCGCGACTTCTGCTATGAATCCAAATGTGAGGTATAGCTTTGATCTCCGTTACCACAACGTTAGTGCTCAAGACTTTGTTTTTAAAAATCTTTTCGTTACATGTTTCCATATCACCCATGACGTAATACGAATAATAGCGTCAAAGGTTTTTGTGAACACCGAGGCTAGACCAACCGAACCCGATAACTCCAACAATTCATGGGATCTGGCCAAAGAAACATGGACATTACACCATCTACTTATAGAGTCCCAAATTGGTTTCACCATCTTGCACTCAACAAAAATGTGGTCTGCCGATTCACAATAATCATCACAAAAGAAACATAATACTGTGTGAAGGTCGATACCTTTGTCAACCAGGTTTGTTTTGGTTGGCAAGCGATTACGAATCAATCTCCAGAAGAAATATTCACCTTTTTTGGAATCAACATGTTCCATGAAGTGGCAGGATCAGATTGTGACAATACTAACAAGTCAATACGTGATCTTAAAATGGAAACTAAGAATGAACCACTAGCGTCCAAAGACTACGTCCATCCATCAACTCCATCTTGTAAGGATAAGCCCATGATCACACTATCAAAGTTTTCGAGCTCCTGCATTTTTTTTTTGGTAAAGGGGAGTAATCCTGCACCCTGGTAAATATATTAACCAAAAAACTTTTAAGTACAATGGATATGAGTGAAGTCCCATATCTTAGCCCGTTACATAGGCATAAAGCTTACATAACAAGATACTTCCTATTTTCTAAACAAGAAAACAAACCACTACTCAAATGATAACATAGGACATAATGAAAGAAAATTACTTCCTAGGACCTTGAAGCTTGGTGCCATACATGGTATTAAAGTCATCCAAATTCCCTGGAAGATCGTGAACCTGATTCGCATAGTCATCGTAGTCATAGTCATCATACTCATCTTCAAACTCTTGGCCACCACCGAATATGTCAATCTATTTGGATGTGTGAGTTGGATGTTGATAAACAAGCATATAAAGGTAAGTAATGAAAAGATAAGAGTAAGTAGCACAAAACCACAACGCGAGTATTTATAGTGGTTCGGCTACAAGGACACCTTCCTTGCCCTACTCCACTCCCCGAGTCAACTACTCGAGAGTTCGTAAACACTACACCAATCTCCTTATGGCAGAGAAGTCTTCACAACGTCGCCTACCCTTTTTTCGGTGCTAGGCTAACCACCGGGTTCTTTCACTCCAAGGTGAACCACACCTACACAACGTCGCCTACCCTTTATAAGGTACTAGGCTAAGTACCTAGTTCTTTCACTCCAAGGTGAAATACACCTACACAACGTCGCCTACCCTTTATTAGGTATTAGGTTAAGCACCTAGTTCCATTGCAATGGAGGAATTACTACCATACTACACCAACGACTAAGCCCAAAGGAGATCTACTCCTTTACAACATCATCAAGGATATCAATATCCTTGGATCTAGTTCTAGTCTATCTTGTACATCGAAACACACCATATCGAATGTACATCTAAGGCACCTTTCACTAACGCCTTTGACTAGATCTTCAAGACACCCTTCACTAATGTCTTGTGTCTTGACTTCTAAGCACCTTTCACTAATGCTTTTAGTCTTGACTTCTAAGCACCTACCACAAGTGCTTATGATATGGACGATAGATACCCTTCATTAATATCTTCGTCTTGACACTTGAGACATCTTTCACTAATGTCTTCAACACTACACTTCTTAGAAGAAAGAAAGGAATCATCAACAAGAAGACTTCAGTAGCCTTGATGATGAGGAAGCATGGCAACTCATGGACTTGAGCTTGCTCGACTTCAAAGGTGGTGATCTTGCCTTTAAGAGGAACCTAGAAGATCACACAAAAACAAAACTACAAACATAGATCTCTTGGATCTGAGGTTAGTGAGTTTTTAACTCAGGGAGAAAGTTTGTTAGAAAGGGGTGAGAAACAATGAAGAAATGACTCACTATTTATAGAAGAAAAAATCTACTGTTCCCCGGATCCCACGGATCCCTTCCACAAGGGACGCTCCCCTTTACCCATGGGTATTTTGGTTATGGGTCATGGGTTGAACCATGGGTCTTTAGCTAGATACAATGTATCTCTTGAGTGCAATGCACTTAGTCACTTGGGTATTGGTTGATCCATGGGTTATGGATATTATCCATGTATGATATAAGCATGATGTCATTCAATGGGTTATGGGTCAAGATCTATGGGTCATGGGCTTTGGGTTGTACCCAACTACATTCAATATATTTGCCCAATGGGTTATGATACTTAAGTTTCTACCCATTTATATTACCCAATATACTACAAACTAGTTATGTGTATATTTTACCCAAATATGTAAACACTAGTTGTTGTACATATGCAATATTAAATCATAAAATCACTTATACTTGTTTTAGTGTTTTATGTGAAAATGTGAATATGTTAGAAACTATTAGTTCAAACCATTTACGTATTTTATTTGTTTCGTTAAAATGATTTTTCGTTTGTTATCGACAAAACATTAGAAGATCGTAAAATGTAAATAAACGTTTTTACGGTTTATTTGTATTAACAATCTCCCCCTTTTTGTTGATGACAAAACATAAAATTATTTTAAGGAAAAGCTAAAATTCGTAAAAGTTTGAATTTGTAGTTTTTACTTTCTTCTCCCCCTTTTTGTCGAAACAAAAAGAGCTTCGAAAGAAAGCAACACATTGTTTTTAAGAAAAACATGTGAAAGAAATAAAAAGAAATAGAGAGCAAGTAACGGGAAAGGATCTCGTCTTTACTCCCCTTTGACGAGTCCATCCCTTATGTAAGGGCGTCAAGAAAGTAATACTAAGCTAGTTTGTTTGCAACTAAGTTTGCAAAAGATTACGTCTAAGTGACGAATGTGCTCCCCCTTGATGATTGCAATTTTGCAAAGGGATGTCACGAAATGTAATCCTAATATTGCAAGTAATTTGCAATGTATTGCTTTGACATAAAGCTCCCCTAGCTTTAGGATGTCAAAGTCTTCATGTGTAAATTGAATAACTCCAAAACAAAGGTTAGAAGGCAAGTATAATTCACAATTTCCTGCAAATGTGGTCCAAGTTAGTAGAAAATAGTTTTCTGTCTCACGGATCTCACGGTTCCCTCCTAGTAGGGATCCGTCTAGGCAATTCTGAGGGATCCGTATAGCTGATGATTAATTTCAGCAATGGTGATATAACAAATAATGTTATCACAAAGGTGAGATATGAATACAACATAATCATATACTCAGAAATATAACAAGTAGCATGTAATTTCATTTAGTAAAACTAGAGTTATGATATACATGACTCTAAAAACTAAGAAAATAAGAAAATACACGACTAGGAATTTCTAAACCAACTATCGCTTGATGCTTGGACACCACTAAAATCTTCTAGCTCAAGTTTTGTTTAGGTTTGATCTCGTCGAAACGTTCGAGGAGATGATAAAACATGAAACGTTGGTCTTCTCGTACTTCGTGTATCAAACTTTCAACATGTTGACAATGAAACAATATTTGTCATGGCTAGGTAGTGGTGGTGGAAGAAATGAAATGGCTTGATGCGAAGGATCAAGTGAAGCGGCTTGTGGAGCTTCAAACGATGGAGGGATTGGTGGAGGCACATTTGAGAATGGCTCGACCAAGAATGATGGTGGTGGTAGAGAAGTATCAACTTCCATGTGATCGGGTGGTTGATTTTGATGATTTCTCATAATCCAAATGGGATTATATGATGGAAACTACGAAAAGGAAGCCGGAGCAAGTGTTGACTCAACACCTTGATTTTGTACCATTATTCCTCCTAATGAGGAGAATGTTGTCGGCGGAGGCGGATGAGACGGCCTAGGAGGCAAATCCTCTAAATTATAGAGGTGTGGTGATGATAGTGGGGATGTAAAGGAGATAGCTCTAGGAACCAATGGTGATGGTTTAGTGGAGATGATATTGTTTGGCCTAGGAGGTATGGTGGTGTTTGGCAAAGGTAGTTTTGTGGGTACTATCCTTTTAGGAATTGGTTTGATTGGTTGAGGAAAGATCCTATCATTTGTTGGCTTGACCGGAGATGATTCGGTTGAGGAGATTTCGTGTATAACACGAGCCTTTTTCTTGGGTGGTTCTTTGGTGGATAAGTTACTACTTAGGGTTTTCCTCATGATGAGATGACTTCAAGAGGTTTGTAAGGGTTTCAAAAGTGCTGAAAGTTAGGATGAAGGTGATGACTATGGAAGTCCTAACAATGTGGTTTATAAAGCAAGAGATTTGGCAAGTTCATTTAAGCCTTAAGCCACTAAGATTCATTGGAATGTGATGATTAACATGCACAAGAGTCAACTTCAGAGTTCTACCCATTTATATTACCCAATATACTACATACTAGTTATGTATATATTTTATCCAAATATGTAAACACTAGTTGTAGTACATATGTAATATTAAATCATAAAATCACTTATACTTGTTTTAGTGTTTTATGTGAAAATGCGAATATGTTAGAAACTATTAGTTCAAACCATTTACGTATTTTATTTGTTTCGTTAAAATGATTTTACGTTTGTTATCGACAAAACATTAGAAGATCGTAAAATATAAATAAACGTTTTTACGGCTTATTTGTATTAACAATATGAAAATCGTGTCTCTTTGTTGCTTGGTAAAACCCAAATGCATGAAAAAAAAAACAAGTTAAAAACATACAAAATAAAATTGCACACACCATTCCAGTAACATAATACACACAATCCTTAACGGTGTGATCATGTTTGGTATTGTAATATGGTGTTATTGGATTGGCGTGGATAGTTGGGTTACATGGTGTGACTATTAAACGCGGATAATTGTGTTGCTAGAATGGGTAAATTTCCATGCCTATCCGAGGCTTTGGTAGGCAGAATACGTTGGAGAACAAGGTAACATCTGGTAGTATAGATGTTTCAGCATCTGATGGTAATGTTGCTTCGGTGATGGTTGACGAGAGTGTCAAGTCGATCGGTATAGGTTCTCCATCTCTTTTTTTTATTGGGTAAAAGGGTTACCCTAGTAAAATGTTATTACTCCAAAAAACAATTAAGTACAACGGATGTGGGTGAAGCCCATACCTCAGCCTAAAAAAGGCAAATCAAAAGCGCCTACAGTGCTTAAGACCTAACCAAGCATAAGAAATGACATGTCATACTTATGCAAAAACAAAATAAAAATAACCTATCTAATCTGACCACGAATTTAGCATCGGTCACATCATCAAACTCATCATCATCATAAGGGTTTTGGTCATGTGTATCTTCCTTCCATTCCTCCAATAAGCTACTCATGCCCACTCCACTACCACCTTTAGAACCGTCAAAAGCCATAAAATTAGAAGTTTCATTGAAGTCATCAAGGACTTCATCATCATCACTATCTGAGATAACTACATCACAACCTTAGAAAATGGATTGCCTACCTTTCTTCCTTCTCTAAGCATGTTAGGAGTGCTCTTCGAAATACAAGGAGGAGACGCAGTGGATGAACTTGGGATGCTTGCATAGTTTTCCACATTAGCCTTTTGAATAGGAAGCGGCTTCCCATCATCACACAAAAATACAAGCTTTCCTTCAATTAATTGACTAGGGTCTCTATCTTTTGCCAATGTATTGAATGTTGATGCGGACAAAAACATTTCATTAGATAGAATGAAAACTTGTGCTATTGGGTGACGATAGCCAGCCATCGAGAACACATGAGGTGATAAGTTGATTAATGTTGGGACTAGTATTAATGGTGAACCATGTAAGAAAATTTCTAACTTTCGTCCCTTAATAGCCACGGTTGGTAATGGGGTTCATGATGCCATTCCTACAAGATTAGTTTTAGAGGTTAAGGAACGTTTCGAGAATACTATTTACGGGTTTCTTTTTCTTGGAAAGAGAGTTGCGTATCCAGTAGTTGAAAACTATGTAAAGAAATGTGTGGAGTAGTTTTGGTCTTGTTCGTACTATGATGAATGTGAAAGGCATTTTTTCTTTGAATTCAACTCAAAAATGGGTATGGAAGCAATGCTTGAAAGGGGACCATGGTTGATTCATAATGTGCCATTGATTCTTCGTAAATGGTCTCCTATGGCTAATGTTTCTAAGGTGGATTTAAAGAGTGTCCCAGCTTGGGTTAAACTTCATGATGTGTCAATTACGACATTCATGAAGGATGGATTGAGTGCTATTGCTACAAAACTTGGTACCCTATTGATGTTAGATATGTATATGGTCTTTGGACATTCTTTGAACCTTTGTCCAAGAGAAACTATCTAGATGTCCAATGTGCATGGTCTTTGAATATTCTTTGAACCTTTGTCCAAAGAAAACTGTACTTGAAGTTGTGAAGAATGTGAATACAAGGCAAGCTTTTCGTGGGTAACCGGTGGGTCCTAAGTCTCATCTTGTGTACAAATCTATTCATCCTAAGCATACCCAGAAGACGAAGTATAAGCTAGCTAAAACAAAGGAAAACGAAAATAAGGTAGCTTGTGGTTCGAATACAGGTGATGTACCAAGTACAAGTCGGAAGAATATAGAGACTTCAAAAACTTTTAAGTCTCTTAATATTGTTGAAAATGACGTTGGGGCTGACCGTAGTCTTACTGTGTGTTTGAATAAGAGTGTGGTTGATGTGAACATGGAAAACATAAAGGTAGATAACTTGGGTAATGAGGATAGTGACACTAACGTGATTGAGGATGAAAATGAAACTTCGAAGTTTATGACGTCTAATCATCCTAAGGTTCCTAGTTCCTCGAAAGGAGGAGGTGGAAGTGGGAAGAGTTTATATGAGCGTTGGAAGGAAGACTGTGATGAAAATCCATATGATGACGATGAATGCGAAGAATTTTTTTTTCAAACAGCGGAATTTTATTAAAACACAAAACAGCTAGCAAGAAGCTAGACAAACATACAAGAAAGAAGAAGTTACCAAAAACAAACCACCATAGAAAAGAACCAACACCCGAGACATGAAACCAAACAGTTAAGAAAGAGGGGGGCTACACCAAGTTAAGAAAGAGGGGGGCTACACCAAGGATTTAACACCCAATCATTTCATTTAGCGATAATCCTGAGACTTCTGCTATGAATCCAAATGTGAGGTATAGCTTTGATCTCCGTTACCACAACGTTAGTGCTCAAGACTTTGTTTTTAAAAATCTTTTCGTTACATGTTTCCATATCACCCATGACGTAATACGAATAATAGCGTCAAAGGTTTTTGTGAACACCGAGGCTAGACCAACCGAACCCGATAACTCCAACAATTCATGGGATCTGGCCAAAGAAACATGGACATTACACCATCTACTTATAGAGTCCCAAATTGGTTTCACCATCTTGCACTCAACAAAAATGTGGTCTGCCGATTCACAATAATCATCACAAAAGAAACATAATACTGTGTGAAGGTCGATACCTTTGTCAACCAGGTTTGTTTTGGTTGGCAAGCGATTACGAATCAATCTCCAGAAGAAATATTCACCTTTTTTGGAATCAACATGTTCCATGAAGTGGCAGGATCATATTTTGACAATACTAACAAGTCAATACGTGATCTTAAAATGGAAACTAAGAATGAACCACTAGCGTCCAAAGACTACGTCCATCCATCAACTCCATCTTGTAAGGATAAGCCCATGATCACACTATCAAAGTTTTCGAGCTCCTGCATTTTTTTTGGGTAAAGGGGAGTAATCCTGCACCCTGGTAAATATATTAACCAAAAAACTTTTAAGTACAATGGATATGAGTGAAGTCCCATATCTTAGCCCGTTACATAGGCATAAAGCTTACATAACAAGATACTTCCTATTTTCTAAACAAGAAAACAAACCACTACTCAAATGATAACATAGGACATAATGAAAGAAAATTACTTCCTAGGACCTTGAAGCTTGGTGCCATACATGGCATTAAAGGCATCCAAATTCCCTGGAAGATCATGAACCTGATTCGCATAGTCATCATAGTCATAGTCATCATACTCATCTTCAAACTCTTGGCCACCACCGAATATGTCAATCTATTTGGATGTGTGAGTTGGATGTTGATAAACAAGCATATAAAGGAAAGTAATGAAAAGATAAGAGTAAGTAGCACAAAACCACAATCAGAAACCACGATCTCTCCCACTTTAGAAAAAGGATTAACTCTCTTAGTAGAAGAGGCGGGCGGATTACAAGAATCACTAGTTATAGGAGCCACACCCGACTCCATCTCTTTCAAATCACTCACAAGAGGTTCTTGTGATGCAGTACCTGTCTTAGTAGACTTATCTTCATTAACTTCCATTGTACGACCAGAGTCCACATCCTTGTTGGTTTCATTAGAAGGAGTACCAAACGCATCCGTATGTTCCATATTAAGAGCATCAAACTGGTTAGATGTAGAGATCTTTGTTCCACTCGAACTAGCCACATCAGAAGCATTCTTCTTAGTGACTTCCACTTTCTTAGGTTCAGGAGGAGTCTTTTTGGGTTGATATTGAAACTGGTTACCCACAACAGGTTTAGTAAACCCTCCTTGACCCAGAATAGTAGACCCACCTTGCTTTCCCTTCTTCTTGTTATTAACCGTTTTGAAACCATCATTAAAACGCTTAGTAGGCTGAGCAGGAGGTTCAACAACTTTAGGACATTCAATAAGAGTATGACCAAAAATCTTACATTTATCACAATGAGGTGGTTTCCACTCATATTCAACCCGTATCTTCTCAATAGTCGAACCCGACCCATCAAGTAATGATATCTCAACAGTAAGGTTGTCCCTAAGCACCTCATCCGACTTTACTTCAATCATGCATCTAGCAAAACTACTACGGCCCCACGAGTCCTTGCACATTTGGCTAGTGAAAGCATCTAACCTTTTGGGCATGCCTAGCAATGTAGCAAGGAGACTAAGGCCATCATCAGAAAACATAGCAAGAGGAACATCATGGAATTTAACCCACACCGGGATGTTGGTCAAATCCTCTTTAAGTAAGTTGGTGTTCAATGTCCATGGTTTAAGAATAATAGGTACATTTCTAGTCAACCAAGGACCATTTTCAAGAACATCATCAACACCTTTCTTCGAATTGAACTTAAAAAAGAAGAACCCCTTTGCATTCATCATGACCTTTTGTATACCAAACTTAGCCCACGCATTGCGTACAAAGTAATCAACAACAGGAAAAGCAAGTCGTTGACCAAGGAAATACCCATACAAAGTATTCTCAAACCTAGAGTTCACTTCTTCAACCACTTTCGTCGGGACAGAAAGATCCACACCATTAGCTTTCTTATTACACTCCAACCTACGAAAGTTTGACGTGTGTTTCTTAGGTTCAGTAGAAGTAACACCAGCATACGATGTAGAAGGTTGTTTCAAAGCACCAACCTTCTCAATACCAATAGCCCCATGTGCATTCGTATCAACCTTATCATTAACATTATTAGGACTACTAGTAGCATTAACATTAGAAGCCATAGGAACACTCGTATCATGAGGAGGTTTCGAATAATAACCAATAGCAATAAGCATCTCCTCTAGCTCCTTCTGTGACTGCGGCACCTTAAGATGCTCAAATGGATTAGCCCCAGTAGTAGTAGCATCCACTGTCACAGCTGGTTTTAATGGTTGCCCATCGTCACCCACAAGAACAAGTTTTCCCTCAAATATTTGTTTTTCAATAGCACGAATTTTCAATAAAGTATCATGACCCTCAGGAGTGTCATGAGTAGGTGCATCATGACTAGGGCTCGAACCAGTATCCATAGACGTAGCAACTCCAATCACAGAATCAGGTAGATCATTAGGTGGTTGGGACGTAGCATAACTACCAAATCCTTGCGCATAATCAGACGAAAGTGTACCAACTAATCGTTCAGAATCAGTATACGACCCTCCCTTCGACATCAAAGCAAAACACTAAAACCCTCAATTCAATCGATCACAAACAGAACCAACACGAAGATAGCGTCACTCTTCAAGAAACGGATAAAACCCTAGTTAAAGACTAGGGTTTATAAGCATGAATGGACCACAGCAGTTACATGATAGACCATATCGCAGGAATAGTAAAAGGTTTGAATTAAACAAACCGAGTAGACAAAAAACCCTAAAAAACAGTGAAAATAAACCCTAAGAAAAGAACACTAATCAGCCGATTAATCCAAGTCCAATACCAGGCTAAGATCGATTACAAGAGGATATAATCCCACTTAGAAGAATCGGAACCAAGAATAAAAGTTGATTAGAGAACCATAATTGCGATAAGGGTATAATTCGCCATAGAGAAATCGTTTTTAGGGTTGGAGGGTTTTTCAGCTCCTGCATTTCTCTGCCCAAGAACAAATCTCTCCTCCAAAGATCGCGATTCTCCAAACTAGCCGACACCCATTGCTGCACAAAACACTCTTTATCTAAAGCTAAAGCGAACAACCTTGGAAAAGTCCGATCAAGACTTTGAGATCCCAACCATATGTCTTTTCAAATCCTAGTGGAGGAACCCGATATAACCTTACGCTTAAAAGAGCTAATGAATGGAACACCACTATCGTTGATCTTCCAACCAGCCTTAAGGATGTTAATCCAAAGACCAGAACCTTTGATAGATTCCCTATCATGAATGCGAAGAATTATTGAAGATTAATTGGCATTATGTGACGCTTATGATATTAGACTTCCTAGACGTGCTCGACGTTAGTTTATGTTTGGTATTGAGTCAAATGCATTCTAGGGTTTAGTAGTTCGTTTGCGTTACATAGACGGTAAAGTTTACATAACAAAGCACTACAATTGCTAAACAAATAAAATTTTAGTATGTGTCAAGGGTTGTCTTTAGAAAAAAAAAGAGAATGAAGTTACTCTTAGTATAGCTAATTGGGTCGTAAGATGTAACCACAATATCATTTTGAAAGATAAAATTGCAGATTGTGCTCTTACACGAGCTATGAAAGATATCTTTCTATTGAATGAAGTTATATTCCTCTTTTATCTAATAAGTTGACCCTTGATGTTTTATATTATATTGGTTTTTGGTATACAAAGATAACTTTGATAATTCAATTGATCGATAATTGGAGCATTAAACATTTTAGTAGTCTATGCTTGTAATCATAATCATTTACTGTATTTACTTTGAAAGAGACAAATTCTTAATATCAAAATTTGACTTTGATACGAAAATTACATTAGCCTCCTAGAAGTTTCAATGACGATAATGACCCCCCAATACTAACCATTAACTACTCCTATCTTGTTTCCGACATCGAACAATATTGACTTGAATCATAAAAAAAACTACGAACCGGCGATAAAACTACATTTTTATAATGGTGTCATCGTCAAATATGAAGCAAATATAAGCCGCCGTGTGACCAAAATTTCTTTGATACTAAAATAACGATCTGAAAAAAATGTAATTTTTTTTATTTTGGTTCTGTAGCTAAAGAATTACAGTCCAGAAAATGGTTATCAACATGGTAATGTTTTGTAGCAAACTTACATCTATGAATCAATGTATCGAGGAATTGTTATGTAAAAGTTACTCCACCTTGAGAACGATCTTCATGAACTCGTAAACAAAGTAGCTTATTGCAGCCGAAGGTAATACCTGAGAATTTAAACAAGTCAAACTTTAAATAAATGTTTGCATAAAATTGGTAACTTTCTTAATCTTGGGCGACAATACAAAATCAGATATAAGAATGTGCTGAACTAAGTGTGTTCACGCGTGTAAGAGTTTATGAACGGGACCATTTGACCTCACAAGTCGAACCTTAATTATTACCCTTAATTGTCTTGGTATGATACTATGATTGTCCATAATAACGTTGTTTTTGCATTTATTAGGAAATAGCAATGTATATGTTTATTACTTTATTCTGATATTCATTCAAGACACTTGAACAAAAGTCAATTTAATCTCTAAGCATCTTAGTGATTATGTACATAATTATTCATTTTATCGCACAGAGCCTCATGCTAATTAATATATCGAAGGGAGTTAGCATACACTCATGCATGAATCTAAAATGTGACTATTTCTAAACGAGCATGCGTAAATCTCAAATGTTTGACCTGAGAAATCGAAGACTACCCTTACGAAGAGTCGAAGCAAAAAGCATTATCATAAAGTGATGTTTGAGTGTGCGTTTGTAAGAAAATGAAATTTATTGACTATTAATTCAATCCATTTGGTAAGCTACTTATCCTTACGGGTGTATGGTTATTTACGCAAATATGGTTATTCTGGGGTCAAATGCATAATCAATTTGATACCAACTATTGACTTACATGCCTATCGTCGTTATATCAATTACTTCCTCAAAAAGTCAGGACTAGCTAAACAATCAACAGCATCAAATATGATCATTAAAACTCGAAGCACCATGCGCAAATCCAATGCTACCTCGCCAACAACCCCTAAATATACATGGAAGATGGAGCAACTTCATGTGAGAGGCTCAAAAACATTTTCAAAAACCATGTTCTATTCATACATATATTCATGCGTTATCGCCACTCATAAACATTCGTTCTCGCATGGACTTTTACTTGTCAGGTGAATTATTTTACTGACTTCATAATTTACGAGGATGTTTTTGGTGTTTGGGACAAACACATACGTGCATGGAGGGATTATAATCGATATAAATATTTAGGAGCTAAGAAAATAGAAACATCGAATCTCGTTAAGCAACTTTTGCATCTCGAAAGTCAAGTGAGTATATATTTACCAAGTATCATATGCATCCTCTTTGTCCCCATAAAAATACGGTGGTTGACTTGGCAAATAGGTTAACGAAAACATTTTAAGGTTTGAAAATACCTAAAATTCCCCCTAATACTTGTGGACCCAAAAGAAAAAATTACCGGTAGGTAAAAAGGTGAATATGATTGAATACCTAATGAACACTAAATGTTGCATTTTGTTAAAATAAATGGGACCCAAAATTTCTTTTAATTACCATCACATAAATGAACCGAAAACAATGTTTCATGCTTACTAACCAATAAAAGGAACAATAAATAAATAAGAAAGACACGAACAAACCTGCAGTGAACTGGTATTTCATCCCTTCCAACAAAAATAGTAGTGGTGTGTGGAAAGAGATTGTAAAATCTTTGGCTAATACGGTGGTAGAAGGTGTTCCCATATGTCGTATGTTTAAAGGGATTGTTGGCGAAGGCTCGGATATTGAGTTTTGGATTGATCCTTGGTTGTCGGACACACCGTTGAAAGACTTGGTTCCTGGTCTCTTTAGGTTGGAGAAAGATAAGAAATGTAAGGTGAAGGAGAGGCTCGTTGACTCTGGAGGAATTGTTGTGGGCTGCTGGATTTGGAAATGTAGGTTGACTGAGGTAGAGGTGTTGGGGGAGTTGGCTTTATTGAACGGCGTTATAAACAACTTGAATGGTCTTTTCTCTAGTCATAAGGATCGGTGGGTTTGGCTAGGTAACGATGAAGGGAAGTTTTCGGTGGCGGAAGTTAAAAGGTTTTTGCTCTCTGGGATAGATGCTAGCAACAATATTGTTATAAATTGGTGCAAGTGGATTCCCAGTAAATGCAATGTGTTTGCTTGGCGAGCGGCTGTTGGAGGTATCCCAACTTCAGTTTCGTTGATTAAAAGGCACGTTCCGGTTGCGGATCCTACGTGTCAGATTTGTGGGTATGCGGATGAGTTGGTCGACCATTTATTTACTTCTTGCTTGGTGGCTGCGGTCATGTGGCAAGGAATCAGTAAGTGGTGCAAAGTTCCTGATATCTTTGCATTCTCTTTTGGTGACTTGCTCGAGCTTCATAATTTTGCGGGTTTAAAGGGTAAGGCTAAAGAGGTGTTCCAAGGCTTGATCGTTATTGGCTGTTGGGCTTTATGGAAGGCAAGGAATGAGCTCAGATTTTCCAATAAGCAGGTGATTGTGAGTAATATCCTCAGCGAGGTCAAGGCGACGGGTTTTCTTTGGTTCTCGAATAGAGGAAGACTTAAGTCGATTTCTTGGGACAATTGGTGTAAATTTTGTATCATGTAAATAGTCTTGTTTTTGTGGTGGTGGCCCTGTTTTTGGGGTTGCCTGTGGTGGTTTAATGAAAGTGATAGTTCAAAAAAAAAAAACTAGGAATAAGTCCCGCATAAAAAGCTGAAACACCTCCATTCTCAACAATCTTGGAACATGTTGCTAACGCGCTTACTTTATTTGCATTAACTTGCAACTGCAACTGTAAAATCCCAACTTTTTTGGGGCGTTAAACCCTATAACTTACTTTATATCAGCGGAAATGTCTATTCTTAGTCAGGCCCAAAAAATCTCTTGATTCTCAATCTGGGTTGCAAAAATTTTAAAAGGGTTTTGAGTCAGCCAAATGCCTTGTGAGAATTCATGGTTTTCACGTACAAAACAATTCATATAATATCAAACTTTTAAACAATTTGCTCAAATATCAAATAAGTGCTATGTAATCATCCAAGTTCTTTATCAATTCAACATATAGCAATAACTCAACAAATGTAACTGATTGTACAATAATTAGTATAACCAGGCCTTGCGATGGTTATTGAAGGATAGAGGGGTGTGTGATCTAGCCAAGCTTGCTTGTAACCTAAAATAAAAAATATGAACGCACTATGTTAAGTGATTGCGCAGAGATTAGACCCTGCTAACCACCTCCAATGTGCAAGTAAGTATATGTTATGGTGAGTAAGTAAGTTTAAGAAAGTGTTTAAGTGTTTAGTGAGCATATCATAACCAAATGACCCATCCAAGCTATTTATAGGGTAAGAAATAAAGGGTGTGTGATCTATTCAACAATCACAAATGTAACTGATTCAATATATAGCAATAACTCAACAAATGTAACTGATTGTACAATAATTAGTATGACCAGGCCTTGCGATGGTTATCGAAGGATAGAGGGGTGTGTGATCTAGCCAAGCTTGCTCGTAACCTAAAATAAAAAATATGAACGCACTATGTTAAGTGATTGCGTAGAGGTTAGATCCTGCTACCACCTCCGGTGTGAAAGTAAGTATATGTTATAGTGAGTAAGTAAGTTTAAGAAAGTGTTTAAGTGTTTAGTCAGCATACCATAACCAAATGACCCGTCTAAGCTATTTATAGGGCAAGAAATAAGCTTTGGAGGGCTTATGAGTGATCATGGGGGCGTCCCATGAATTCTGGTAACCGTTGGGCTTAGTGACCCACGTTCTTAACCTTGGCGGGAAACCAGAGGTAAAAGGGGAAACCTAGGTGTGACCAAGTCAAGGTTCTCCTTTGTGTTAATATCTGTGTTAATATCTTCGAAAGCTCCACCTCGAAGGGTGAGAGGCTTCGATTGGTGAATTCCCAACTGGTAACTACTGTGAATAAGTAGTTTGACGACAATAGAAATTTTAAGAGGTTAACTTGAGCTTTGAAATGTAGCTTTCAAGAGAGTTTGAAGGGGAGACATTCGAACTACTTGGATGGTACGTCGTCAAGCCCCCTAGTCGAAAGTGATGCATGAATATTTGAGTGTATTGCTTTTTCGTCACAATAGTTACCGTTAGATAGGTTCTTAGTTTTTTTTAGCATTAAATGCTCGTAATAAGTACTTCTACCCACTTGCGTTAGGTACGCAGAGAGGTTAAATGTATAAATTTGATTAAGTGCCTAGGTAAACACAAACAACTATTCACAATGTAAAACCAATTTAAAATTTGGATGATCCACGTCTTTATGGACATGTGTATGGCTCATAACCAATCCACCAGATCTATATAAAGCGTTTTACCAAACCCTAAAATGTTTTTACTTTCACCCTCATCACATCATAAAACACCATCTTCCTCCTTGAAAGGTAAATTTTCTTCCCTCATTGTTAAATTTTTAAAAAAATTCCATGTCTGCGAAGCGTGTGATTAGGACCCAAAAATGCACATTAAAAAGAGAGGATCTAACAAAACTCCTCGCTGATCATCATATTCCAAAAAAGTATAAGGTGATGCTTCCTACAAAGCATCATACTATTTATGATGCTCCTCCAGGATATGTAGGACTATATGTAAACTTTTTTACCCAATCGAATTTAAGAATCCCTCTCCCAGAGTATTATTGTGAAGTCATACAGTATTACCAGTGTCACATCTCAAGAATGAACACTTTTGGTCTAGCCAAGCTAACTACCTTTATGGTTATGTGTAAGGCCAATGGTGGTTAATCCTCACTCAAAGTTATGAGGGGTTTTCTCAACCTTGGCCCTGGTGGGGATTGGTTGACCTTCTAAAAAAAAGGTGACCCTAATGTCCTTATCCTTTTTACCAAACCTTTTACCCGCATTAGGTCTTGGAAAGGAAAGTTTTTCTATATTCAAGATAGTGTCGTACCTGAGAAGTATCCTGCTTTGTTAGTGGATGAAAACAAACTTGACACCAAAACTTTTAAAGATACCCTTTTACACGCATTAGGTCTTGGAATGGATCCTTTTTATCAGTGTTTGGCTCGCTACCCTACATTGTTCGAATGTATTTTGCTGGTATTAGTGATACTTGGGAGCATATTCTTTTGAAGCATGTGATTAATCATCATGGAGGAGTATGTATTTCTCTTTTTTTCCATTTTTTAATAACTTTTCTTCTTATTTACATATCTGCTATCTATTTTGCAGAAATCACATTTAGGAATTTCGTTGTTGGTGGAAATGACGAGGCTTACAGTTTATGGCTAAAGATCCTGCCTAAGTTGATGATGTAGTTGGCTCTTCTTCTGTATCTATCCATCTAGACAATTTTGAGGCTGTTATGAACCTCTGGCATCTGCTGAGTCAGAGCAACTTGTGGAAAATACGGGTGATTCAGAGGACCCAAAAAGTGAAGGTTTGCAAATTATTTATGTGAGCAATGCTGGGATAACTGAAAAAGTGGGGAATCGAAAGGAAAGTAGCTTGAATATTGAAGCGATGTCAGCAAAAAGAGAGAATGTTCCTCCTCCAACTCCCACAAGGATGACCAGACACAACGTACAGAAGGTTGCTTCGAAGACTGGGAAAGCAATTGTTATGACTACCTCTGATGATTCTGAAGATGATGATGACATTCATGGTACGATTTTACTATTTTTGTGTTTCTAAAATTCCTCTGTCCTGACTCTTTCTTCTTGATAGGTCTCCTCAATACCAAGGAATTTTCTAACTCCATGGCTTGTCATAAAATTGCTTCCCATATCATTCCACCATCTTAGAGAGAATGCTTGAAGACTATGGATTTTGAGAAGATTTGAACATTCACGATAAAATATATATCATACATGTGGCACTAGATAATTTCTTCAATGAGAGGGCTAGGGAAGCAATGAGGGCTGTGGGGAAGGCCAAGGAAGATATGGATGCCATGCAAGAAAGAGAGACGGTTATGGAGAAAGAGTTAAAGGAACTTCAATAAAAATTTGGGGAAGCTTCAGGTGATGTTGAGAATCTGCATTGGTTATGGGTCTTCGAAAATAAATAGAGGCTCTTAAAATGACCTTAAAGAAGATCAAGCAGATTATGGGAGAATGATTATGGAGGAAAAGAAATGGGCTGGTTATAAGTAGAAGGTTGTCGTACTTGAGGCTAAGTGTGAAGGTATGGATAGGGAGAAGGTTATGTTAGGAGATACGGAGGCTAGGCTTTGTGAGGAGATTAATAGTCTTCAGTTGGTGTGAGACACTCTAAAAAGATAGGGCTAAAGTGGTCTCTAAGGTGGTTCCATAAATTAGGATAGTGTTATATGAATTATGGTTTTTGGTTGTAGCGATAGGTATGCAATTGGAGTAAGGTAAATACACAACTGGTGCACCAAAAGAGGGGTTTCCTCCCATGGTGAATGGTAGATAGATAGAAGGTTGATCGAAAGGTGGTCCGTTATTGGATTTAATGTGAGGGTGAGAAAAAATCAGATTATTAGACTGTTCGTTAAGTGGGGGATATAGGCCATGAGGGTAAAGCTGATTTTGAAGGGTACATACCATGGATAGGTAGGGTTCCTCCTATATTGACCGAAGGAGGATTTCCTCCCACGCCTGAAGCGTGTGAAGGTTGTACCGGGACACCTGTTTCAGTCCTTCCCAAATGTGCGACTATTAATGGAGGTATAATGACTTCAGCGTTTCCCCCTTGGTTACTTCTTTTTTTGAACTCTCTTTCCTTTCTTCCTATGCCCTTATTCCTCTTCTGGCCGAAGCCTCTTCTGGAACTCCCTCAAATCCCATGGTTATTCTATTGGGCCGTCGAGCGATGGGAGACCCCATCCTTAGAACATAACGTGTTTGTCCTTGGGGGAGAGGCCTAGGTTCCATTTCGATCTCTTCTTCATAGTCATCGCTGGAGTATTCCAGCTCCCTTCGCATTTCTATCTTTTAAACTTGTCTCTAGAAAGCCCTCATTAGGGACTCGAGTGTTTCGAAGTTAGCTTCGACGAAGGTTGGGCTAATCACAGGTTCCAGATCTGCGATGTCGAAGCACGATGATCGGGTGTTGTTTCAGAATGAGACCGTGTAGTGAAAGTGGAGGCATTTATGGGGGTAACTCTTGGATATGTGTAATTTGTATTGGAGTTAAGGTCGAGAAACCCGGTGGCGGTGTTACGTCTCTTCCTTGTTCCATGTCGGAATTGTAGTGGAAGTGGTTAAACGGTTACAAACTTGAAGTAACGTGACTAATAGTAGCGGGTCCCATGGATGGCGCCACTAATTGTACAATAATTAGTACGACTAGAACTTGTGATGGTTATTGAAGGATAGAGGGGTGTGTGATCTAGCCAAGCTTGCCCGTAACACGAAATAAGAAATATGAAGGCATTACGTTAAGTAATTGCGCAGGGGTTGGACCCTGTGAACTATCTCTGATGTGTGAGTAAATATATGTTATTGTGAGTAAGTAAGTTTAGAAAAGTGTTCAAGTGTTTAGTGAGCATACTATAGCCAAATGACCCGTCCAAGCTATTTATAAGGGAAGAAATTAGCTTTAGAGGGCTTATGCACGAGATTCGGGGATCATGGGGTGTCTCATGATTTCTGGTAACCGCTAGGCTTATTGACCCATGTTTTTAACCTTGGCGGGAAACCAGAGGTAAAAGGGGAAACGTAGGTGTGACAAATTCAAGGTTATCCTCTGTCTTAATATCTTCGAAGGCTCCACCCCGAAGGATGAGAAGCTTCGGTTGGCGAATTCCCAACTGATATCTAATATAAATAAGTAGTTTGACGCTAATAGAGATTTTAAAAGGTTAACTTGAGCTTCGAAATGTAGCTTTCGAGAGAGTTCGAAGGGGAGACCTTCGAACTGCTCGGAGGATACATTGTCACTAACCATATAACACATATTAACGATTCAACATATATCAACTATTCAAACATATATATATATATATATATATATATATATATATATATATATATATATATATATATATATATATATATATATATATATATATATATATAGGGTGGGGTTAAAATGAAAAGATGTTTAAAATGAAAAGAATGGAAAGCCATCTCAACCATTGGATTAGACTTGAATCTTAAAAAACGCGGAGTGGCATATTTGTAAATTTTGGAAACTTCAGGGACGAAATCTAAACAAAACAACAAACGCGAGTAACTTTAATCAAACTTACAAAACAAAATCAAAACCCTAGATCTCATTTTCAATACACTGCATCAAATCACAAAAAATTGACGCAATCAAAATTAAGATCGATGAAAACTATTATGAAAAAGTTTATACCTCCTCGTAAGTTGCTGAAATCCCTTTTTAATTTTTTATAATCCACTGCATCATAGTGATTTTAATTTACTGAAATCGTTTCTTAATTTTTCGATTTAGCTACTAGAAAAAGTGGTAGATTAATTGCCGCTGGTGGATATGTAAGAAAAAATCAAACATCTCCGGAAAAAACTATTACTATCTCCGACAGTAAGTACACTGAATGATTAATGCAATAATACTTAAGAAGAGATGCATTAGATTTTATTTTATAAAGTATAATGTATGATTTAGACTAGCATATTGAGTTTTTAATTGTGAATATGTGCGTGAATGTGTCTTTGAATGATTAATGCAGTAGTACTTAAGAAGATATGCAGTAGCTTATCTTTTGAAAAGTATATTTAAGTTTTAGACTAGCATAATAAGTTTTAGTTGTGGAAATGTGCGTGTATGTGTTTTTGATAGATTAATGCAGTAGTATTAAAGAAGTGATGCAATAGCTTTTGTTTTGCAGAGTATATGTAAGTTTTATACTAGCATAATGAGATTTAGTTGTGTAAATGTGCATGTATGTGTTTTTGAAAGATTAATGCAGTACAAGTAAAGAAGAGATGCATTAGCTTATGTTTTGTATACTATAATGTACATGAGTTAGGTTATACAGAGACTATGTTTTGTTGCGTATGAGTAAGAGTTAGGTTAAAAAAAAATTTGTCTGATGCACTAGCAGTTGAACTGAGATGCAATAGCTTTTAATTTGCGGCGTATGAGTATGAGATAAGGTTGATGTAGTCTATGTCATGTGCTATAATGAGTTTTTATGTTTGATTTTTTATATGATGCACTACCAGTTGAACTGAGATGCAATAGCTTTTAATTTGCGGTGTATGAGTATGAGTTAGGTTAGATGTGGTATGTGACATGTGCTAGAATGAGTTTTTATGTTTGATTTTTTATATGATGCACTAGCAGTTGAACTGAGATGCAATAGCTTTTAATTTGCGGTGTATGAGTATGAGTTAGCTTAGATGTGGTATGTGACATGTGCTAGAATGAGTTTTTATGTTTGATTTTTTATATGATGCACTAGCAGTTGAACTGAGATGCAATAGCTTTTAATTTGCGGCGTATGAGTATGAGTTAGCTTAGATGTGGTATGTGACATGTGCTAGAATGAGTTTTTATGTTTGATTTTTTATATGATGCACTAGCAGTTGAACTGAGATGCAATTGCTTTTAATTTGCGGCGTATGAGTATGAGTTAAGGTTGATGTAGTCTATGTCATGTGCTAGAATGAGTTTTTATGTTTGATTTTTTATATGATGCACTAGCAGTTGAACTGAGATGCAATAGCTTTTAATTTGCGGTGTATGAGTATGAGTTAGGATAGATGTGGTATGTGACATGTGCTAGAATGAGTTTTTATGTTTGATTTTTTATCTGATGCAGTAACAGTTGAACTGAGATGCAATAGCTTTTAATTTGCAGCGTATAAGAATGAGTTAGGGTTGATGTAGTCTTTGTTATGTGCAAATTTGACTTTGTATGCATGATTGTTAATATAATGTACTAGTTTTTTAATTCAGATGCAGTAACTTTGTATGCATGTAGTCTACGTCACGTGCGAAAATGAATTTGAAATGAATGTGTTTCATTAACCCTTGTTTTGAAATCTACTAGAATGAATTTATGAATGCAAAATGCAGTGATTTAAAAATAAGAGATTAAGTAGTTTATGATTTAAAAGTGAATGATGTTATTTTGAGATTAGTTAATGAAGGAGTTGTACTTGATACAGAAACTGGAATTCGTGGATGTAATAAGAGAAAAAAAACTAAAAAGGTACCTGAAAAGAAACGTCCTGGGGGTAGTCTGGAAGGGGATGTGTTTTTAACTTCACTTGTTGGGGAATGTGATCTAGTCATTAAGGGTAAGCGTAGCTTTTTTGATGTCTGTAAAATTGTTTGTACGCCTGTCTGTAAAATAGTATGTGTTTATATAGTAGAGATTAAGATGAAAATTTATGATGGTGTGTTATTGATGCAATTGGAAAAGTCTTTTTTGTGCTATTAATGAAATTGGTTTAATGCAATTGTAATTTTAATGTGGGGTATGAGTTTAGTTTAAGTTATTCGTATACAATTATAAAGATATAAAAACTGTTTTAATGCAATTATTGTAATTATAATGATGAAGTGATGCAGTAGAATTTGTAAAGTGATGCAGTAGTTCTAATGAAGTTATTGAATGAAGTTATTTTTATTTTAAATATGTTTTCATGATTTGATGCCGTAGCTTTAATTTTACAGGTAGAACTTATGAAGATCAAACAAATGAACAAGCTGAAGTAAGTAGTAAAATCAAAGGTAAAAGAACAAGACAGGAAATTAAGGAAATGTTTGAAATAGAAGAAGAATCAAAGAGACTGAAAAAGAAGATTAAAGGAAAAGCTGCTGAATCTGTTACTGATAAAAGCATTGTAGCTGTTGATAAAAAGAATCAAGAAAAACGTACTCCAAAAAAGAAGATCAATGTTAAAATACATGCTGTAAAGAAACGTAAAAAATGTGAATCGGAAAATGTAGAATCTGAAAAAGGAGAAGATGGTAAAAAGTATGAACCTGCAAATCTGCAAATAAGAGGGTCTCCAAAAGTTTTGCAGAATGTTATTGGAAGTTGTACAACTGGTCAGTTTACAGCTTTAGAAGAGATGGGGTTTGGACATTATTGTGGAGAATTCAAATTTGAACAAACACCAGGAGTATTAGCAATGTGGTTATGTAAAAATTTTGATTCAGAAAGTTGTTGTTTGGTTTTGAGTGATGAAAGAAAGATTAAGGTCACCAGGGATCTAATTCATGAAATTCTTGGAATTCCAATGGGGAATATAAAGGTTGATGCTCTTCCTGAAACAACAACAGCAGATGCAACAACAGTAAAATGGAGGCAAACACTACCTTTAGAAGTATATGATCCTGATGGACCTTCACATAAAAAGAAAATCCCAATAAGCAGGTTAGAAACATATATTTGTGAAAGTACAGATGATGGTTGGGCATTCAAAGTAGCTTTCTTGGTAATTTTCTTCACTATATTTGGATATGGTAACAAAGATGGATCAGTAAATCAAAGGTTTCTACCATCCGTTGAAGACGTTGATAATATTAGAAGTTTGGATTGGTGCTCTTACTGTCTTGAATGTCTGCAAGATTCATTAAAGAATTTTAAACCGAGATTATTTTTCTCAGGACCAATTCTTCTTTTGACGGTAAGTTATAAAAAAATTCATTTTACTGCATCTCCCTTTAATTGTTACTGTATAATAATGTGATGCAGTAGAAAAATAATGTGATGCAGTATAATAATATAGTGATGCAATGACTTATACTTGCTATTAGTTTTAATATATTGTGATGCATCAGAATATTCATTATTACTTTTGCTGATTCAGTAACAAGAATTTATTTAAAGCTTTTATAACTACTGCATCACAGTTTTTCTTTACTGCAATATATCTTTTTCTAAATCTAATATATTTTTTTTTCTTTCTTTTATTTTGAAGCTTATCTACGTCAATTCAACTGTTTCTGAGACTACAAGGGTGGATAGAACAGTACTAGGCTTCCTAGCTTGGAGTTCAAAGTTGTTGAAACAAAGGGAGAAAGAAGAAGTTGCAGGAGGTTTTGGTCAACTTCCAATTGTTGAAGGAATGCAATTTATTGAAACTCCAAAGAAAAAACAAAAGAAGAATTTGAAAAAAAAGAAAAACAAGACGATTGAAACAGGTATAAATTATAAAAAATAAATTTGTAAATATTATTGTTATATCACGTGCATTAAAACATAAAATAATATAGTACTAATTATTGTTTATTCTTTTTTTAAAATAATAACAGAGGAGAATGATAGAAAAATGAACCGAGATGCAGAACTTGAAGATTTCAAGACAAAATCGATAGAGGTATTTTGAATATATTATGATGCAATACATTTAAAACAAATTGATGCAGTAGATTAATATATTGTGATGCATGTATCATTGTGATGCATTATATCTATAAGTACTGATGCAGTAAATTAATATATTGTGATGCATTAAACTAAAAAAAATTTAACATGCAGGAAATGACAGACTGCTTACAAGATATTTGGGCAGAGAGCAAAGATTTAATGATGCGTACCAATGATAAGCTGATGTTAGCATTGGAAAAATATCCAGAAGATAAGAATATCAACAAAATTCTTATGGAGAGAAATACACTTATCAACAAGTATCTTGATGCATCGTTTATAATGATTCCAGAAGATACTGATAGAGGTAATGATGTTCAAGATGATACAGAAGATAATGATGAAGAAGAAAACGTTACAGGAGATGCTGAAAATCTTGTTCAATCTGAGAATGTTATCGATGGAGTTAAGAATGATACAGAAGATAATGATGAAGAAGAAAACGTTACAGGAGATGCTGAAAATCTTGTTCAATCTGAGAATGTTATCGATGGAGTTAAGAATGCATACGATGTTGAAACCGGCAATCTTCAAAAAGAAGGAGACAAACAGAAGGTCGATGGCAATCAAACAGAATCTGACAAAAATCTTGCTATTGTGGTGTATGATTCATCTTTTCTGGATTCATCTCAGACATCACAAGAGAGCAGTCAAGCATTGCTTGGGTATGATTAAGTTCAAGCATTGCTTGGGTCAGATGAAAGTGAAGCAAAGACTGGGTGTGATGAAGGTCAAGAAAACAAGGGGTCTGATGAAGGTGGGATCATAGATAAAAGTATTGAAATCCAAACCCAAGAAGTGAAATAATTTCACTTCATCAAAGACAATTATAAAAATATGTAGTAATGTGTAATAACTTATCTAAATTTGGATATGTGTAATAACTTAACTAATTCTAATTTAACTATTAGAATTCTGGAAAAAAAACCAGAATTCTAATTTTGGATATATGAATTCTGTTTAAAGTTTTAGGATAAAATAAACTATTAGGCTTTAAACTTTACACTGTGATGCAGTGAATTTTAGATATGATGCAGTACTATAATAATATTTTTTGAATCATGGTTATTTATTTACTGCATCACAGTAAAAAAAAAATTAAAAGAAGTGCATCAAAATTAAATTAGTACTGAATAAAATTTTATGAAAATTTAAACTTTTACATATTCTTGGTTACTACATCAAACCTATTTATTTATCATATATCTGGTTACTGCATCACATTTACTTGGTTACTGCATCAAATGTACTTGGTTATTGCATTCTATTTATCATAATCTTTGCTGCATCATCTTTTGAAACAGATGATGGATTTGTAGAAGATTGCGAGTATGATTTAGTTTCAAATAAGATTGATGGAATTTTGAATGAAATCCTTACTGAAGAAGCTTCAATGGAAATTCCAAAAATGAAAAATCCTTCAATGAAAAGATTTAGAATGGATCAAGTAGATTCTCTTCTGCAGCCACCACCACTGTGTACCCATGAAAATCTGCAAAAAGATGGCCCATTTATGTGTACCCAAGAAAATCTGCAAACACAAGGATTTGTCGGTGAGATGCGAAAAATTATTGAAAAACAAAAACAAGGAATCCCAAAATCTTTTCATAGTATAAAATTGAAGTTGGACAGAAACAGATCTAGAGTGTGTGAAGAACATACAATCAAATCAGCTGCACCTATTCAAAAAGAGAGACAAGAAGATTTACCAAGTGAGATTCTGATATCTACTGAAATACAGAAAGAAGGCACTACAGAAACATCTAATGGTACCAAATTAAGGTTAGTGAAAAACAGTGAAGGAATCTTTGAAAGCGTGAAGCTAAAGTTTTATAAAGACAAAACTGATGAAGCACAAGGTAGATCGTCAACTAATAAAAGCGAAGATGTTAAAAAGCCACAGGCTAAAAAAAGAGAAGCTAAAAAACAACAAGAAGAAAAGTCAAAGGAAGAAAGACCAAAAGCTAAAAAGCCACGGGCCGAAAAGAAACAAGCTGAAAAGCCAAATGTGGAAAAGGCAGGAGCTAAAAAGGCAGAAGCCAAAAAGAAACAAGTTGAAAAGAAACAAGCTGAGAAACCAAAAGTGGAAAAGATAAAAGTCAAATGTGCAAAAAAAGCAACTTCAGTGAAAAATTCAAAATTGAAGGAAGGGAATTCTAAATCAGCCAAAGTTAAAAAACCTACTGCAGAGAAACGGAAAAACACAGAAGTTATTGAGAATGAAGATTTTGTTGATGCATCTCCAATAACATCCGTTCCTCTTGCAATTGGAATTCAAAGGGAAAAACGTGAAGTTAACCCTTCTGGTGCTTTAGTTTCTCCATTTTATGAAAGGAAAGTTATCTTGTACAAACCATTTTCTGAAGAAGAAAAGAGAGTACTTGAATACATATGGAGCACAAGTAATGATGGAAGGTATAAAAAATTTCACAACTCGTACTGCATCACAGTTTATTTAGTACTGCATCACCTTATAGTTATTACTGCATACTATTATTAATGTTCTGCATCTCAATTTGTTGAATGCTGAATAATTTGTTGAATGCTGAATTACTTTATTTTTTACTTGAATCACAGTGAAATTGTTTTTAAGAAAAAAGACATGGAAATGGAGTGGACATTTTTCGAAAGCTTTTATCCTGATGTCCAAGTTGCTGCAAATATACTTGACATATGGAGCCTTGTACTAAACCACGAAGAGCGATACAGAGACAAGATTTCACGAGGTGCAAATGTATATTGTCATTCCGTAATGTTGGTGAGTGATTTAAATACACTATATAAGTAATTGTAAACTGTAACTTTAGCCATTTCCTGTTGAAGGGTTTATCTTTTAAGAAACTTAAATGTACTGCATCACATATACAAGACACTGGATAAAGTTACTGGATCTCAATTATAAAGTTAATGCATCTCAGTTATAAATTTTAGTGCATAATAAACTTTTTATTACATCCCATACTTGTGTTTCATAATAATTTATTGATTAAAACAGCCTCATCACCTGATTGAAAGTAAACCGACAAAAGAGAAGATATCAAAACTAATGGATGAAAACATGCATGCTGTTTTGAAACAATCGCCGCACAAGAGTTTAAGTGATGTTGATTTGGTAAGTATTCTTATTAATTTGATACAGACATTCTTTTAATTATGAGTTTTAAAAAATGTTGATGCGCTTAAAATATCTACAGGTTTTCTTCCCTATGATAAAGATATCGAAAGAAACACATCATTTCTATCTGATTTGCTTTAATTTGAAGACTGTGGAAATAGATATCATTGACAACATAGATAATGATCTTGAAGATTTAGACGTAAGATATGGTGCTTATGCAAACACTGTGGTAAGTATAATACAAATCTTTTTCTTATTCAATCAGAGTTGAAACAAAAAGTTACCGTGTAAAAATCTGTTACATAACATTTCTGCATCACATTTTCAATTCACTGAATCACAGCTATAAAAAAATGTTAATGTATTACAGTTAGTGCAACAAAAGTTATAAAGTTACTGCAACTTATTGAAAATCACTGCATCACTTTTATAAATTTAGTGCATCATTGACTTTATATTTTTTTTATATTTCTTACAGATATTCGCATTTGTTAACTACCTGGGAAGAGTAGACCACCCTAGATATGTCGATTTCTTGATAGATGTACCTACAATTATAAATATGCATTGGAGAACGACATTCAATAGTTCGGACTGTGGCATATTTGTGATGAGACATATGGAAACATATGTCGGCCGTGGCATTTTTTTGCACGAGTTAAAGAAAGAAAGCGTTGGACAAAAAGTACAACTAAAGTTGTTGCGCGCAAAGTACTTGACGAAGATAATTCTTATGGATTTTAATGAAGAAAAGCCAAAAGTTTTGAAAGAAGCAGAAGAATATGTGAAGAAACAACCAAAGGCCTTTAAAATCATAATGGACGATAATGTCAAAGTTTCTCAAGAGATGTTCAAAACAATGAATGAACGTGTATTAAAGATGTTAGATTATTAAGTAATTTTGATAAAATACTATTGGATGTTTTAAATTCTTGATTGTAATAGTTTGGATCACTAAATTTTAAATATCAATTATAATACTTCTTAATGAAGAAAGTCGTTCTTTGATATTTATTAAATTTAAATAATGCTGTTTAATGCTTATATCAAGTGCAGCACAGTTTAAATAAGTGATGCATCACAATGAAATTTGTGTTATTAAAAAGTTTGCCTATCTGCAAAAAAAAAAAATTATGAATACTAGTGAATTTTGTAAAACATTGAAAACTTGAGGGGCAAAGATGCACTATCTTATAACATCAAAAAAAGCACTAATAAGAAAACTCGTTCATTCAAATTTAACAAAAAACACGCCAACAACTTTTTCTCTCTCTCTCTCTCTCTCTCTCTCTCTATCTCTCTCGTACTCTCAAAAACTCAAAACCCTAAAAACAATTATCAAAAATTTCTACATTTTCAATGAGGAAAAAGAAAGCAACAGATAATTCACCACCAAGTAAGTGTATTTTAATCGATAATCATGATTTTCTTCATCAAAAAATGTTTTTAAATTTCTAAAATAGTTTATTTTTTTATAAATTTAGAAAATAAAAAGAGCAGAAAGACGACTGCTGCTGTTGAAAAAAGAAAAAAAAATAAAAAACAAGTTGAAGCAGAAAAATCAATTAAGTTTTAAATTTATGAGATATAGTTTTTATGATGTATAAGGATGAATAAGGTTGAAGGTAGTTTGCCTTATGTGTGTTAAATGTGTTTTTATACCTGTTTGTTTGAATAAGGTTGAAGGTAGTTAGTTTGTTTGATTTTATGTATCAAAAAATGTGTTTGTTTGCATTGTTGTATGAAAGATGCATTGGGTTTTGTACTGAAATGCAGTAGGATTAATGAATTAATGACTTATAACAGCTGATTTAAATAATCTAATGCAATAGGAGTTCTTATGTGTCTAGGAATTGAAATATGAGCATAATTTTGGTTAAATGTACCTTATGTGATGCACTAGGAATTGAAATGTGATGCAATAGATTTTAATCTGCTATAACTTTTAATTTTGGTTAAATGTAGTTAGACTGATGCAGTAGATTTTAATTTTGAAGAATGTCTGCTTTTTATACTACTTGCTCTTTCAATTTGCCCCAAATGCTTCATTCTGCCTTGTTTAGTTTTGTTGTTACTGCTGCGTCTACATAAAAACTAACTATGCGCCTCACACTTGCTCAACTGCATAATAGATAGCCTTGTAACGATGGTCGACTCACTTGTGTTCTTGAAATCATATCCTACCACTAGGATCTGCGTAACTTGACATGTTTAGCTATCTCGAGTTTTGGTAATACAAAATTATGACATGTGAAGTGAGAAAGAAATTTTGAATGCTTGACTGTTTTTGTAATGTACTAGTGTTTGTACTGTGATGTTATAGTGATTGAAGTGAGATGCAATAGGCTTTAATTAACGGCGTGTGTGTGTAAGATATAATAATTGTAGCCTATGTGATGTATAAAAGAGGTTTTGTTTGCTTGACAATTTATGTGATGTACTAGTGGTTGAATTGAGATGCAGTAGCTTTAATTTGCAGCATGTGTGCGTAAAGTAGTATAAATGTAGCTTGCCTATGTGATGTAGAAAAGAGATTTTGTATGCTTGATGGTTTCTGTGATGTACTAAAAGTTGAACTGAGTTACAATTGATCATATTGAAACAGATGAGCAAGAAACAGATGAAGAAGACACCACATTAATTGATCCTGCTTTAAAAAAGGCTGCTGCAGCAAAATGGAATGAATTATTTACCAGCCTTGTTTCAGAACATCAGAGGAAGAAAACTAAAGGTGCTGCATTTAAAGGGAAAAGATCCGCAACAGAAATCAGCACAAGTAAAAGGAAATTTAAGGGTAAAAGATCCGCAGCAGAGTTGGATTCAGATTCTGATACAACTCCAGCTAAAAAGAAAAAGAAGGTTAAGAAGGAGGATGAAGATATAAAAGAAGGGGTTAGAAAGAACGAACCCATATCTATCAAGAACAGAATGTCACCTAGAAATCTACAAAAAGTTCTTGAGACATTGAGGACTCCTCAGGTTAAGGAATTAGAAAATCTGGGGTTTGGTAATTTTTATAAAAATTTCCATTTTGATTCAACACCGTCACAATTAGGAATGTGGGTTGTTATAAATTTCGATACAGAAACTTGCTCGATAAAAATGAAAAATGGAAGAAAGATCAAAATTACTCGAGAACTGATCAGGGATATGCTTGGAATTCCAATGGGGGAGATAAAAGTTGAAGCACTTGAAGAGAAAAATCTATTAGAAGAGACTACTACAAAATGGAGAGAAATGTTGGATAGTATTGTTGTGAAAAACAAAATTTATATACAAAGGTTGGAGGAACATTTGAGTAATATAAAAGAAGTTGGTTGGGAATTTCAAGTTTGTTTCCTTGTCCTATTCTTCTCTGTTTTTGGTCAAGGAAACAAAGATGGACATGTAAATGAGAGAATTATACCAATTCTCTCTAACACTGATAATGTTTCAAAAATGGATTGGTGCTCATATGTTTTAGAGTGTATGGTGAAGGAGTGTACCGGGTTTAAACCAACTTCATATTACAGTGGACCATTACTTTTGCTGGCTGTAAGTTTTTTATCATTAATTGCACTAGTAATAAAAAAGTATTAGCCACTGATTATGACACTAGGATGCAGTAAAATATAAAAACTCTGATTGATAGATTATGACTCTATGATGCAGTAGACATAAAACATTGATGCACTAAATTTGACACTATCATGCACTAAATGTTAAACTGTGCTGCAATACATATTAAACAAATAAAATACACTTTCTATTATATTTTTAATACTCATTTATTTTTTGCAGATCATATACGTTAATTCAACAACATCTGAGACCATAAAAGTTGAGAAAACTGTTCCATCTTTCAAAACATGGAGTTCAAGACTGTTGTATCAAAGACAAAAAGAAGAGCTTAAATTGGGTTTTGGTTGTCTACCAATTGCAGAAGGTGTGGAGGTGATTGAACCAAAGATAGAAAGGGCTCCGAAAAAAAAGAAATTGATTAAAAAACAAAATAAGAGTGAAACAGGTATATTAAATAAAAATTTATTTAAATTTGTAAAAGTTGTTTATTTCTAATTGAAATCTATGTTGATTTATTAACAAGACTATATGGAACAATTGATATAGATGAAGCAAATAGAGAATTCCAAGCAAAAACTTTTGAGGTATTATTAATTAAAAAACATTGTACCCTGTGATGCACTAGATTTTGAACACAGATATAATTCATTTAAACTTTAAGAAATATGATGCAGTAATTTCTGAATTTTGATGCACTAGTAATAAATTAACATGCAGTACATTAATACACTTTGGTGCAATATAATTGAATTAAAAAAACTATAATGCATTTAGCTAACTTTGTTTCTTTTAAAATATTTAGGAAATGAAGCAGGATATAAGAGACAGTTTTATATTATGTAATCAGTTGATGTTGCATACTGATTACAAGTTGAGGATAGCTTGGAGATTAAACCCTAAGGACGAGGAGATGAAGAAATTGATTCAAATAAGAGAGGATTTGTTTGCTAATTCATATAAAGAAGATAGCTTTGATAAAGAAATTGTTGATGAGGGACATGGTGATAAAGATAAGGAGGACGGGGATAAAGATGGGGATAATGTTGATGAAGGTGGTAAAAAAAATGTGGACGATAAAGTTGGGAACGATAATGTTGTTGAAGGTGATAAAGATGAGGAAGATGTGGATAAAGATGGAGAAAAAAATTATGATAAAAATGTTGATGAGGAAATTGTTGATGAGGAACATGGTGATAAAGATAAGGAGGATGGGGATAATGTTGATGAAGGTGGTAAAAAAAATGAGCACGATGGTTATAAAGATAAGGAAGATGGGGATAAAAATGGAGATAAAAATGATGATAAAGATGAGAACGATGAGTATAAAGATGGTGATGATGGAGAAGATGAGAAAGATGACATTGATGAGGATAATGATGGAAATGGTGGGGATAATCATAATGATCGAGATGATGAAAATGATCAGAACGATAAAATGGGTAGACAGAAAAATTTAGATGGTGGAAATAATGATAATGATGGGAACAAAGAAAGAACTGAAAATGAAAAGAATGATGAATTGAAGGAAACAACAAAAAAGATGGCTTTGAGAAGATTCGCTGGAGAAAAAACTAGCGATGAAGAGAAACTTAATGCTGTTGTTCCATTTGAAAATGCTATTGTTCCATTTGCAGGCGAAGGTATCTTGAACGAATATGAGATGATTAACAAAGTGATGAAACTGCCATTATTGTGTTCTACCGATATCACAGATGCACCAAAAGGGTTATCTGCTGATGCAGCAAAGGAATCAACTGTTAATGTGCTTGATGCGGTCCCTGTGAGATCTGTTGCGCCAATAAAATACATTCCCATTCAGAAAAATCGAAAGGAAAAAACTGTTGCTGCAACAAAATCAAATACAAGGAAATGTGATACATCAAATGTTGCAACAAAATCAAAAGAAGTGAGTAAAAACGCAGAAACAAACAAAGAACAGGCAAAAAGGGCAATGGGTAAAGTTAGAAAGGCTCCAACAAAAAAGCCAGAGCCTAAATCAGTGAAAGTGGATTCAGAAAAACCTAAAAGAGGCCAAAAAAGAGGCGCAAAAGCTATGGAAGAAGCTAAAGAGGTTGAAATAATTAATGAAAAGCGTATAAGAAATCCCTCTAGTGCTATGGTATCACCATTCTATGATAGAAAAGTCGTGATTTTCAAAAAATGGACTGAAGCAAATATGAAGCTTGTTGAATACATATGGAGTGACAAGTGTCCTGACGGGTAAATTTAATTATACAGATATTTGATAATTACTGCATATATATTCATGTGTTACTGCATCACTGTTTATATTATTAACTGCATCAATACCTATATTTTACTGCATCAATGTATATATGTTACTTCATCACTGTTTAGATTATACTGCATCAATAATTATATGTTACTACATTAAATACTAAAATGTTACTGAATCATAAACGTGCAGTGAGATTGTTTTCCATGGAAAAGGATTAGAATTAAAATGTGCGTTTTTCTTGAGCCTTTATCCTGAAATTAGAGTTGCTTCAAGTATAATTGATGTATGGAGCATTGTACTAAACGATGAAGAGCAATTCAGAGACAAACTTTCTGGAAACAGAAATGTTTATTGTAGTACAACGATTCTGGTGAAAAATTTATCTAAATAATATAGCTAAATTTAGTTCACACTTTTTAATGCTTATAAAACATTTCATGTTTATGAAAACAGCCTCATCATGTGGTTGAAGATGGAAAGGATGTGGAGAAAAGAAATAAAGTTTTTGATGAAAATGTTAAAAGTGTTTTAGAATCTGCAAGAGTGAAGGATTTCAATGATGTTAATTTGGTAAGATAAAAAATAGATTTATTATTGCAAGTTTCAGTGATTTGATTCTTAACATGAATTTCAATGATGTTAATGCATTAAAATGACAACAGGTTTTCTTTCCTTGTATAAAGATGATTGAAAATGGATCAAATCATTACTATCTCATCTGCTTTAATCTGAAGAATGGTGATATAGACATCCTTGACAACATCGACGACGGTATAGAAAATATATCAGATAGATATGGGGATTATGCAAATGCTGTGGTAAGTATAACTAAAAATACAAAGAATGTTTTCCTACTGCATCAAAGTGTTATAAACTACTAAATTTCAAAATTTTTACTGCATCTTATTTATATATATTGAGCATTTAAGAAACTAAAATTAATTTAACTGTATCGTATTATTTTCACAGATTGATTCATTTATCAATTACTTAGAAAGGAAAAACCACCCAAAAATTGAAGAGATTTTATTGGCGGACCGAAGGTTAGTGGATATAAAATGGAAGACAATCTACAATAGTGTCGACTGTGGTATCTTTGTCATGAGGCATATGGAAACCTATATTGGTCAAGAAGTATTTTTGGATGAACTAAACAGGGAAGCTGAAGCTCAAAGAGGACAACTGAAAATGCTTCGCGCAAAGTACTTGGCAAAGATATTACTCAAAGATCTAAATCTCAAAAAGAAGGAAGTAATGAAAGCAGCTGAAGCATTTGCAAAGAATCAAGGAAAAACATTTAAGATCTTAAGTCATATTGATGTAAAAAAGGATCAAAATTTGATGCAAAAGTTTAAAGAAACTCTGGAAAAGACAATTGAAGGCTAATGTGAAATTTCTGTTTAGATTAATCAAAAAGGATCAGTAGTTGTATGGTACTTTTACTTTTAGTTAATGGATGTTGAAAACTAAGTACTTTTACTTATAATGATCGGTCTTTGTTATTGATTTTATCTATTATTTGAATTTGATTACATTTATCAAGTAAATGATATAGTAGTAAAAATAATTATATGATGCAGTAGAATAACATAGTGATGCAGTAATTATACTTGAAATTATATTTAATACTTACTGCATCAATATTTAACTTTTACTGCACCAGCTTTAAATATCTACTTTAATAAGTGTTTATAGAAACATGGACAATAAAAAATATGGTAAACTTTATTTATATTGATTACACATTTATAGAAGGGGACAAATAAATTTGAGACATCCCAAAAATAGGACATAGGGAGTATTATTTTATGCATGGAAATATAAGCTAACTGGTTACTACTGTTTGTATGGTTAGTGGTCACCACTGTAGCAGTTTAGTTCAAAGGATTAGGGTTTTGTGAGTGGTTATAAATAGCAGCTTAGGTTTTATAGGTTTTACATCTTCTATTAGCCACTCATTTCACATATTACCATTGCTGATAAGCCATGTCCAATCGTCCAAACTTGAATGAGCTCAAGCGGCTGTCCGGATCTGATGAGCTCCAAAAATGTTTCAAGTTTTTTTTCACTCAAGAAACGACTGAACAAGAATGCTATATTCAAAAGCTTGAACAGGACTGCAACAATTTACATATGAAGATCGAGAAGGATGAGGAAATAGTGCTTGAGCTTGAAACTTTTGGTGCATCTCGCGATCTTGCTAATGACATCATTGAGTGCATTTATGATACTCTACAAAGGGAGCGCGAGATGCTTGACAACTTGGAAAATGCGTTGGCAGAGGCTAGGGAGGCTATGGAAGAGAAGGAGAGGCACATCAGTATCATGGATTTTTATGATGATGACAGTGATTAGATGTCGAATGGGTTTTTATGCTTTTTTTTTTGGAAAAAGCTGGGCATGTTCATGTAGTTGTTTGTCTTAGTTGGTTATCTAGAATAAAGTATGTGTTTGGTAGTTTTGCTGGTGTAGGTTGTGGATCAAGTATGTAATTGTAGTTGTTGGATGTTAGTGTTTATGTACTTTCAGTCTCTGTACGTGTAGTATGTTAATATAAGTGTTGGTTTTTATGTATGTTTAAATTGTTGTTATGGTTATTTGTTTTGTTTGAATCTTGTGTGTTAGACTGATTTGTGTTGAGTATTACACATGGTTTGTTGCCGCGTTTGGTGATTTAAGGTTGGCTTATGATCGCGGCACCATTACTTGTTTGTATATTAGGCGAATGTGTATTCACATGACATTTATAATTGCGAAAATTTTGTCATTGGTTTTCGACTTGTTTCTGATAAAAGTACTTTTGTCATATCGTTATTTCAGCACAATAGATAGTAATGTTCTCAAACTAAATGTTGTGCTTGCAAATAACGGCAGCCTGTATGTATCTGTGATAGTGTCCATGAAATGGGCCAATAATGCAGATGTCATATAGAATGTACATAACAGTTTGAAATCATGAAACATATTTATATAAGTAATGTGATTACAAGGAATGTACATTAGTTTACATCCTACATTAGCAGATTTGCACTGGACAGTGACACTGCTATTGGTTGTTTCTTACATATAAAAATGATGACTACCGCGATTTGTAGCCGACGGTAGCCGTAGGAAAACAGTTGCTGGTACTACTAAGCTGTAACAGTCAACATACAATGGTAACATCAAGTTCATATCCTACTGTAACAGTCAACAATACAGTGGTAACATCAAGTTTATATTTAATACTTACTGCATCAATTTTTATCTTTTACTGCATCACAGTTCATATTCTACTGTTATTCTTCTATTGCACCAGCTTTAAATATCTACTTGAAATGTTTCCCCAGAAATGAAAGGTGGACACTATCAGATGCTTTTTAAAAACTCATAAATCAATTTAAACAAAAACATCAGCAAACAAAGTATATATTAAACATGAATTATCTACTTGTTGGTGATGTTTGTAAGTTTAAGATGATTGAAGTATCCACCTTCAATTCCTGAGGAAGCATTCCAAGTTATAAAGATGAATGAATAATTGGAATGGTTGTATGAGTATTTAAAAGTGAGAAAAAGATAAGAAAGTGAGGTTTAAGGATTTAAAGACAAGAAAAAAGATAAGATTCTCTGATGTGCATTGAAAATTGAAATGTATGACAGTATTTGTATATAAGAAAGAAATAAAAAAGATATAAAAAATATGTGAATAAAACGACATTAGAAAAATACTGCATTATAATATGTATGCATAGTGCATCACAAATGTAAAACCTATTGCATCATTGTGTTAAACCTATTGCATCACAAAGTAAAATTTACTGCAAAATGATAAACAACAAAAAAATACTGTAACTAATATAATCTTCAATTAAAACTGTATGCTATAACTATCTTTCTTTACAATTCATCAAGTGCTTTATTTAAAAAAAAAAGGTAAGAAAAAAAGAATACTCATGTTTTACGTGTGCTTTGAATATAGAAAAGAATAATCAATTTCTACGTTTAGATTGTCTCAAACCTTCTCTTCTTGGCTGTTCTTGTGTCTTTTTTTTCTTTGATGGGGTAGTTTCTACCATTTGCCTTGTACAAGTCCTAGAATTATGGCCTTCCTTTTGTCCGCATACCCCACACGTCCTTCTCTTTGATAGTTCTTCAGCAGATACTTCAGCTATAGGCTTAAACCTTGAAAAACAACCAGTTCCTTTAGTTTTACTCTTGCCTGGATTGTTCATTGTCTTTTTTTTCAGGTTCTTTCACACCTAACATAGAACTCATCACAGCTTTCCCATCACACTTTGGAACTGTTGGAATATCAATTACAGCTTGATTGAATAACTCTTGCAACTTGTCTTTGTATATATGCATCTTACTCAAATCATGTACCAAACGATCAACAGTAGATTCAAAAATCTCATACATATCTAGAACTTCATTCCGTACTAAATCTGATGCACCAATTATTCTTGGAAGAGCAGATCTTAAAGGCTTGGTATTCTTTAACCACCTCTTTTTTAAGTAATTTCGAGGAAACTCCTTGACATTGTTCATCCTTAGAACATAGAATGCATGACGACATAAAAGCCCATACGACTCATACCGATTACAAGAACATTGAACAATCATCTCAGACTTACAGAAATCAACCTACAAAAAAATAAATGAAAACAAATAAAGAAATATTTACAATATGATACAATAAATTAAGATAATGATGCTGTGATAATGCAATAGTACATAATGCAATAGATATGATGCTGTGATGGACTAGTAGATAAATTTATATAAAAATACTAGTGCATTAAAATGTATAAAAATAGTGCATCACAATGTTAATTAAAAGTGCATTACAGTATATAATATTACTGTTTATAGTGCATCACAATGTCAATTTTAGTGCATCACAGTTACATACCTGATAAACAGCAAAATCATTGTCACCACTCTTTCTATTCTGAAACTCAGTATCACGGATTTCATATTTCTCCATATTATCAGCTTGAACAACACTCAATCCAATACAATACTTATAAGAACCAAGAATCTCATCCTGCACGTCAAAGAATAGTGTCCTAGTATATAGCTTACATGCTTCTTTCTCCATAGGATGCTCTGTTTTGAATTTTGGAGTTTTATATCTAGAATCATGGTCGTTCTTACGCTCAATGTACCTTTGATACTCAATAGCAGTATCGTAATGACTTAAGAACTCAACTTGAGTAAGGTGAGGGCTGGTCCATTTACCAAAAAAATGGTTCTCACTTTCTGATCTTGAAGTAGTACGCATAAGTCCTGCCATATGCACATCACGTAAATACGCAGGTATCCATCTTTCCCTCATATTAAACATATCACCTAACCATTTGTTATCAGATAGTTCAAAATCATTAATCATCCTATCCCACTCTGTCTCAAATTCTTCCGGCAATATTTGGTCTGTCCACACAATATCACAAATTCGTTGTTTAAAATCTGTCCTATTACAAAGTGCAGTACCAACCTATAAAAAAAAAAAGAAAAATGTTAATACAAAATTCAACTGCATCAGTTTAAAAAAATAGTGCATCTTAAGCTAAATTGAAATGGAATATACAAAAATTAACTGCATTAGAATTTTAAATCAACTGCATCATAAAAATGGATATAAAAAAATACCTTGGTAGTCAATTTTTGCATTATATGCCACAAACACAAACGATGCCTCGTATTTGGGAGCACTCTTCAATAGCAATTTTCATTGATGGATCTTGATCAGTAATAACAACTTCTGGTTCTTTCCCAAAAGCTTATTTGAATTGTTCAAGTAACCATATGTAAGCACCGGCACTCTCATCAGCAAGCAAACCCGAGGCAAATGTAAGGCAACGGTTATGATGGTTGATACCAGTAAAAGGAACAAATACCATCTCATACCTATAAAAAAATAATACTTATTTAATCAAAATCTCTTTAAAATAGAAATATATTTAAAATATTATTTATCATAAGCTTAAGTAATATTATACTTGTTTGATCGAAATGTCGCATCAAAAGAAACTATATCACCAAAAGAAGAATAGTCTTTAATAGCTTCTTCATCAGCCCAAAAAAGCCCAACCAACTTATCATCATCACCTAAAACAAAAAAAAAATTAAACTATAATAAATGTGAACTTAATAATG
Organism: Chrysanthemum seticuspe; assembly: GCA_019973895.1. NCBI lineage: Eukaryota > Viridiplantae > Streptophyta > Magnoliopsida > Asterales > Asteraceae > Chrysanthemum > Chrysanthemum seticuspe. Next base: position 10,114,665 of record BPTQ01000004.1, on the reverse strand, counting down.
TGATGCACCATATATTGACAATACAAATACACCAATAATTATAAAAGTGATGCACCTACAATATAACTATGATGCAACAGATATTAAAAATTTAATAAATTTAATAATGTGAAGCACCAAATATTGACACTATGATGCACCTAAAAAAATAACTATGATGCAAACATATATTAAAAATTTAATGAACTAAAGAATATATGCATCACCTTTATAATAATTGACATAGAAACGAGGAGAATGAAGTTTTCGACTCAACAACTTCTCAACAGCCATTTGAGCATCTCGATCCCCAATAAAAACACTAATTTTCTTCTTCTGATTCTTACAATCAATAACTGTTGTTCCAACTCTGTCAAAGCCACCATAGACTTGTTTCATCAATCTAAACCCAACAGCAGGACCAAAATTTGCATTTGAAACTTGGTAAAGAAAATGTTGCTTTGTATAACCCATCTTCCTTGAATTCTTCAAAAAAATCATATCTTTTTCAGCTACTAGCGGGTGGTTATGTCCATCTTCAAACTTCGTAACTTCATAAATGTTTCCTTTTTTATTAATTGTGAGTGATGCTGAACAACCACACCTAAATGAAGTCCTCTTCCTGGTTTGCTTTTTCTTAACATCACCAAACCTATGCGAATCATCACTGATTTCACTTTGTCCACTTATATCATTATCAGTAATAGAATCACCAGATTTACCATTAGAATCTTCATTTAAACCTTGTCTAGAACAATAGAAATACTTCAACGTTGCATCTGAAAAACCTTTTGCCTTGTACTGGCCACCTCTTCTACAGTCAAAACCGCCCTTTTTACCATACGCCAGATAAAAATTATAGGCCTGATCTATTGAAATAAACTGACATCCTTCTATAGGTTTTTCAAGGCAATCGGGATACCAAGTTCTACTTCCATCTTTTCCACAAACATAAAAACCAACATGATCTCTAATTCGAACAGTTTCAACATCTGCACCTGTATGTTTAACAAAAAGAATGTGAAAAAATAGTGCATCACATATATAAAATAGTGCATCGCTAGCGATACTATTATTTTTAAAAACTGACACTATCATTTTCAGTTAGCATTAGCAATCAAATAAATATCTATTAGCTTCACTAGTTACAAACTTATGTCTCACAACACTTTTAATTGATTTCAGTCCAATCTGCTCAGTCCCTAAACACTTAAATGTCTGAAACATCCAAATTATAAAACATTGCCATTTAAATGTCTGAACATCCAAATTATAAATCACATTTTACTTTTTGACAGTGTAAAAGATAAGATAAGAATCTTTACACAGTGTAAAAGATAAGTCTTGGTAATGCTAATACATTTTACTTTTTGACAGTATTCTTTGAGACAATATTTTATTCTCACTCAAGTACAACACAATGTAAAAGATAAGATTCTTGTTACTACTTATATAATGTACTCTCTACTCCATATCCTACTACATAAAATTTTCCTATTTTCTGCTCTGTAATTATCACACACACTCACTTTATTCTCTCTTATTATCACTCAATAACAATGGCAGCACCAAATGGAAACTTTCAAAATGATGAAGAAGAGTATGAGTTTGTCTTAAACAACTATTTGCTTTTTGACGCAGTGTTAGATGCTTTTGGGGAAGAACCAATGTCAGAATATGGTTCATATAGGCAAGTGAGTGTGTGGATGAGGACAAATATCCTTACTTGGCTGCGTCGCCAAGACTTCTACTGGGATGAGATTTATGGACTTGATGGGGAAGAGGAGGAAGAAGATGAAGATGAGGAAGATCTAGAGAATGAGGAGGAGGCTGAAAGTGAGGTGGTGCAGCAAGGTGAAATGGTGCAGCAAGGTCAGATAGTGCAGCAAAATGAGGTGGAGGAAGAGTTTCAAAGTGAGGTGATGCAGCAAAGCGAGGTGGTGCAACAAACTGAGGAAGATGATAAAAACGAAGTGGAGCAACAAGTGAATAATCCTACATTATTTGAAGATATTTATAATTTGGAAAATAGGATTAGTAGTCTTGAAAATCTGTTTCAACGACTCAAAGCAAATAAGAAAAGCAAGGGAGAGAGCTCTGGAACTAAAAAGTAGTTTATGATGATGGTCATTTATGTTTTTAGTATCATATTAGTTTTTTAGTTGTCGAAAACTGTTTTAATGTGTGTTTATGTGCTATCTATCCAAATGTATTAATGTATTAATGCAGCAGAGACTTCTTTGTGGCATATGAGTTTAAGTTAAGATATGTGTAAAACTAATGCATCATAATATTAAAATCTACTGCAAAAAATTACTAAATCATAATTATATAGTAATCAAAAATACATAATCCTAAATATACTGCATCAAACATTTTGAGTTAATGATTCATATAGACATGAATCTATTGCGACCATCTACTAAAAGTCTAATAATCATATTCATATTTATACTAAACATCAAACACAATCGAAGCATACACATATAAAAACTGAGAATACTCCTAAAACACTAGTAAATATACTGCAGTGTACTAATCAATTGCATCATAATCTAATATGTACTGCATCATAATATAATATGTACTGCATCATAAACTTATAACTAATCTTAAAACTACTACTGCATATACTAAAAAATATTGCATCATAATCTAATATGTACTGCATCATAATATAATATGTACTGCATCATAATATAATATGTACTGCATCATAAACTTATAACAAATCTTAAAACCATGACCATATCCCCTACACTAATCCTATATAATCCTATGACTATCATATGTGTGTGCATACCATACTAAACCAATTCAAATGTGCAATGACTAGCAGTGTTTTGTTACTAGTAGCCATCGTGAATCCTTCATCATTCCTACTTCCATCTACATTAACATCAATAACCATCTCTGCATCTTTAAGATTAGAATAATCACCCCTCAATTATTGGTACATATCCACATTTATAATTTTAAAATGAAAAGAATGGCACTACATCTTTCAAGTACCTTATTCATACCTTCTAAAGTCTATCATTTGTAACTAAATATAACAATAATTAACCATTAATAATACATTAAGCTTTCATTAATCATAGATTGAGCAAGTATGGTTCAATTCTTAAGTAGTATTCATCAGTCTTAAAACTAATGCATCATAGACCTAATATACTACATCATAAACTTATAACTAATCTTAAAACTACTACATCATAATATTATAAGCTACAGCACAAACTACTAAATCATACTTATATATCTATTCATCTTATTCTTAAAACTAATGCATCATAATACAATATGTAATGCATCATAAACTTATAACTAATCTAAAAACTACAAAATCATAATCTTATAATCTACTGCACAAACTACTAGATCATACTTACATATCTATTCTTCATAGTCTAAAAATTAGTGCATCATACACATACATGTACAGCAACATAAACTTATAACTAATCTTAAAACTAATGCATCATAATCTTATAAATCTAAAGAAGTATTCATCAGAGTCTTAAAACTAATGAATCATAGACCTAATGTACTGCATCATAAACTTATAACTACTCTTAAAACTACTACATCATAATATTATAATCTACAACACAAACTACTAAATCATACTTATATATCTAATCATCATATTCTTAAAACTACTGCATCATAATACTACATCATAATTAGATAATTATTCTTCATAGTCTAACAACTAGTACATCATATACCTATATGTAACTAAAAATCAAACTCTTAAGTTAATAATTCGTATACTCATATGTCTACTGCAGCATAGTTATATTTCAACTGCAGCATAATTATAACTAAACATCAAACACCAGCTGTGCATCAATCAAATACAAAATTATCAACTGAAACTACTACTAGTATAATCAGTTAAAAATCATAAACATAATATGAAAAAGTATATCAAAATTAAATTAAAAATAATAAAAAGAAAAAATATAAAAATTAAAATCTTACTATCAATATTCATTGATGATGATGATGAACACTCGTTATTGATTGAAGAAGAACACTCGTTATTGCTTGAAGATGAACAAACGGTATTCATTTTTGATCACGGTGAAGATGAACTCGTTATTGTTGAAGGACGGTGGCGATGACAGAGGAGAAGGACGGTGGTGCAGATCACGGTGGTTTCAGAGGAGAAGGACGGTGGTGGAGATCGTGGTTTCAGAGGAGCAGAGAAGATGAGATGAAAGAAACGTGAAAAACAGAAAAGAAAAACCTTATATACCTTTTATTTTGTGGTGAAATGACCACAATGCCCTTGAGAGTAAAAAAAAGGGAGGGGTGAAGATGGGACACATGGCGCATTGTGGTGGCTTCCCATTCTTTTCATTTTAAACATCTTTTCATAATAACCCAATTCTATATATATATATATATATATATATATATATATATATATATATATATATATATATATATATATATATATATATATATATATATATATATATATATATATATATATATATATATATATATCAACGATGCATGATTCACAATTTAACGGTTCATGGTTCAAAATTTAGCGGTTCACGGTTCACGATTCACAACTCATGATTCACAATTATATATCTCATCATATAAATATGGCAAATTCACATCTTTGGCATTTAATGAAGCATAAAAAAATGTAGCAATAATTCTTAAAAAAAATGTAGCAATAAAAAAATGTAGCAAATTCACAATTTTTCACTCGTAAAGGTGTTGATGTTGTGCTTGAAAACGGACCGTGGATGATTAGGAATGTGCCAATTATTCTTAAACCGTAGACTTTGAATACTAATCTGCTTAAAGAGGATTTGACTAATATTCCGGTATGGGTTAAATTCCATGATGTGCCCCTTGCTATGTTTTCTGATGATGGTATCAGTCTCCTAGCTACATTGATTGGTACTTCAAAAATGTTAGATTCTTATACTAGTCAATGTGCTTGGAATCATGGGGTCGAAGTAGTTTCGCTAGGTGCTTGATTAAAGTTAAGGCAGATCAGGTTCTTAGGGAGAGCATCACTGTTGAGATACCATTACTTAATGGGACAGGATCTACTATTGAAAAGATTCGGGTGGAATACGAATGGAAACCGCCTCAGTGTGATACATGTAAATTGTTTGGTCATACGCTGATTGATTGTCCTAAATCTGTTCCACTTCCTACTCAACCTAAACAGACTGTTAATGATGGTTATCAAACTGTCACTAACAAGAATAAGGGTAGGAATGGTGGTCCAAGTGTTCTGGGTAAGGGAGGTTTTACTAAAGTGGGTCTTAAATTTAGGTATCAACCTAAAGCGCCTCCTCCTGAACCCAAGAAGGTGGATAGTGCGAAGAAGACAGCCAATGATGTGGCAAGTACGAGTGGGACGAAGATTGCTACATCTAACCCTTTTCCTACACTTAATATGATCGATTTTGATGAATCTGGCAATCCTACTGATGTAGAGGTTTCTAGTAATATAATGGAAGCAAAGGAGGTTGGGTCTATCGAGAAAGGTAATGTATCACAAGATCTGCTTGTGAGTGATTCAATGGTAGCTAACGCGGCTGGTCCTACCCCTATTGTTGAGAAAATTGGGGAATTTGAAAGGCTTCTTATTGATGGAAAAGCTACTCTTGTTGATGATAATGGTAATCCTATTAAAAAGGTTGATTATCAGGGTTATAATAAGGATTTCCCGGCTACTTCGTTTATTAAGAGGGTTAACCCATTCACTAAGGTTGGAGAGATTGTGGATTCTGATAGTGATGATGAGGAGGTTGTGAACACCTTTCATGAGACGAGTAATCTATTTGGTGGTGGTCATGATCTCAAAGATGAATATGATGACTATGGTTATGATAACTATGCAGATCAGGTTTACGATCTTCCAGGAAACTTGGATGCCTATTACGACACGTATGGTATCAAGCTCCAAGGCCTTGGTAGGAAGTAATTTTATCTCCATAGGAGTCTAATGTTAATTTTGAGTAGTGGTTTATTTTCTTATATAGAGAATAGGAAGTATCTTGTTATGTAAGCTTTTTGCCTATGTAACGGGCTGAGATATGGGATTCACCCATATCCTTTGTACTTAAACGTTTTTTGAAGTAATATATTTACTGGATCTTTGACCTTTTATCAAAAAAAAATGTAGCAACTTATGATCATTTAAAAACTTTTCATGATAATATTTCAAATAGAAATGAAACTCAATTTTAAAAGCACATGAAAACTCACTCAAAGCTCTTGCTAGATTTTATGTCCGTCCAAACAAATCTCCTACGGTTTCAACAAAACAAAGTCTAAAAGTTATATACAAGGCCACTTACATATCCTGTACTACCCGATATCAGTTGGTCGAGTTGTTCTCCGTTAGTGTTGAAACCCTTTTAAAATGACTAACAGTTCCATTCATTAGTGCCATGCACATGTATTTCTACACCGAAGACACAAGCAGATACAACTTTGGTTCTATTAAACAATATAAGAACATTCGATGACTATGCGAAACAGGTTCGTGATCTTCCTGGGAATTTGGATGCCTTTAATGCCATGTATGGCACAAAGTTTCAAGGTCCAAGGAAATAATCTTATTTCGTTGTGTCATATGTTATCATTTGAGTAGTGGTTTATTTCTTGTTTAGAAAATTGGAAGTATCTTGTTATGTAAGCTCTATGCCTATGTAACGGACTGATATATGGGATTTCACTCATATACATTGTACTTAAACATTTTATTTGGTTAATATATTTACCAGGGTGCAGGATTACTCCCCTTTACCCAAAAATACAATATAAGAACATTAACTATTTTCTTGTATTTGATAATGAATGTGTAAACAGAGTTTTAAACTCTCATCTCTTTCATGCACACCTATACAGTGCCAAGACTCCATTAATATGCTTCCAAGCTTTCGATAAATCATTCGTCATATACTAAAACATATTTCTTGATATTAACTAGTTGTACTACTCTCACAGTGTACTCACATACTAATTCGAATCATCATGATTACAATTCAAATCATTATAATTCCAAAACCAAACATGTTACATGATTACTGAAAAATACATCGGTGACGCTTGGATACTCAACCATTAAGTGTGAATCCAAAAAAAAAAAAAAAAAAAAAATGAATAGCGAAAATTAAACTAATGGTTACCTTACTTGACAGTTGAAATACCGGAAACCAGAAAGTCGAAAAGTACCGCCCGAATATCCCCCTAGTGGTGCTCACTTATCTCTAGGGTTTTTGTGCTCTTAAATGTTTATCAATGATACATACGTGTGATATATAAGAATAGTTAGGCCCATAAATATCGTGAGAATCCCGATTTATATATGAAAGTCACGTAACCCTCATCTAGATGACCAATTCAACTACGTTCTTTTCTAACTTTTTAAAGCATATAACATAATTAACTCCTTTAATTTTAGACTAGTACAAACACAACCCTCAAGCATTTATTAACTTTATATCTAGTCCAAAAATTTAGATTTAACACTACTTACGTTTAATAAAATTTCGGGTATTACAAACAGTAACTGTCTACTGACAACTTCAAATGGATAAGTAGCAACCACCGCACAAACACCAGCAATGACCCCATGTAATAATGTTCTCACTGGTCCGAATTCTAATTGTTCCAAGATATTTAACTCTTTGCCTTGTCTATTCATGTACTTGATTCTTTGCTTTCCTTCGGGTGAATTTAAATAAGCTGATTTTAATATGTCGTACACTCCATAAAAGACTGCACTTGTAAAATTGAAGGAACTAGTCCTTTGTAAAGTGAAAATAACACTTCGGTTTGAATGATGTGGCGGAATGCTCCTATGACGCCACCCAAGGATTTGCCACCTGGCACCACCAACTTCGTTTGTATCTAAAAGATAATTAACTTCGATCGTTAATTTCAGAAGATGCATTTCTGTGAACCACTAAAAGTCAATTTTTAGTGGGCATCTCTATATTGCTTGCAGAAATGAAAATGACTAAACCCATAAATGGAACTTACAGTATCAAGTGGTAAGCAAAAAACCTTTCAAAATGAGTTGTTTCTTCATTTCCAGTTAGCCTGAGAAGTTGCTTTCTATACGAGTCGTAAGCAAAGAAATTGAGGGCCTTCAATGGAGCAGTGCGAAGAATGTTGACAAAGTTTCCTTTCCAGAAGCCACGTAAACCTTGAGAAGAAGCAATGAATTTAATTAGCTCGAAGAAATTTTTCTGTTCACCACGAACCATATATGACAGAAATACTAATAAAATTGTAATCAAGGAGTTGTTAGTGAATATGATACCTTTTCCAACAAGCAATTGACTCTTGTTCACTTAAACTCAAATGATTAGTTAACTTCTTTTTTCTAAAATATTCACTTAAATAGGAAAATAACCTTGTTCACGCATAATATAGAATTTATTGTAAGCAAACCCATTACACTTAAAACTATAATTTGCATATATATAAGGTGAACAAATGTATGTTCTTCTTACCTTTTAAAGAAAAATGTTCATGTAAATAGTAAATACCTAGTATGCAGGAGCTTCATGTAGCTACTAAACATGGTAGTTTCCACTTTTGCTATGCTAGATAGATTTATCTTAAGTGGTTATTTGCATACCCTAATTCCCATGCAAAATTTTCTATTTAAAGATCTAAACTGTAAATATTGCGTAAAAATCAAAATTGCAACTTGTAAGTGATCTCTGCAGATCCTTTTATTTTTATCATAGTACCAAATACATAAATCCGGGTCAAGGTTATACTTTCTATCCAAGACTCGCTTGCAAACAACATTAAAGAAAACCAATATCGATACTAAATTAAATAAATCATGATTTAAGATCATCTCAAGTTCAAATAAACATGATCGGTAATGTTCTCTCACAAACATAATAATGAGGCATACTCAGGGACTCAATTTTCTTTTTGACTGTGAAAGAACATAACCGGTTATATTTATATCAATTTAAGAGGACCTGAATCCATAAATTACAACAATAGAATGCATAATTTAAAAGGACAACTCCAGGTAGTTATCTATTTCTCTTGTAATTACAACATAATGTTATTGTAAAATGATGTAGGCAAAAGAGTGGAAGATAAACTTGTCCCAATGGCTTCTTTTGGGTAAGATTTAGAAGTTTAAAGATTCGGTATCATTAAATATGTATGATATTAAAAAGTCAAAATAATTAAGTCACAAATGGCCAATTTCAAAGCAAGTTTTAATGCATTAAGATATGTTGTGTTGATTGCTTGTCGGATGAAGTTCTTAACTACCTCTTTGCTTAGATACTCCTGTAAGTTTCTCATGTCACCCTTTTACCGTATTTGCCTATTCAATTCTTCTGGAAAAAAAAACAAAAGAAGATAGAATGTACGTAATATAGTACTAGTATAGTACCCGTGTGATACAATGGTGATGAAACGTGATTAAACTATTTGTCGCCAAAGAGTTTTAACATGTGTGATCTTGCGAGTTCTTTACCCCTCATTGTAATTGTTTAAGTTTTTAGGTATTAAAAATAAAGTAAAACATATACAGATGTACCTAAGTATCAGTACAAGATGTACCTAAGTATCAGTACAAGGATGGGACAAAAACGTATATTGGCCTTGGTCTTGTTTAATAGATGTCGAGTGCCGCTTTTCCCCGTCCGAGAACCTAACAACCTGCTTAACTGATCTTATTGAATAGATGGGCTTCAGCGAACCTACTTCTACTTCTTAGATGGAATTCATTCAATAAGATCAGGACTAGTCTTTCACTTCCCGTCCCGGGTCATAGGTGTGTCCACAGAAGAGGAAATCGCAATGCATCTTGCTCAACAGGCGTAGCTTCCTCTTGCGAGCACTTTAAAGGATCTAATTACGAAAAAAGAAAGTAGTGAGGGAAAACCCTCTAGTCGAGTAAGAGAGAGGAAAATTAAATAAGACTACAAACACAATTCTTTTGAATAGGGTGGATTAGAAAATAATAATAATACTAATAATAATAACAAGGGGGCGAGGTTGGTCTCTCAATGTTGTTGGTGGACTTCAAAAACGCCTTCAATTTGGTAGACCGCGAGGTTATGTTGCAAGTGGTCCGCCTCCATTGTTGATACGCTTACACAGCGCGCTCGGGGTCAAAGGAACTTCCTTTTCGTCGAGCAAGTTTTTCAACACCCTAGGCAGTGAACCTAATCGTTGTAGTGTAGTATTAGGGTAAGCCACAGTAATTGATATCGTTCTCTAGGGGAATAGGAATGCTAGTGAGAAGTTACTACGCTAATGTTGGGGTTGAGGAAGATTATTTTTTTTTTATCTTTTTTTATGTTTTTTTAGGAAATGGAAAGGTACGAATCTCGGGGTTTGAATTTGGGGGTTGGTATTTCTACCGATTACTTCTACTTATCTAATTATCTAAACTAAGGTGAGGGTAGTCTATGTCTATTGTTGTGTGCTCGTATGATAGTTAAAAATGTATTTGCTTAGGCTTTATTACTCCCTAGTTATCTCCTATTGGTGGTTGAATTGTCACGTCCTTATTCTTAATCGCGTTGTGTTTCTAAGGTCGTAGGGTATGCGTTTATCCCTAACTCTTTGAAGCTACCAAAGGTTAATGACTACAAAATCTCTAGGATTTATAAACTTTAACTCTAAGGTATTCTTTGGATGTATAGCCTACAATTACTCTAGGTGATTATAAACTAAGGTTCAACAAAGATTAATCAAGCATTATTAGCACCACGAATGACCTATCGCAATACTAGGTCAATCACAATTAATATAAGAGACAACCAATCAATATTCAATAACTAAGTTTCATATTACCTAAGCAAACACACAAGTAAATTAGCCGGACATGGGGAACATGCAAGCATACACACAATCAAAGGAAGACATAATTGAATTAATGAAGTAAAACACTTATCTTGATGTAAGATAGGGTATGGAACTCTAAAATACTGTACAAGACAGCCTTGGTTCGGTTTAGGTTTTTACTCCAAAAGACTACACACTGAAAACTAAAAAATTCGGATTCTATATATAAGATTACAAATGCGACGGCGTCACCCTTTAATTTGTGACGCCGTCGAGTCGCCGTTATTAGGGTTTCGTCTTGGCCACGTTAGTATTGCGACGGCGTCACCTAATGCTTGTGACGCCGTCCTCTTCAGTCTCTGACGTCGTCTGGATCAAATTTAGGCCGTCTGAGCTGCGACGCCCTACTCTTTTAAAACCTGAAGCCGTCACTTGTAAATGAGCAATTTGGCTACTAAGTCATCACAAAATTTGTCCGACGGCGTCTTTAGTTGTACCTGATGCCGTCCCCTTCAGTTCCAGCAGCCTGAGTGTCTCGATTCTTGACTTTGGCCATTTTCTTCGTATATTCAAGCCTTTTCGTCCGAATAAGTGTCATTCCAGCATTTTGCCTTCAAGATACCTAAAAAGTGAAAAGGAACGCTATTAAGTAATAACGGATACAAAAGTGATCAAATAAGGCTTAAACGACCCCCCAAAAAGGTACATTTTAAAACCTCATCAATTGCCCTGCTATATCCCGTTGGGTTAAGTTTTGTTACTCTAGCCCGGCTAGATTATACTATGGGGAGCACACACTATGGTCGCACCAAGGTGTGCAGCAAGGTGATCCGCTTGGACCCCTCCTTTTCGCCTTAGTGTTACATCCTTTGGCATGTAAGATTATGGACTCCTTTGATCTCTCCTTTCAAGCTTGGTACCTGGATGACGACACGATTATTGGGGATACTTTGACTGTCGGGAAGGTTTTGGAGCTTATTATGATGGATGGACCACGCTACGGTTTACACCTCAATGTTGATAAGACTGAGGTTTTTCGGCCTAAAGAAGATATTCGAAGTAAGCTTGCAGGTGTTTTTCCACCTAATATTGCCCGGCCCTCACATGGTGTTAAACTGCTTGGTGGACCTGCTAGTGTCGATCTTGAGTTCAGCAGCGAGCTTGTTTTGAAGCGGGTTGCTAAAACCATTGAACTTATGGATGCCATCGCTAAGCTTAATGATCCTCAATGTGAGTTGTTGCTCCTTCGGGGCCTGTGCTGGTATTTCCAAGTTATATTTTTCTATGTGCACATGGCCCAATCGGGTCTTTGAACGTGCTCAGATTTCCTTTGATGAGGCACTTCATTCTTCTCTGAAGCGTATTGTCACCGCCTCCGGACCTGGTTTTGGTGACTGGCAATGGAGATTGGCTACTCTACCTTTTGACGCTGGAGGGCTTGGTGTATATGCTGCAGGTGATGTCTTGAACTATGCTTTCCTGGCATCTCGACTCCAATCTGCCAACCTACAGACTCAGCTCCCCCGTCTTTCTGGCATTGTAACTCATGGATCCTCCTTTGATAATGTCCCGTGTGCTTTCAACGAGAGAATGGAAACCAACCTTTCTGGAAACTCATGTGAGATCGCTGCCCCCAAACTCATGAAGAAAATGGCAGATATATATTTCACACATGTCGCTAAGAAGGCCGAATCCACCTTCTGCTTATATTCTAGACAGATGGCCTTATGGAGATCAAAAAAGGAGGACCACAGTTTAGACTGGCTTCGAGTGGTTCCGATTTCTGGGTTGAGACAGACCATGAACGCCAGAACTTACCGTTGTGTGCTATGTTATCGGTTGGGTATTCCCCTTTTTTCCTCACAAATGTCGTGCTCAGCCTGTTCCAGGGTATTTGCGGGAGACATCTATGGTGACCATGCGGTATCTTGTGCTGGTATCGTTGGCATTAAACATCGGCATAACTTGGTGCGCGATACCCTGGTTGACATATGTCTCGCATTGGGATTTCTGCTCGTAAAGAGGTCGACATTGGGCTCTGCGGTGCAAGGGACCAACCCTTACGCCGAGCTGATATGTTGATATATATACTCCTGGGATGGTGGACAAGATGCATGTGTTGATTTAACAGGGTCATCTCCCTTGACGCAAACTAACATGGTTGATTTTGTACCTGGTCGGGCGGTGATGGATGCCGCACAACGCAAGCGTGCCAAGTATGAGGCTAAATGTGCAGACATTTGATATGTGTTCCTCCACTTCTCTTTCTCTTCATTTGGAGAACCTGAGAAGGACGCGGTGACCTTACTAAAGTGTATCCGGAAATTCTTACTGACTCAAGGCGTTGGAACTCGTGCTGCTGACTATATTTTTAGTAGGATTAGCTTTGCTATTGCTAGAGGAGTGGGAGCCCAGTTATTGTCTCGGCTCCCCTCTAATTTCTTGTAATTCCTATGATTTTCTAATGAAGTGATGTTTTTATAAATAATAATAATAATAATAATAATAATAATAATAATAATAATAATAATAATAATAATAATAATAATAATAATAATAATAATAATAATAATAATAATAATAATAATGTTTTTTACAATAATTAACAATACAGCGTAAAAGTTATGAGGTGTCTCGTGACCTCCCAGAGCTCACCCTATTTTCGTCCCTAGTAAGTGAACAAACACATCTTTTTAAGTATGAATTTTCAAGGTTTTCTCACTGTTTACATGAAAGAAGCTAAGGTATTGATGAACACTGGCTACCAATTTTGCATAGTTGTTACTTTAAACATTTCTTACTAAATTGGGAATATGTCATCTAATACTAACCAAGTTGCCTTTAGAAGCCGAGCTTCTCAAAGTTTACTATATATTAAACTTGATCAGTAGTGTTGAGTGTATCATCTATTCTTGTAATTCCGATTATTTGCAGTGAAGTTGTTGGTAGCGTTGCCTTGTTGTGTTGTGTATTTTCGTTTTATTTTATTATTTGTTTGATCGTTAAGTGATTTTTTTTTTTGGGTACGATCCTAACAAGTGGTAGAGAGTGAGGCTTGTTGAGAACATATTATACAACTTGAAGGAGGAGAGAAATAGAGAGGCCATATGAGAGTCTTCAGATAACAATAAAGCCGAACGTGGTTTCTTTGTTGCATTTGTATATCCATTGAGATTGTATGGCAAGGGTATTCAAGAGTGTTGATTATGGTGTTTGTTTTTGCAATCCCAATTATTTGTAAGTGAATTTCTTGGTGGAGTTGACATGAGAAGCGTACTCGAGGCACGTTAGTTATCGTTGTGTCACATTTGTTTATCGTGTTACACTATAATTTGTGGAAATATAAAGAGGTGAATACGTTCCATTTTAGAAACCATATTTTTCTTGTATCTAATAATCGATTAAGTAGTATGCAAAATTATAAGTGGCAATAATAATTCTAGAACAATAGTAATAGGGAGATAAAAAGAAAAAATGCCAACACAATGCAAATATAAACACAATACAATAAGTAAAAGAGAGATCAAACCGGACGATGATTTATAGTGGTTCGGCACGAAGCTCTTCTTAGCTCTACTGCACTCCTCGCATTTACTACTCGAGAGTTCCTTCACTAAGTCAACAAACCCTCTTTTCAGCAAAGAAAACCTTATAACATCGCTTACAAGTTTACTAACACTAAGCTAGATATCGAGTTCTTCTTTAGGTACAACCAAACCTGTTATGTTTTATGGCCCAAACAAAACAAATCTATTACTGTTGTGTTTTAAGACCTAAACACACCAAACCTATAACCCTTGGGTTATAAGGCCTAAACACAAACCTATCTAACATCTAGTTTAGAATATGGTTGGTGATACAAGTTGTTGTATGGTGGTGATACACGTTGTTGTATAATGGTGATACAAGATATAATTGTTCTTCTCTTGATAAGAAACCTTCAATAGATGAAAATGACAATGGCTCTAATCTTATTGTGCTGGATCTTCATATGCTATTTTGCTTTCAGTAGACGAAGATGTCAAGAACTCTAAGCTTGTTTTGATGGGTCTTCATGTGATAATATACTTTCAATAAATGAGAGTTAGAAGCATTATTATCAAGGTTTAGTGAGGGTTTTGAAGACTTGAAAATGTGTTTTGTTAGATTACAAAAGCTTGGTTTAAATGGTGGCCAAATGATTTATCAAATAGGCAAGCAGAACTCAGCTACGGGGCCACACGGATCCATGGATCTCTCCTTTGTTTCTGATCCGTGGGTCACCAGATTTGAAAAACTTTTTAGCCGTTTTGAATTTGGTTTAGTCACATGTTTTCATTCTTTCCACAAATGCTCACCTGTTTAAAAGGCTTTTAAAAGTAAGTTTTTTTACTAACAAATAATGTTTGAATTTAAGTGTTTATGGAAGTTTACTTAATCAAAACAAAGTGATTTGATCTTTTTACTAAAACAAAATATGTTTTCCTTTAATTTGGAGGTTTATGTAAACTAGATGAACTCAATCTGAATTCAGTTCACAAATCGATTAAACTTTTTTTTAGCTTTTGTTAATTTTGCAAACTGTGTTTAACTAACAAACTTAATTGGACATTTATAAAATATGTTATAAGATGCTAGTTTAGATAAAGGACTTAATGATTTAAAAAAAAAAATTAAGCATTTTTAATGATTTGTTAAACAGTTTGATCATAATACATCTTAACAAATATATTCGAAATGTGTTGAAGCATGAGAAGACTCGAGACATCGAATACCAGAAGCGTCGAGGAATATATGTTTTGACAATTTATATTTTATGAGGTTATTAAAATATAAGAGACTGTTTAGTTTATATTGGTTTATCTCTATATTTGCACTCATGGTTATGCACTTTTTGTTGGTGACAATCTCAACAACATTTACTGATAAATTGTCACAGAAGTTTCTCAAGGAGACCAGCTTCATGGGTTTACGGTTCTTGATAACATATTTTAGGACATACTTATCTTTGATATATGTATACTATAGGTAGTGAGTGATTATATATCTCAGTATTATTATTTTTTAGAACGATAATAGTTGGTCAATGGCTTGGTTGGATTGTTGTCCGATCGACTTGTGTCAACACATTTGTATTATTATAACACTAGATTGTATTGTAGTTGCATTTAAAATATTTATGACTACGTAATTTGATCAAGTAGACAATTTATTTATGCAATAAATATATATTTTCTTCCCCTAACAGATATTCAAAAAAGTAATATAGAATTTGCAAATTGTTTAGGATGTATTTATAGGTGATAAATATTATTAGTAAGACGTGCATGATTGTCATATGATCTTATAATGTGTGGTTAGTTGGTGGCAGCAATTTGGAAAGCGATAGTGTTAAGATGATGGCTAGTCAAGAAAATGATTAATTAGTTTACCATCATTTTTTATAGTTCTGATTTAATATACCAAAAATACCAATATTGGAATGAGTCAAAGAATTGCGTATTAGTATTACGTATTTAGTAATGTTAAACTACAATGCAAATCTAGAATTAATAATGAATGATCGAATATCTATTAGAAAAATACATAATAAAATTTCAAGATTATTCAAACGATACATGAAGAATTACATTTATGATACCTAAAGTATATTAGTATGCTTCAAAATATAACTTGAAAACCGTTAATAACTTGACTCAAATGTTATAAGGTTAGTTTAATTTATATATGTTTTTACGAAGGAAAAAAAAAGAAAGTGATCGAATAGTACTAATTTCCTTATTCTAGCTTCCAAAATTAATTATACGCAGTAACATACAATTTAGTAAGACTTCCTCATTGTATAGTCCAAGCTAATTTGTAAATCGCAGTGTGTCTCGATAACAAGAAAAATAATGTGTTATATCAAGTTCCTTGATCATCTTGTTGTTTGATAAATCTACGCCGAGAGCATTCTAACTGAAAAATAGACTGGTTGAGTTTTATAACCGTTGTTGTTAAAAAAAAAGTTTTATAACGATATATGGTCACATATACGTACAAATGATCATTAGGAAATAAAATTGAAGGAGTTCTTGCATGGCCATGCATGCAACTCCGTATATCAATCCATGCAACGTAAACTTGTATCATACAGTACGTATATATTGTACAATATATGTAATAAAGTAAACACCCAAAAAAAATCTCACATACTAGATATGCACTACATGATATAATATTCAATCCATTAATTATAGATCATATTTGATTTCTTGTAAATTTCGATCCAAGAAAGAGTCTTCGAATAGATACTTCGGCCAGTTATACGAAGAAGCTCCTCTATCTCCCTCACTTCCACCATAGCTAATGGCACTGCCGCTCTCAAGTGAGCCGCTATTGATGGTTTGGGTGGTAGTAGGGGTTGTGGAATCGATCAATGGTGGCATAGAAGTCCAGTTAGTCACTGATGATGATAATGATGACGACGAATTTACACTTGTCAATTTTGCTTTGCCATGTTCATGACCCACAACTTCATGATCGTTGGTTGTTTGTAAATTCATGATTGAGATCTCATGGAGTGGTTGGGTAACACTAGAATTTAGGCCAAGAAATTGTGTCATTTCCTCACTTTCTTGATTTAATGCTAGTCGTTGAAAATCATTTCCAAAACTAGGAGTTTCTTCTTGCAGTTGAGGAATTGAATGTGTTCGGTTTAACAAGGTTGATAAACCTGCGTTGTTTTGGAGCAAAAGGTTGAAGTATTGAAGGTTTTGAGCTAGTTGATTATCTTCAAGTAACTCTTTGATGCTAGCCAGGTATAGTAGTTGAGGCAAGCAAGAATACAAGTCGGTTCTTGGTTGATGAGTCGTTGGGTCGATTCCCATATGAAGTAGCTTCTTCTTCATATGTGTGTTCCAATAATTCTTGATTTCATTGTCCGTACGGCCTGGTAGACGTGTTGCAATAGTGGACCATCTTCCATATAAAAACCAAAAGGAAACTTCATTAAGTCAAGAATTGGTAAGAAAAACATGTAAGGTTGTTGATTTAGTTGACATTACAAAAACGATATATATGCATTCGTTCCGATCCACACAACATTAAGTCGTGTTATGACATGAATGCGTATCGTTTTGTCATGGTGTCCTATCAAAACATCGAGAATTATCCATCAATTTTTTGTATTTTAAGAAGTGTTTAAAGCTTTTAGTGATGAATTATACTTGTTTCCAAGAACAGAATGAAGGTGAAGAATAATGTCCTCTTCTTCTTTAGAGAACTTTCCTCTTTTGATATCGGGTCGAAGATAATTTGTCCATCTTAATCTGCAACTCTTTCCGCATCTTTGCAGACCTGAAAATGAAAACATATTTTTATAAATAATCAAAACATCAAAATCATTAAAGAGCATGAAAGGTAACACTTACATGTAACATACTCAAGATTTTTTTAAAAATAAATTATTGATCTTGAAATTAATAGTAATTATATGGTTAGGATGCACAAAAAAGTTCAAAAACAACTCTACTACTTTTCATTTAAATATAAAACAACCATATGTATTACTTAAAGAAACCCTACATATTTTATCATAGCTTAAAAAATCACCAACTTACTCACGAAAATATGTAAACCATTTTTAACTCTGAAAATATTCTACTTGCATCAACACCAAAGGCCTCTTGGCCTAGTGGTATATGAGTGGACCAACAGCTTAAAGGGTGTGGATTCAAGTCTCGTTGAAAACATATGTGAGATAAAAATTGGGAGATAGGTGTGGTGTAAGTCGTACAAAATTGTCGTTAAACAAAATCTACTCACATCAACAAATCAACTATTACAGTGAAAAACTTGAAATTTGTGGATCATCATTAACAACATAGCCCTAATGGTACATGTAACAGGAGAACTCCATAAACATCTAGTTCTGGCTATATATAGCGCAGGTTCAAACACAAACCACAGATTTTTCTCCCAACATACAAATAATTGTAACTTCTATATTTAAAAGACACCCTCACGTTAACACATTCCGGTGTATACGTACGTACTTGTCTGTTTTCATGGACAAAACCACTTGGGTGCTACTTTCTTTTAAAGGGTACTCTTTTAAAAAAGCGTAGTTTTTTTGTACGTATGTGCTACTTTCTTTTCTTTATTGTACAAAATTTTAGCCCAAAATTTTCTTTTAGTGCAAAACGTTTTCGTGCAACACCCTTTTGAGAATCCTAGGTTCGTCCTTGTGTGTGGAGAGATCGAGAGGGAGATAGAGGAATGATCACCTGCAAGTTTAGGTAGAGCGCTCCAGCTTCCATGGCCATGAGCTTGAATGTAATCAATGAGTATTTGATCTTCTTCAGGTGTCCATGCACCTTTCTTGAGGATCTTATTTTCATCATCCCTACTTGTTGGAGTTGGACACCTTCCCATTTCTTTATTTTTGGAGACTTCTGTTTTCTTGTGTTGGAAATTAATCAACCCTTGTAGTATATATAGATATATATAATTATATATACCCTCACCTTTGCTTCTAAACTTCAACTTCCTCTTCACATTTTTAACAAAAGAACAATAAATACAAGTAAACGTCTTATTAAGTTTATTTAGTCAAAATGCCGACGGCAAAAATACATGTTTTAGAACATCGTTTTAATGATTATCGTTTGTAAAAATTGCTGATTCTATTGATCTTAATAATGCTTTGCCCGTTGATTAATGATTACATTAGTTCGTTTAACTATAAAAAGGTCAAAATGGACAACCAACTTCACAACCTGTGTGATTGAAAAAAATTCTAACTTTTATGGTAGTCGAAATATAAAAATACGTGTACTGGAAGACGACGACACAAAACGATAAAGAGATGCAAAGAGGCAGGGTCGCAATCCTGTGGTGGTCACCATAGTGACTGCCTAGGGGGAGTTGGTTATGACTTCGAATATTGTACGAGTTGATTATACATTAGTTCATTCGTGTTCACATGTAAATGATGCCAATACCAATTGAAAGTTTAACCCTTTATGCTTATGTTCGATGGTCTACTTGAAACTTTGACATGAGTTATATTATGGTATGGGTTAAATTCCATGATGTGCCTCCTGCTATGTTTTCTGATGATGGTCTCAGCCTTCTAGCCACATTGATTGGTACGCCAAAAATGTTAGATTCTTACACTAGTCAAATGTGCTTGGAATCATGGGGTCGAAGTAGTTTTGCTAGGTTCTTGATTGAAGTTAAGGCGGATCAAGTTCTTTGGGAGAGCATCACTGTTGAGATACAATTACTTGATGAGACATGTTCTACTATTGAAAAATTCAGGTTGAATACGAATGGAAACCGCCTCGGTGTGATACGTGTAAGCTTTTTGGTCATACGCTACTTGATTGTCCTAAATCTATTCCACCTCTGTTCCACTTTCGGCCTATGTAACGGGCTTAGATATAGGATTCACCCATATCCTTTATACTTAGATGTTTTTTGGAGTAATATATTTACCGGGTCTTTGACCATTTGGAAACAAAAAAAAATCTGTTCCACCTCCTACTCAGCCTAAACAGAGTGTTAATGATGGTTTTCAAACGGTCAATAACAAGAATAAGGGTAAGAATGGTGGTCAAAGTGTTCCAGGTAAAGGAGGTTTTACTAAACCTTTTGTGAGTCCTAAGCTTAGGTATCAACCTAAAGCGCCTCCTCCTAAGCCCAAGAAGGTGGATAATACAAAAAGGAAAGCCACTGAAGTGGCTAGTACGAGTGGGACGAAGATTGCTACATCGAATCCCTTTGTTGCACTTAATATGATCGATACTGATGAATGTGATATTCCTACTGATGTAGTGGATTTTGGTTGTACAATGGAAGCTAAAGAGGTTGGGTCTCTTAAGACCGATAATGTATCACAAGAACTGCTAGTGAGTGATTCAATTGAAGCTAACGGGTTGGTCCTACCCCTAGTGTTGAGAAAATTGAGGAGTTTGAAAAGCTTCTTTTTGATAGAAAAGTTACTCTTGTTGATGATGATGGTAATCCTATTAAAAAGGTTGATTATCCAGGTAATAAAAAGAATTTTCCGTCTACTTCTTCTACTAAGAGGGTTAACCCATTCTCTAAGGTGGGAGAGATTGTTGATTCCGACAGTGATGAAGAGGAGTTTGTGAACACTTTTGATGAGTCAATAAACCTATTTGATAGTGGTCATGATCGTGAAGCTGATTATGATGACTATGCGGATCAGGTCTACGATCTTCCAAGGAGTTTAGATGCTTTTTATGACACGTATGGTATCAAGCTCTAAGGTATTGGTAGGAAGTAATTTTGTTTTCATAGGAGTCTAATGTTATCTTTTGAGTAATGGTTTATTTTCTTGTTTAGAGAATAGGAAGGATCTTGTTATGTAAGCTTTTCCGCCTATGTAACAGGCTGAGATATGGGATTCACCCATATCCTTTGTACTTAAACGTTTTTTAGAGTAATATATTTACCGGGTCTTTGACCTTTTACCCAAAAAAACTCGCGAAGAACTAAAATCAGGATATATGGTAAAGGGTGAAAATGGGTAGTATGTTGCATGGTGGGTTTCTCTTTTAGGTTTTTTTCAGTGAACTACTGTATATGTTAAATGCATGTGAATATATTTGCTCATACGTTTAGATACAGAGTTGCATATAGTTAGTTGCTTCTGGGCTTTTCTAAAGACTAATGATTTGCACACTCCAATTTCTTATTTGCACATTCTAATATGTGCATTTATCAGTTGTACATTTGAGTGTGTAAATAACAGATGAGAGTGTGTCAATTAATTCTCTTTCCTAAAGGAACATAGTCGCCTCATGTATACATGTTTGCAGATGTCTTAGGTATAGAGACCCTTAACTAGATATATCTACGAAATTTTTAGGTATATATGACCAATGTTTTGTATGTATATGCTAACATTTTTTAGCTCATATGTTTATAAGCTTTTATGAGTTTGATAAGGTTTTAAAAGGTACCATTTTGAGGGGTCGTTTAAGTCCTTATTTGATCACTTTTGTATCCGTTATTGCTTAATATCGTTCCTTTTCACTTTTTAGGTCTCTTGAAGGCAAAATGCTGGAATGGCACTTATTTGGACGAAAAGGCGCGAATATATGAAGAAAATGGCCAAAGTCAAAATCGAGACACTCACAGTTGCTGAAAGTAGAAGGCGACGGCGTCAGGCACTATTGGCGACGCCGTCCCAAAATTATTGTGACGGTCCAGAACCCAAAACTCGTATTTTCAAACGACGACGTCCAGTTGTGAAAGAGTAGGCCGTCGCTACTCAGACGGCCTAGATGCAATCCAGACGACGTCAGAAGCTGAAGAGGACGGCGTCACGGACATAAGGCGACGCCGTCGCAAAGTTAACGTGGCCAAGACGAAACCCTAATGACGGCGACACGACGGCGTCACTAAACATAAGGTGACGCCGTCGCAATTGTAATCTTATATATAGAATCCGAATTTTTCAGTCTTTAGTGGAGAGTCTTTGGAGTAAAAACCTAAAACCGAACCTAAGGTGTCTTGTACAGTATTTTAGGGTTTTAAACCCTATCTTACAACAAGATAAGTCTTTACTTCATTAATTCAATTATGTCTTTGATTATTTGTGTGTATGCTTGCATGTTCTCCATGTCCGGCTAATTTATTTGTGTGTTTGCTTAGAAAGTATGAAACTTAATTATTGAATATTGATTGGTTGTTTCTTATCTTAGTTGATTAATGATCTAGTAATGCGATAGGTCATTCGTTGTGTACTTAATGCTTGATTCATCTTTGTGAACCTTAGAATATAATTACCTGAGTAGTTGTAGGCTAAACCATCCAAAGAGCGCCTTAGAGTAGGAGTTTATCATCCCTAGTGGGTTTGTAGACGAGACCCTTTGGTAAGTTCAAAGAGTTAGGGAGAAACGCATACCCTACAACTTTTGACACACAACACAACTAGGAATAAGGACGTGACAACTCAACCCTCAATAGGAGATAATTAAGGAGTAATACAACCTAAGTAAACACATCTTTAAACTATCATACGAGCACACATTAATTAGACATAGACTCCCACAACCTTAGTTTAGATAATTAGATAATAGTAGAGTAATCGGTAGAAATACCAACCCCCCAAATCCAATACCCGAGATTCGTACCTTTCCATTTTCATAAAATATAAAAAGATAAAAAATAATCTTTCTCAACCTTAACCTTAGCGTAGTAACTCCTTACTAGCATTCCTATTCCCCTAGAGAACGATATCAATACCCGTGGCTTACCCTAATTACTACACTACAACGATTAGGTTCACTGCCTAGGGTGTTATAAAACTTGCTCGAAGAAAAGGAAGTTTCCTTGACCCCGAACGACGCGTGTAGCGTTATCAGAGTTTAAATACATGAATCGTCCTTGTTATTTATCAGGTTTCACAGGTTTAGTTCATGTGCTTTTTTTCAGGGATCATATCCTTGTAGTTTTGACCCTTTACGGATTTGATCTTTTAACAAATATTTCTATTACTTTGACTATTAAATAAATGTATAAACAAATGAAATGAACAAAATTACTACTAATACAAACAAGTCCACTTTCATCTTCATTCAATTATTTACTATTATTGTTAGTATCACTTCAATGGATTGAAATCCTCTCATATTCATTTTGAACATAGGAGTTAATGTTTATTTTTTTGTGAGTAAAAATAAATAAATAAATCATTTATTATGTGACTTCTATTTTGTTTTTGTTTATTAAAAAAAAAAAAAAAACCTATCATTCACAACAAAACTAACATGACCTTTCATGTTCAAATAGAACATGAGAGGATCCCAATCCCACTCCAATAACCTAAAGTAACTCAGTTTTTAATGTTCGTAATTTGAAAATACAAAAAACACAAAATTTCAAAACATCCAAATTCCAGAGACGGAAATGCAATTACGCAAACACGAAATTAATTGTGACTAAGCTTGATATTCCAAAAATGCTTGACTCTTTTACAAGTACAATGTGTATTGAGTAGTAGAGTAGGAGTAGCTTTGCTCGTGCCTTAATAGAAATTCGTGCCGAAGATTAATTAAAAGATAGTTTGATCATTGCAATACCTTCGAATGAAATATGTTGAGTCTAAATTTCACCAAATTATCCTTCACCAAGTATTTGAAACATAAATTACGGCCTAAGTCACTAACTGATAAATCATAGAGCTAGTCCACTCTCTGATTAAGTCTAAATGTAAACTATGAGCAAAATTTACTCCCTGACAAGGATTAGTAATGCTGGTCAATGTCAGCTATCTCGCAAAGGTATACACCTTTGCGAGCAACCTCAGAAGAGTTGAAGTCCAAGACCACTTGATATTATCAGCCACTGTTATAAAGAACAACGAGTCTGACCAAAAGAACCGTCTGAGTATCTTCACATATCAGATTATAAACAATTCAGATATGTTGTATACTTCTTGGGAAAACAGTCAAGTTTCAAAGAAGACAAAAATACTTTATGATCTGATGCGGAGTTAGCTAGCAAAAACAAGGAGTTACAAACAACCAGAGTCTAAGAGGATTGACAAATGTCTCTAAATACTCTAAACGTCTTATCAACTTAAACTATCCTGAAGATCTATGCAACTGGATTGGTTAAACACTGATTAGATGATCAGATATACTTAGCAAATACTTGAAAGTTATTTGCTATTATATGAAGAAGGATCTGGCTGAATTTCTCAGACTCTCTAAGGCGGGATTAATTCAAGATAAGCAAAGCGGTAAAATCCTTGGGAAGATAGGATTTCATCGATAGCAGGGAAACCAACTTACATATACTGCATGTATAAAGATGCCAGCACAGTAATGCATCCCTAGCCACACAAGGGCACATGTACCTGACTTTCAGCTTGCTTCTAATTCACAAATTACTATTATCTCATAAACTACTAACAGTGTATCTCCTTAGTATATAAAAGGAGGATGTTAGAAGTAGTAATCAAGGGACTCCACCACTAGCATCTTCCTCGTCTTCTAACTGGAGTAAAATCCTTGTGATGTGGTTTGATGTTCATGCTTGTGTGAGAACTTGGTTTACAATGCTTTATATTAGTCACAAATGATAATTGACACTTTCATATTATAACAAACTTCATAAGCGATTTGATACTAAATATTCAAAGTTTTTAAACGGTAACGTATTCACCCCCTCTACATTTTCATAATTGGTATCAGAGCTTCGTGGCTCTTATTTTCAAAACAAATGGCTTTTAAAATTGAGTACGATCCATGTATCAAATCACCATTGAAGCGGAACATAATATGAAAAATGTTTCGTTAATTATACTTAGAAATTTTGTCGTTAAATGTAACTTTGTATACAAGGTTGAAGGTTTCCTTGAAAAATAAAAGAAACTGTTCTTAAAAGAATTTGTAAATATCAAGTTATGTGCTTAGAGTAAATTTACGAAAAATAATGTTTTAAAAGGAGTGTTTGGGATAACTATAAATTTAGTTAAAAAATCACCTCTGTAAATGTTTAGATAAGTCACATAAGTAGAAATGCTGTTAAATATATGTATTATATGCTCACTATTAAATCTAGTAAGTCCTACACATTCTCGCTATGCGAAAGTACAATCTTTTTTCATTTTGTGACATTTTTCACAGTGAACCACGGATTGGGCGGATCCAAAAAAAGGGATCCGCCTTTGTAAAATTTTGGTTCCTTGGACTGCACAGTATACAAGTCTTGCCCAACTTAAAAAAAGCATAACTAATTAACCGTAAGTCCGTACGAGTCGCGCCACCTATCATTTTAAAGGGAATTGAGTCTACTTTTATTTAAAAAACTCTCATAGCCTGAGTCTAATTTTAAATAAGTAAAATAAAACAAATAATACAGTATGTCCAATATATTAAGTTTTGCTTTAACATAAAAACTCAAAATTTTGAGTCAAGCAATTTAAGTTGGTATTCTTAGAACATTGATATAATTTCTTTTAAAACTAAATAATTTAGTAATATGTTTAAAGAAAACAAATCAAGCTTGGTATACATCGTTATATTTAAATGCAAAATGACGAAAGTGTTTTTATTTTTATGCTATGCTAAATGAATACTTGTTTATGTTGTTTGCATATATGTTGCTTACTTATTTTCAAATTGTTATTTACACTTGTTTGTTTGTATAACATAAGTGTCAATCTTGCCATGTCATTTATTCGCTTGTTTGTCAATTTCTTGTTTATGCACAATAGGACATTTGCTAGATTTTGTGCACTAAGTTGGAAAATTGTTTTGCCATTACTTATAGACTTAGATCACTTTCTTTGCATAGGTTATACTAACATCTTGCATAATTTATGAAATTTCATAACTCACTTAGGAATGAGTACTAAGTAAATTAGTCAAGTACTTTGAAAAATGTTGTTTTGCATAATCTCCCGCATATAAGTTCAAGTGTTAAAATGTGTCGCTACTTTCAATAACAATCAAAGACATTTAGTATCTTTTAAAAAAAAGGGTGTTTGGTACAAGGCGTTAAAACAATGATGTTTGATGTATTTTTCGTTTCTAGGATGATAACTTGACTTTGGATGATTATGTGAACTAACCATTTCTTACAGGGAGATAACATCTTGATGTCAATTTTTACCATTTTCACCTTATAGTGAAATCACTAGCCCCTACTTGAACTATAACCTCCCATGTGTTTATATATGTTCTATTGCTTTTTTCTAACTACAAATGATTTGCTACATATGTTTTAGGAAAATGATAACATCAAATAGTCCTGATTATTAAGTGTCAATTTCCTCCGTTAATGCTCGTTATTTATATCATTTATATGGATTTACGCTTGTTTTCCATTGTTTTACACTTTCAGGTAAATTGCGAGCATTGGAGCTAAAGAGACGCGGAAATAGAAACATTACTAAGGATTTATGACAGTATGCCTATTTTGAAGAGGTTATGGCGTAACTCGTCTCTCACATTACGCCGTAACTATTGCGTGACCCCGAAGTCCAACTCATCAAGAGGTTACGGCATAACTCCTTACAAAGATTACGACGTAACTCCATTAGGTCAAAAGAGGTTCCACGCCGCGGATACTTACGCCATAACTACTGCATCACTTGCGACGTAACCAGGATTATTGAAGACTACGGCGTAACCACTTATTAGGTTACGCCGTAACTAGCAGATCTAGTGCATTTACGGAGGTTACAGCGTAACTCATCTTTTGGTTACGCCGTAACCCAGACCTGGCCTATAAATACCCACGAATTCTAGCATTTCTAATCATCCCATTCCACACACAATACTCTGAGAACGTGGGAAAATACTCAAGGAAGGTCTAGGGAAGCATACGGAGCTGTTTCCAAAGGAGAAGTCACACCATTACGATAAGCTTTAGCGTTTATTATTTCTTTTACTTTCAATTAATGTATTTCGTACATTTGAATATTGAATTGATGTGCATGATTAATATGAGCGGCTAAGCACCCTTTGGTGCTAGCCTAGTTATGATTCCTTAAATGTTTTGTTTGCGTTTACCTTTACTTCCGTACAATTATTTCTAAGTGTATGCATGCATAGTTCTTTGGTAGTCACCCCTAGTTCGGTAGTTTTGAATGGCGGTAGAGGCCAATTGCCTAGGAGATATGACCAACTGACCCTAGGTGAGCGGACTGAGACGGGAATGGTAAGATATGACCAACTGACGACCCTTTCTACTTGTGCGATTTGACCAACTGATCACCTATCGTTTGGATGAACTTAAGAATTGGGGGGTGTAGTGTCTATGTGACACCCTAGGCAAATCCCACATCGGCTGTGGCCTGGAGAGATGCTGGGCTCATAAGATAACATTCGCCTTACAATGACACAACGCGTTTTGTGGTCTACTGCGGGTGGAGTTCTTAGGAACTGGCAGTTAAGCGTGCTCATGTGAGAGTAGTACTGGCTTGGGTGACCTGCCGGGAAGTCTTCAAATGAGGCCACAAAAACAAAGCCGTGAGCCTGTGGGCAAAGCGGACAATATTGTGGTAAAAAAAAGGCGGGGTGTTACAGATGGTATCAGAGCCACTCCTGAGCCGTTCGGGATGGTGGGGCAAACCTCATCGAGGACGATGAGTCCCTAAGGGGGGGTGATTGTGACACCCTAGGCAAATCCCACATCGGCTGTGGCCTGGAGAGATGCTGGGCTCATAAGATAACATTCGCCTTACAATGACACAACGCGTTTTGTGGTCTACTGCGGGTGGAGTTCTTAGGAACTGGCAGTTAAGCGTGCTCATGTGAGAGTAGTACTGGCTTGGGTGACCTGCCGGGAAGTCTTCAAATGAGGCCACAAACACAAAGCCGTGAGCCTGCGGGCAAAGCGGACAATATTGTGGTCAAAAAAAGGCGGGGTGTTACAGTCTAAGTTCCTAACGGCCGGGCACTCACTATTTAGAATCTAGCATGTAGCGGTACTTAATGACTCGGCTTAGGGGACCAGGAACAACAGGACTTATGACGGTGCGCCTAATTTCTCCTGTGGTGGCATCTTTGCTGATATGTTAGGGCGAATTGACCAAATGCTGTCCTTTCGAATTTGACCCCACCTGAAGTAATTGGAAGTAGGTAGACGTAGACATAACTAGTTAGGAGGATTGACTAGGTTAGCACCACTATTCCTCTATTGATTTCCTTTCTACCATTTAATTGCCTTTATATTCTGCATTCGTAGTTTAATTAATTAAAACCATATCAAACCATTTATATTCTGTGACAATTAGACCTAGTAATTATCCGACACACATAGCTCTTGGGACGACCTCAGCTTTACCATTTACTACATTACACACGACCGGGTACACTGCCCGTTAGTGCATTAGGGTAGACCATAGGTATAGCGAGACACTATAAATATTAAGACCTGGTCAGTAAAACCTGCATCAAGTTTTTGGCGCCGTTGCCGGGGAGCTATTTTAGGATTTTATATTAAGTCTGTTTTTAATTTTCTCTTTGATAAATTTCAGGATACAAGACGCGCAGCTCTAGGCCCTTCCTGGCTACCCCATTTATTGACCCGGAGAAGCAATTTCGGAAAAAGAGGATCTATTCTCCGGTTCCGATTCACAACATCTTCTCATTTTACGAATCAGACCAGTCGGACGCAGAACCAGAGGTCATCAATGAATATAATATCAACAACCTCACTATGGAGCAGTATTTGGATCGACCAAACGATTACTGCCAACGAAGCTTCACTAAGGATTCTCCTACCGAACAATACTCCATCCCAGATCATATTGTTCGAGAGTTACATGAGCTTAAGTTTTCTGGAGACGAAGATGAGGACGGTCAGGATCACGTAGATGAAGTTCTACACTTATCCTCTCTTTTCAACGTCAGGGGTACTCCAAGTTATTCAGTCACTGCAAGGATCTTTCCTATGACGCTCACTGGAACAGCAAAAATATGGTATAACAAACTTCCTAGCGAGAGTAAAGAAGTATGGGGAAAACTAAGAAAGGAGTTTGTCCAACAATTTTGCCCTCCTTAAAAAATGGCTAGGCTTCTGGGGAAAATTTATCAATTCGTGCAGATTGGAGAAGAAACGCTGTACCAAGCGTGGGAAAGATTTAATGAACTTCTCTACCGATGCCCGACTCATGATTTAAACAAACATCAGATCGTATACGTTTTCTATCGGGGGATTAATGCGCAAACTCGAGAACTCCTTGATTCTCCAAGACCCATTCCTAGCATGACTCCTGATCAGGCCTTGGAATGTATTCAGCGGATTTCTGAACATTGCTATAAGTGGCACATGGATACTGGATATGGACCGAGAGATAACTTTGATCATAAAGTGATGAAGACTATAACAAAACAAAAATGCAACTACGGGGAAAGTTTCGAAAAACGGAGGTTAGAAAGAGAAGCTGAAGCATGTAGGATTGAAAAAGTTAATAGTGTATTTGAAACCGATTCCGGAAGAAATATTGAGAAAAAGATTCTCGACCACATCAAGGAATCAAGAGAGCACGACGATAGGATTGAAAAGATGATGAGAGCATTCGTGAATAATACAGTCTCTTCTATTAAAGGTCACGAAGATAGGATAAAAAGATTAGAGAAAAGTATTAGTTCATGTTCAGAAGCCATCTCTGATTACCTAGCAGCTCAGGAGGAAGAAATAGTCCACACGGTAGAAACTATCCTCGAAGAACCTTTGACATTTTCAGAAAAGGTTAAGCGACGGATCAGCATGGAGAAACAATCACTTTTGGGCCAAACTTTGCTGGTGAACCCTCCTAATGATACTAATCGTCATGATACTACGCGGGAAATTAGTTATGATGAGACTATTCGCCTCAACGAAAGATGCTCAGCTGTTTTGAGGAACGAACTACCACAAAAGGAAAAAGATCCAGGATGCTTTACTCTCCCTTGCTATATCGGGAGCCTAAACATGTGTAACGCCCTGGCAGATCTTGGAGCTAGTATTAGTATAATGCCTCGTTCGATGTTTTTGCGAATGGGAATTGGCGACTTAAAACCGGCCAAGATGAAAATTGAAATGGCCGATCGATCTATGCAATCACTATTAGGAATTGTTGAAAATGTATTAGTGAAGAT
The DNA here is from genome assembly GCA_019973895.1 of Chrysanthemum seticuspe. Lineage (NCBI taxonomy): Eukaryota > Viridiplantae > Streptophyta > Magnoliopsida > Asterales > Asteraceae > Chrysanthemum > Chrysanthemum seticuspe. The sequence goes on along the minus strand of BPTQ01000004.1, from coordinate 10,084,267 downwards.
AAAGAGATTCCTTTTTCCAGTAGATTTTGTGATTCTAGATATCCCTGAAGACAACAGGATTCCTGTCATTCTAGGAAGACCCATGCTTGCTACTGCTCACACTAAAGTGGATGTCTTTGCCGGGAAATTAACTCTGGAAGCAAATGGAGAGATCGCCACATTCGGACCTAATGAACATTTGTCCACCTCCGAGAAGGTGTGTGCAATTGACCCAATGAGGGATTTTGGAGAAGCCCTTGAAAATTTTCTTAGCGACCCCCCGGATCCTGGAAAGGTTGACTCGGGGAAGGATTTTGACGTTTTCGTGAATTTTGAGGAAGAAGATAACTTAGGATTAAGTGCTGAAGACCTCTCTAGTGACGTCGAAATGACCCATTGGCAAGATTCTGAAAAAACTTTCTTGCAATCGGACCAACCGCAATTTTATGAAATGGGGGCACGCATCCATCATAGGAATCCCCACTATCTGAAGATCTCATGCAAAATTGGGTTCATTGACTTTCACCCATTTATCGACACAGATTCCCCAATCAATATTATCTCTAAGAAATGCTACAACCAGGTTATGGAAAAGGAGCTTGATTACAAAGGAAACAACTTCCTCGGGATAGCAACAAATATACGAGTTTTTGTAGGAACACACTCGTTTCTAGTCGACTTTGTGGTTTTGGATGATGTTAGCGAATTCGTGGCAGATGGACTGACTGGGGTGATTTTCGGAAAACCCTTTAAAGAAATATCTGGGCTTGATAAAAACGAGAAGGAAGGACTGGTTTGGCTAAAGATTGGCGATGATAAAACTATTTTCAAAATGCCAAGGACTGTCAAAAACTTTAAAAATTGGACTAAAAGACAGTTGAGTTATGCTAGACCGCTGCTTGGTATTAGTGAAGAAGATAAGGCCAAAGGTTTTGATCACCCCTACCAAAAAATCAAAAATTTCTACTTAGGGTGTTTAGAACTTGGAGAAGGATAAAAACGCGATGAGAATTTGATAAGCTGGCTTCAACATGGAGATTGCCCAGTCCACGAGATGACAGACAAACAGTGGTAGCCCCGCGGCTCTGAGTCTAACTTAAAGACTCGTTAATAAAGAAAAGTGCTCTTTCGGGAGACAACCCGAATTATCCCTTTCTTTTGTTTTTATTTCCTTTCTGTTGGGTTTTGTGTTTTCTAACATTTTTGTAGGAGACAATGAAGTAATTACTGCTGCAGTTGCTGATCTGAACAGAGTTACGGCGTAACTCATCTCAGTGGTTACGCCGTAATCAACATTTTAGCACCAGGATTCTTGACGCATTACCAACTACGGCGTAATACCATCTCAGTGGTTACGCCGTAACCATTCGCTTCTCAGATCATTCCAGGTTTTGCAAGTTACGGCGTAACTCTCTTATTGGAGTTACGATGTAACTCTCCTCTGCTTTAATTCTTTATTTTTAAACACAGTAACCTTGTATTAGTTTTTAAATGAACTTTGTGGGTGTGTTCCCTGTAAACCCTCACGAGACTTCACTCGTCCACTTGGGACACCAAGTGGTTTTAAAGGCTTGTTGCATTCACTAAATGCAACCGTGATTCCTACGAAAGTGAGTTAGGTTTGTTTTTCATTTTTTTTTCTTTTTAGAATTATGCTTGTCGGTATTGTGATTTCAGGGATTGAAGTTTGCTCATGACGCTTTAACGAAGACACGATCCTTTCTCGTAGGCCTTCTTCTTTTTTGGAGCAAATTTCAGGGAAGTTCTCGCTCTAATTCTACCTTTCTCTTCACCTTTATTTTAATGCCTAATACAAAAGGGACTTTGTACAATTCAAGTGGGGGGACGGGAGTAGAATTATATCTTGAACTTTATTTCGCCCTCATTTTTCTAGTTTATTTTGAAAAATTATGCCATTTTTTATATTTTGACATGTTTTTCTGAACCTAACTAGATTAGACCTTAGCCGAGCACATACAACCCTTGATATTACATAGTGAGATTAGCCTTATCCGTTTCCTATATTTTACCCCAAATCCCCCAAATTATGAGTGTGCCGGTAGCTTGTAAACTTTTGAACTTGGCCTTTGCATCATTTCGAGACCATAGACGAGGTATGTTGAGTTAGCTCAATGTATTTGGACTTTTCAGTTTTAGAAGGCAGTATTATAAGATTATCACCCAAACAGCCTACCATTGTGAGTCTATCGATTAGTCACCTCGACTTTTCGACCCGCATGTGAAACCCTTTTGTTGCACTCCCCTTTAGTGCAAGATACCCCTAGATACACCCTTCTGAGCCATTCCTTTCATTTTGTCACTTCAATATATTGTCTCATTACACCCTTACACCTTAGCCTACCCTGTAGTCTTTATTTGTAATTGGGAAGTCATCATTTGCCTAAGTTCAAGGTTCGAGTGGAAAGGTTTGGAAATCACGCTTTCATCGACAACAATTATGAAGATCATTGAAGACCCCCCGAATTCCCATTGTTCATCTCAAGTGGGGGGATGTTATGTTATCATGTATGTTCGAAAAAAAAATAATAATAATAATAATTGATTCAGTTATGATTTTGTAAAGTGCAATGTTATAAGCACTATAGTATGAGCTTTATTGTTTAGTATCGAGGAGGCCACCTCGGTCACATTTGAAGATTGAAGTTGGAGTAATACCAACTGAAGAAGAAAATGTAGTGTGCCTATCACGACGTCCTCTGATGACACATCTACGTTGCATTTCATGATCCGGTCTCTAGACTTCTAAACTTGAACTATGGGAGGACGGTAAGTGGTGATGACTTAGCTATAGATATAGACTACATGCTTGTTTTTTATTTTACACCAATTATATATCCCATGTCTTATCCTACCCTTTAGTCATGAAGCGTGTCTAGGTGATGCAGCGAGCAATCTTTGGTGTCTTGGCCATGGATTTGGTCATGTATCATTGATTTTGTCCACTTCGCCGTGACATGTTAGTAATGACGAGTCACCCCTTAACCTTTGTCATGTCTACCCATATTGCCTTCGAGAATTGTTTAGCCCTTAACTCTAGTGGTGGAGATTTGTGTAACCGCCAAGCTTATGATAGAATACATGCTATGACTGTGCAATTGAGTGATCACCCCGAAATTGAAACTTAGAATAGTTGAGAGATTTGAGTGTTTGTTCCCCTTTCGCGAGGTGTTCGGCTTTGTTTTATTCTAGCATAAGGGATTTGTAAACTCATATTTTCCAGGTTTTCGGAGATATCTTTTTAGGAATCTATCTAATAAGGTCTACTTGAGGGCAAGTAGAGTTCAAGTGGGGGGATATTTGATAACATCAAATAGTCCTGATTATTAAGTGTCAATTTCCCCCATTAATGCTCATTATTTATATCATTTATATGGATTTACGCTTGTTTTCCATTGTTTTACACTTTTAGGTAAATTGCGAGCATTGGAGCTAAAGAGACGCGGAAATGGAAACATTACTAAGGATTTATCACAGTATGCCTATTTTGAAGAGGTTACGGCGTAACTATTGCGTGACCCCGAAGTCCAACTCATCAAGAGGTTACGGCGTAACTCCTTACAAAGATTACGACGTAACTCCATTAGGTCAAAAGAGGTTCCACGCCGCGGATACTTACGCCGTAACTACTGCATCACTTGCGACGTAACCAGGATTATTGAAGACTACGGCGTAACCACTTATTAGGTTACGCCGTAACTAGCAGATCTAGTGCATTTATGGAGGTTACGGCGTAACTCATCTTTTGGTTACGCCGTAACCCAGACCTGGCCTATAAATACCCACGAATTCCAGCATTTCTAATCATCCCATTCCACACACAATACTCTGAGAACGTGGGAAAATACTCAAGGAAGGTCTAGGGAAGCATACAGAGCTGTTTTCAAGGGAGAAGTCACACCATTACGATAAGCTTTATCGTTTATTATTTCTTTTACTTTCAATTCATGTATTTCGTACCTTTGAATATTGAATTGATGTGCATGATTAATATGAGCGGCTAAGCACCCTTTGGTGCTAGCCTAGTTATGATTCCTTAAATGTTTTGTTTGCGTTTACCTTTACTTCCGTACAATTATTTCTAAGTGTATGCATGCATAGTTCTTTGGTAGTCACCCCTGGTTCGGTAGTTTTGAATGGCGGTAGAGGCCAATTGCCTAGGAGATATGACCAACTGACCCTAGGTGAGCGGACTGAGACGGGAAGGATAAGATATGACCAACTGACGACCCTTTCTACTTGTGCGATTTGACCAACTGATCACCTATCGTTTGGAGGAACTTAAGAATTGGGGGGTGTAGTGTCTAAGTTCCTAACGGCCGGGCACTCACTATTTAGAATCTAGCATGTAGCGGTACTTAATGACTCAGCTTAGGGGACCAGGAACAACAGGACTTATGACGGTGCGCCTGATTTCTCCTGTGGTGGCATCTTTGCTGATAGGTTAGGGCGAATTGACCAAATGATGTCCTTTCGAATTTGACCCTACTTGAAGTAATTGGAAGTAGGTAGACGTAGACATAACTAGTTAGGAAGATTGACTAGGTTAGCACCACTATTCATCTATTGATTTCCTTTCTACCATTTAATTGCCTTTATATTCTGCATTCGTAGTTTTATTAATTAAAACCATATCAAACCATTTATATTCTGTGACAATTAGACCTAGTAATTATCCGACACACATAGCTCTTAGAACGACCTCGGCTCTACCATTTACTACACTACACACGACCGGGTACACTGCCCGTTAGTACATTAGGGTAGACCATAGGTATAGCGAGACACTATAAATATTAAGACCTGGTCAGTAAAACCTGCATCAGAAAATTTGCGGGATTCGAAAATGTTTACAATGGTCGAAAATCGCCACTGTAAACAAAACAGGCATTCACGGTTTGGACGGACCCAAAAATTTGGTTCCGTCCTTTAAAAATTTTGGCACCGCCAAATTTCATCCCCGGATCAACCGGACCCAAAAACAGGGTTCCGCCCTTTATGATTTTTGGTTCTGTGGTGCCTGCTGGTAACAACTTTGTTTTTCGTTTATTCTCGTACTCTAGATCACTCACATTTTGTTACTAGAATACTTTTTACTGTTATTCACTCACATTAGGATAACTTTTGCTCTCTTAGACCATTAGGATATGCATTTCCCACCAAAATTTGAAAAATCTCAAAATCCACCCAAGGAACCTTTTCCTATAACGGAAGGAACCCTAAATTTTGTTCCTTGTAATCCATGGGTGTCTGACTTCTAAGATTTTGCATTGATTGAATTTCATTTACTACATATCTTTCATATCTCACTCAACACATCCTCAAAGGATTGACTTAGGATGTTTGACATGCTCTTAAACACTTCTATCTCATTAGAAACCACCATCTTTGTATGGATTAACATCAAATCAAACACATTTCTCCATGAATCCTTAGTTCCATAAATTGACACATTCAGGATGGTCATTTTCACACCTTCACTATTACTTCTCCTTAAGCTTAGCATTTCTTAAAGCAAAGCCAGAATGACTAAATCCTCAACCTCATCACCTTCAAACAAGCCACCTAAGAAAACCGCTAGGATTAGCGTTCAATCTTGTTGCTTTGTCAACTTGAACTCTTCATCCTCATACTCGTCACCTCTCAAAATCTCATCACCCATTCGAGATGAGAACTTTCTAAACTTAAGTACTCCAACTCCACCACCAAAATCACCCACCATTATGACTACTTCACAACCATCCAAAACACCTTCACTACCAAAGTATCCAAAACTTGTACCTATCGAACTTTGTGCAACACCACCAACATCTCCTCATCCATTTGCGGATGACTTAGATGACTTGCCACCTAGACTAACAAATTCGGACTCATTATTTTCAAAGATATCATACACAAGTTTAACATATGACTATAGATATTGTTTTGTATCTACATGTTTTGCCTCACTTGGTTAACATGAAAATAATGTGTCATCCTCTAAGAAGTTAAGGATTTACATCGATTCATAACTCACATGTGTGTTAAAGATGTATTATCAAGTCTTGTTATCCTTGAGTGCAATCTAAGCTCTATAATCTCAAAAAGGTAGGATTGACAACTTAAGTATTTCATCCGAAATATTCAAGTATATGTGACTTACAATTGTAGTCATTAAAAGTCATTTCTGAAAAATCAACACCCAAGTATTTTAACAACACATGTTAAAACACTAATCCTAAAGTGACTCAAACTAGAACACTTATCCAAAACAAACAACCCACTGTGGCACTTATCCCTCTTTGAAACCTACTATCCCTCTTTGACCTCTACTATGGCACTTGTCCCTCTTTGACACCTACTATGGCACATATCCCACTTTGACACCTACTATGGCACTTATCCCACTTTGACACCTACTATGGCACTTATCCCACTTTGACACCCACTGTGGCACTTATCCCACTTTAACACCTTCGGTGGCACTTGTCCTAACACTCTTCCAATCAAAAGGAATAAAGCAAATGTCAATAGGTCTTCATCCTTGAACATTTACCACTTAAGTTCACATGTTCTTTCACCATCATCCCATCACATTCACCTCTGTGATATACCTCAGCCCCTGAGCTTCACAAACATGACCAAAACTTCAAGCACTTCACCTACTAGTTGTACCAACCAATGAACCATAAGAATTAGTATCCGTAATTGTTATGTTAAACATCTATGGACATATAATCAACCTAAGTACTCCCATAGCACAACAAACCTCTACATCACCACATCCTTATTTAGACACACTAGAAGACCTACCACCTAGATCAACCAAACCACCATCCTTACCATTATTTGAATTCGTTGAGTGTATTGCTCGAAAAGCCCTTGTGTCCAACACTCGTATTGAGTCAAATACATGTTGAACAAACTCAACCATTCTTTCCCACCTATGAGAACTTAGATGATTCATTATGGCTAGAACCTCAACTATCAAATGAGCATGATGCTCCTAGTAATTTTGTCAATTTCCACTAGGTATAAGTAGTACTACCTTCACAAGTTATAAAAGTATTAGTAATACTTTGTCGTTAAAACTTCTGCATAAGTTTCGCTAAACCTTAAATCAACATTTTAACAACATATGTTAAAATGCAATCTCAAAGCCAACCTCATGCACCCCGAGTGACAATTACTCTTGAGAAGTATACACAAGAAACTTAAGTGAAACCCTCTTGTCATCATCTAGTCAATATAATCACCTTGTGACATGGTATATTTAGAATAGGACTATCCGACTCAACCAACATTTCTATGGATTCCTTAGATCTTACTCAACCTTACTAGTTTATTTTCTATACCCACTTCCACTTCAAACATGTGTTGAAATCTCATTTCCAACACTCTAGCTTTAAATCTTCATTTAGGACAATATGATGTTTTGGAAGACACTATGCCTAAGAAATCATGTGTTAAGTATTTCTCTCATTAAAAGATAATAAAGGATATTGTATATTCTATGCATCATTCTATCCTTGTAATATGAGTGATTGTGTTACAAGAGATTTCATTACACCTTTTTGGCTAAATAGTCTTGAACAAAAAGGTTCTATGAACTAGTGTAACTCCTTCATATTTTCATAATTGTTTTCATAAGCATGATAACTTTATCACATTGAACAATCTTACTTATCGAAAGATACAATTTGTATCTATTTCCTTTCAAGCGTACATCATAACAAAACCTTGCTCATAATCTAGTTCAAGCCTTGAAACACATCTAAAGGTTATAACATACACATCTCTAGAGTATACACAAGATCTATTGAGGTTAGTAACCTTAATAAGATTCTTGTTGTAAAATACTCCAAGAAGCATTCTCTAAAACGCTCTTATTCCATTGTCACACACAAACACATCTCTTGGTCATAAATGATCAAAACATGTCATCCATTAAGCTATCTAATTTGATCAACCTTAGATTCCAAAAACAAGATTGAAATTTATTGTTTGTTTTCTAAAAGTCAACACACCATTGTTAAAAATTTTGTGTATATTATGACATCTTCATAACCTTAGTTATATTGCATATTAGTTGAGTCACATTAAGCCAAGTATTGGTAAACTATCATCTTTTATATACTTTAATAGGCAAAAATAGGAGTTCCCATCTTTCTAACATGAGAATGACTACCGGAGAACCTATTGCACTAGAAACCGAATTTGACCTAACGGTTGAATTGCTTCCAGGAGAGAAGTTGGGTATGTGGAATCACCCGTAAAAATGGTCGTGTTTAGCCTTAATTGAGCACCGCTAGTAATAGTCTCATATCCATTCTACAACTTGAAAAAATTTGCTTTCCTATACTTGCCTAAAGTAAGTGTTAAAATAGTGATAGTTTGCCTCGCCTTAGGAATACTAATCAAACAAGTAGAATATATGAATTTTCTTCATTTAGTTTATTTAAACCACTTGCATTACACATACATGTGTTGATTACATGTTCTTATTTAAAATGATCAATTGTATTGACATTTTCTTGGTGTTTGATATCTACTTGATTAATTGTTAAATGTATAAACCCTAGAAAGGTTTTGTCTTTATGATGCTTTATGCTACTTTATGTTAAGTGTAAACATGATTTGCATGATATTTATAGTTGAAGCAATTATGTCCCTTTTATGATGTTTCGCATGATTAACGTGTTACTTGTGAACTCATAATATGTCATTTTGTTATTGATGAATCCATGTTTGAAAGCTATTGTCTTTTGTTGACATTCCTTAAATCTATGCATAAGATGGTCTAGATGATACATGCTCCTAAATGTTATAATTTAAACATGGCTTGCATGTCTTGCTTCTTTTGTGTCTTTGTCACACTACTTGTTTGGTACATGTGCACTTATAATTTGTCAAAGTGCTTTTCGTATTATAAAATTTTAGAAGTCTTTTTATCCTACAAATTAGTCACATAGATTGTCGTATTTACTTATAGCTAAGTATGATTAAATGTCTAAGCCCAACGACAAAATAATCTCAAAATAAAATGTCTTGAATAATGTCGTATTCTTGCATATTATGATTATTTGTGTTGATGCTATCTTGTTGTGTGGTGATTTCTTGTCCAGTAGTGGAATGTGGTGTTTGTATAGGATGCTATCTTTTGATTCCTATCATGTTGACATCTTTTTTCATTAACAAAATTAATTTGTAGTTTGATAACAAATCAATTGTTATCTCATTTCATCTTAACTTTTATGTATTTATTTCGCATAAATTGTAATCCCTTTATTGCTACATAGATTAGTAATATCTTTTATGGGACCCTTACACTGCATATAGTTTTAAAGCATATAGAATTAAGTTTTAGAGGATTGGCTTTGCATTTTCGTATCTTTCAACCGACCTCTTTCCAAATCTCATTATTACTTCCGTTTTCCAAGAATCACCTCCATCACTATTTAGTTATAACAATACTTTTATCCTCTACTCCTCCTATGAGGAAACTAAATGCCTCGTCATGCGATCATCTCGTATTGATAGAGAAGAGCTACATGGCTTCAAGGATGAAATTCTTTGTATGCTAACCAACATCCGAAAACCATTACTAAACTCATTGCTTTCATTAACTTGCAACCTCCTAAACACTTTATTGTCACTTTATTTGATGCATTACACATTATGTTGGATGTCCATTGATTAAGGCGGAGAGAAATTCATTCACATAGTTATCTTTTGTCAAACCTTATTAAAGAATACATACTCATGTTTCTTACATCCTAAAAATACCAACACATAGGATAAAACCTGTGGAAAACTAGAGGGGGGGGGGTTGAATAGTTTTACCAATTAAAACTTTGTTTTAAAACATTTAGATTAACTTATGTCAATCTATTTGGTTGTTTATGTTGGACGTTGATAGATAGATATATAAACGTGTAATGAAAGATAAAGAGTAAGAAGCACATAACCACGACACGAGTATTTATAGTGGTTCGGCTACAAGGACACCTTCCTTGACCTACTCCACTCTCCGAGTCACCTACTCGAGAGTTCGTAAACACTACACCAATCTCCTTATGGCGGAGAAGCCTTCACAATGTCGCTTAACCTTTTTCCGGTACAAAGCTAAATACCGAGTTCTTTCACACCAATGCGAACCACACTTACACAACGTCGCCTACCTTTATACGGTGCTAGGCTAACCACCGGGTTCTTTCACACCAAGGTGAAGTACGCCTACACAACGTCGCCTACCCTTTATACGGTGCTAGGCTAACCACCGGGTTCTTTCACACCAAGGTGAACCACATCTACACAATGTCGCCTAGCCTTTATAAGGTACTAGGCTAAGTACCTAGTTCTTTCACTCCAAGGTAAACTACACCTTCACAACGTCGCCTACCCTTTATTAGGTACTAGGCTAAGCAGCTAGTTCCGTTGCAATGGAGGCACTACTACCACACTATACCAACGACTAATCCCAAAGGAGATCTACTCCTTTACAACATCATCAAGGATATCAATATCCTTGGATCTAGTACTAATCTATCTTGTACATCGAAACACACCAAATCGAATGTACATCTAAGGCACCTTTCACTAATGCCTTTAGCTAGATCTTCAAGACACCTTTCACTAATGTCGTGTGGCTAGATCTTCAAGACACCTTTCACTAATGTCTTGTAACTTGGCTTCTAGGCACCTTTCACTAATGCCTACGATATGGACGATCGACACCTTTCACTAATGTCTTCGTCTTGACCCTTGAGACATCTTTCACTAATGTCTTCAACACTACACTTCTTAGAAGAAAGAAAGGAATCATCAACAAGAAGACTTCAGTAGCCTTGATGATGAGGAAGCATGGCAACTTATGGACTTGAGCTTGCTCGACTTCAAAGATGGTGATCTTGCCTTTAAGAGGAACCTAGAAGATCACACAAAAACAAAACTACAAACATAGATCTCTTGGATATGAGGTTAGTGAGTTTTTAACTTAGGGAGAAAGTGTGTTAGAAAGGGGTGAGAAATAATGAAGAAATGACTCACTATTTATAGAGGAAAAATCCTACTATTCCCCGGATCCCACGGATCCCTTCCACAAGGGATCCGGCTAGCACAAAGCTAGGGATCCGTGGAACGCTCCTCTTTGACCATGGGAATTTTGGTTATGGGTCATGGGTCATGGGTTGAACCATGGATCTTTGGCTAGATACAATGTATCTTTGAGTGCAATGCACTTAGTCATTTGGGTATGGGTTGATCCATGGGTTATGGATATTATCCATGTATGATATAAGCATGATGTCATGCAATGGGTTATGGGTCAAGATCCATGGGTTATGGGCTTTGGGTTGTACCCAACTACATTCAATGTATTTGCCCAATGGGTTGTGATACATAAGTTTCTACCCATTTATATTACCCAATATACTACATACTAGTTATGTGTATATTTTATCCAAATATGTAAACACTAGTTGTTGTACATATGTATTACTAAATCATAAAATCACTTATACTTGTTTTAGTGTTTTATGTGAAAATGTGAATATGTTAGAAACTATTAGTTCAAACCATTTACGTATTTTATTTGTTTCGTTAAAATGATTTTACGTTTGTTATCGACAAAACATTAGAAGATCGTAAAATATAAATAAACGTTTTTACGGCTTATTTGTATTAACAAAACCGGTTCACAAAACCAAAAGTAGTTCAAGCCTTTTTAACCTAATATCACAAGTTTACACCAATACCTCATCAAGTGAAAAACGCATCATATGTTTTACAAACTTCTTTATCTCCACAATCAACAAGTATAGGATTTTTCTTAAACTAGAACCTTACAAATCCACTGTCTAGAACACCATCATAAGATCTTATCCTTTTCTCGCTTGACACATATCATGAACATCATTGTCAGTGCAAATGATAATGTGGAAAACTAGAAGGGGGGTTGAATATTTTTCTGATTAAAACTTCGTTTTAAAGTATTTAGATCGACTTACGTCAATCTATTTAATATGTGTGTTGGATAATGATAGATAAGCATATAAGTAAGTAATGCAAAGATAAAGAGTAAAGGAACGCAAAACCACGACACGAGTATTTATAGTGGTTCATCTACAAGGACACCTTCCTTTCCGTACTCCACTCCCCGAGTACCCCACTCGAGAGTTCGTAAGCACTACACAACACAAGCTCCTTAATGTGACGGAGAAGCCTTCACAACGTCGCCTACTCTTATCTGGTACAAGGATAGACACCGAGTTCTTCCATGAGGTAAAACCAAAACTATCACAACGTCGCCTACACTTTATCTGGTACAAGGCTAGATACCAAGTTCCATTACAAAGGAGGAACTACTACCCAACACTACACTACAACACAACTTCCCCAAAGGAGACACACTCCTTATTACAACACTAGAAGGATATCAACATCTTTTAACCCAAACTATCTAACTTGTACATCGATGCACCATATCGAATGTACACCTTTGGCACCTTTCACTAATGCCTTCAACACGACCCTTTGGCACCTTTCACTAATGCCTTCAGCACAACACTTCTATGGAGGGAGGAAAGAACTATCAATAAGATGCACTTCAGTGGTCTTGATGATGACGAAGATTAGCAACTCATGACTTAAGCTTGCACGTCTTCAAGAGGTGGTGATCTCGCCTTTAAGAGGAACCTAGAGAATCACACAAGCATAAAACTACATAGAATGATCCTTTGGATGAGTGGTTAGAGATGTTAGAATACTGGGAGAAAGTATATCTAAGAGTGGTAGTGAGCAAGAGAGAAATGGCTCACTATTTATAGACAAAACATGTCCACAGTCCCACGGTTCCAACGAATCCCTCCCCAAAGGGATCCGGCTAGTGCAAAACCTGGGATCCGGCTATTGGGTCAGTTTAATCCGGATTTCGGGTTGCAAACCGGGTTATGGGTTATGGGTTATGGGTTATGGGTTATTGGTAATGGATTATGGATACCCAACAAGATGCAATGTACCTAGTCATTAGGTTATGGATCTTGGGTCGTGGGTCAGGGACTTTGGGTCATGGGTCATGGATAATGGATAATACCCAACATGACTTCATGCATGATGTCATGCAATGGGTCATGGGTTATGGATCATGCTCCATGGGTATGGGTTATGGACTTTGGTTTTTACCCAACAACATTTATTGTACCTAGTCAATGGATCATGGGTCATGGGTCATAGGTCATAGGTCATGGGTTATGGACTTTGTTTTTTATCCATTACTTACCCATTACAACATATACAAAGTACATTTCTATAAAATGTAAACACTAGTTGTTATACATATGCATTTCTATAAGATGTAAACAATATTACTTGTTAGTGTTTTATAAAAATGTCTTTGGTTTTATAACTTATTTACTAAACTTGTTTTGATATAGTTTTAACATTTTTAGTAAAAGTGTGTTAGTAAACTATTGGCTCAAACCATTTACGTATTTTATTTGTTTCGTTAAAATGATTTTACGTTTGTTATCGACAAAACGTTAGAAGATCGTAAAATATAAATAAACTTTTTATGGCTTATTTGTATTAACAGATATATTAATCAAAACCGTCGTTCCCAACACTTTCTCAACACGTTGGTCTATCCAACTTTCTCTCATATGATAACATCCTCATCCTCATATAGGTACTTATTATTGTAATTTTGTACATATTGTCTTCACTTCTTTTTAATCATATATTATGACATGATACATCATCTTCGGTAGATGATAGTGTCATAATCATTCATGATGGTCAAAACCATATTAATACTATCTCTCCCATTGTCACCTAGAATAGGTCATTTTTATAAATTGTGTCAATCAATGAATGAATTTCGTTCTTGTTAGCGTCAATAATATCATTATTATATTGTAGGCCCTTATCATACTATATTCTCGATTGTATATACCTTACTCATCTAAGGATGAAGTTTTCATCAATTATTTTTCTTATTTTAGGTGCTTCTTGACACCCTCGAGCAAGGGGGATATCCTTTAAGCACTCATATTGCACCGTCTTTACACTTGGTTGTATATGACATATTTGTCTAAAGACAAAGCTTCTATTATACTAATATTTATCGTTTTCGGTTCATCTTGACACCCTAGATCTAGGGGAGCTTCCGTCAAGCATTTATTGAATGCATCTTATAAACACTTTGTTGTATACCACTTACTCGTCCAATGACGAATATAGTTTTGCACTAATATTTGTTTTGTAGGTTTTTAATCATACCTTGAAGCCTCAAACAAGGGGGAGCAACCTTCAAGGGGGAGCATGCACGCTTCATTCTCACTTTTCGACAAGCCTTTGTGCTTCGATAAAAAAATGGAGAAAATAGGCTAACATTGCTATGCATTTTCTTTATCATATATTTCTCATAGTTTTTGTTGCATAAAACTAACCTTGATGTAGGTTAAGCCTCTTAATTTGATCCATGGATCCGCTACTAAACAAGGGACGGATTGGAGTAGACGATTTAACTTCACTAGGGATGATGCAAGCTCGCCTTTTTGGGGAGAAATAAAGTTAAACTCCAAGGACACGCCCTTTTTGTTTCGACAAAAGGGGAAGAAGAGTGTAAACGGAGAAGGTAATGTAAAGGTAGTACGGATACAAGTAACATTTTACATTTTACTATCCATTACATTTACATATCTTTATCATCATCAAAAAGGGGGAGATTGTTGGTGCACATATTGCGATATTTAATCTATACAGTCTCGTTTGTTTTGATTGATGACAAACATGTAACTTGTAATATATAACGTATGTACAAGTTACTCGTAATCACATTTTGTCCCAAAATACATTCAACACCTCTCGATGTCTCAAGTCCTCATATGTTACAACACAGGTTCGTACATGTTTGTTATGTGGCATTATGATCAAACCCCTTAACAAATCATTTAGAATGTTTAATATACGTTTCGAGTCACTATGTATTTGAATAGGTTAACCATTCTATTTCGAACCTCATTTTACATTTTACATTTTGCATTCACAAGTATTTTATACAAATACATCTTTTGTAAAATGTCTAACACATATATACTTTTATTTGTACTAGTAAACTAACTATAATATTCATACAAGTACTAAAGTTTACTTACAATTGACAAAATACATTTTATTTTGACAAGCACTCAACTACATATTTTATTATACAAAAGGTTACTTATATTTTTTTTCATATACAAGTAACTTACCTTTTTAAGTAAGTATATATATTTGTTTAAATGTATTTTTTATAAAAAGGAAAACACTGTTTTATTACCTCATGCATAGTGTCATCTAAGTCTCTAAGGTTCACAAAAGATATTTTGGAAAGATTTGACAAAAGATATCTTGGAAAGATTGTGAAAGATTTTGGAAAAATTTGACAAAAGATATCTTTGGAAAGATTGTGAAAGATTTTGAAAGATACTCTAAGATATCAAATATAATAAAAAATTATTTTTTAGATTACCTTTTTTGCCTATAAATAGAAGCTCATTATTTTCTTATTCTTCATCCCTTCGAACACACATTCTCTCTATCATTATTGCATCATTTAGATCTATATATAATACATACATTAATCACCCTCATCATTACATGATCATAATGCTTCTAACATTCATCTTTGTTGTAAGCGTACTTTACATTTTGATCAACCAAGAAAAGCTTGGAGATCTAGCAATCCTCATGCACCACAAGCAGATACACATGAAGATCTATCACATCAAGCTTGGGGAACTATTGATCTTCATCATTTGAAGGCTTCCTATCAATGGAAGTTCATTTTGAAGTAGTCATTCATATCCATTAGACATTTGTGTCATGGATCATCATTGTAAATATTATTGCATCATCACAACAATTTCACCAAATTAGATTAGATGGTTTATGTGTTTGTGCCATAAAACACAAGGTTTGTTATGTTGGGCCTTAAAACATAACGGGAGTGGTTGTACCCGGAAAGAACTCGACATCTAGCTTAGTGCCGAAAATATTGTATATGCGACGCTAGGTTGGTTCTACCTCGAACTAGAACTCGGTATTTAGCTTTGTACCGGAAAAAGTGTAAGCAAAGATTGTAAGGTTTTCTCCGCCGAGAAAGGAGCTTGTTGATTTAGTGAAGTAACTCTCGAGTTGGGTACTCGGGGAGTGGAGTAGGGCGGAGAGGAGCTTCATGACTGAACCACTATATATCCTCGTGTTCGGTTTGCACTTTCCCTTCTTTATCTCTTTACTTTTAAAATTACACTATACTATTGCTTGTGATGTGGTTTGATGTTCATGCTTGTGTGACAACTTGGTTTACTATGCTTTATATTAGTCACAAACGATAATTGATACTTTCATATTATAACAAACTTCATAAGCGATTTGATACTAAAGATTCAAAGTTTTTAAACGGTAACGTATTCACCCCCTTTACGTATTCACACACAGATTTGATAGATTCGTGGGAAATTTGTGGGTAGTTACTCACGGATTTCCCACAAAAGACATCGTTTTTGTGTTTCTATATACTTACATATTCCCACATTACTATTTAAAGTAGCTATTTGTATGTATCACAAGCATATGTGTTTATACGTATAACTAAGTGACATATAAATATTGTTTTTATGTGTCTTTATAATTACAAATTCCTATATCACAATTTATGCATTAATATGGTTTATTAGTTTCAATTATATGTGTCTTCGTATTTATTTAGCTATTTGGTTGTGTGTCACAAGTGTATATGTATATAGTATATGTTTAACATGTTTGTGGAGACGTGCGCTTTATGAACCATTGTATATCTATTATCGATCAAACATACGTATTTTAAGTTGATTTTTCCCTTCATTGCACTTTTGTATGTCGATATATAAGAATGTGTACATTTGTGAATGTGTAAGTATGTCCAAAACATAATAGATGATTATGTTCGTGGGAAATCGGTCGTTACTTTCCCACAGATTACTCACTGATCAGATAAATTAGTGGGAAATTTGTGGGTAGTTACTCACGGATTTCTCACAAAAGACATCGTTTTTTTTGTTTCTATATACTTACATATTGCCACATTACTTTCAATGTGTTTATAGTTTCATATTGTAAGTGTTTGCTTATTAGTGTAGCTATTTGTGCGTATCACAAGGATTTATGTTTATATGTACAACTTATTTGTGAAAACATGTGACATATGTTTTTTTATAATTACAAAAATTCTCATATTACAATCTTTGTCTTAATATAGGTTAGTTTTAGTTATATGTGTCTTCATATTTATACAACACACATGTTACGTTTAACATTGTTTAAAAAATGTTATACGTATACACTAGGTAAGAATAATATAAATATATATATTTGTATGATTTTGGTTTTTGGTTCGGTTCGGTTTTTATTTTTCCAAAGCCATATCTAAACTGAAAATTGAATGTTTAATTCAGTTCGATTCCGTTTCGGAAAATTCAATTCGATACAAATTCATTCCAATTTAATTTGATTTTATTCGGTTTCGGTTTTTGGTTCTTGTGAGTATTACCCGATTTGTGAACACCCTAATGTTAGAACCGGCCCAATGCTAGAACCGGCCTGATAAGGTTTTAAAAGGTACCTTTTTGAGGGGTCATTTAAGCCCTTATTCGATCACTTTTGTATCCGTTATTGCTTAATATCGTTCCTTTTCACTTTTTAGGTCTCTTGAAGGCAAAATGCTGGAATGATGCTTATTTGAACGAAAAGGCGCGAATATACGAAGAAAATGGCCAAAGTCAGAATCGAGACACTCAAAGCTGCTGAAACATAAGGCGACGGCGTCACTGCATATCTGCGACGCCGTCGGGAAGGAATTTTGCGACGGGTCAGAAGCGAAATTGCATGTTTTCAAGGGACGACGTCAGGTTCTAAAGGAGTAGGCCGTCGTTACTCAGACGGCCTAGATGCAGCCAAGACGGCGTCAGAGCTGAAGGGGACGGCGTCACAGTCATAAGGTGACGCCGTCGCAAGGTTTACGTGGCCAAGACGAAACCCTAATGACGGCGACACGACGGCGTCACGAAACATAAGGTGACGCCGTCGCAGATGTAATCTTATATATAGAATCCGAATTTTTCAGTTGTGTGAGTAGTCTTTTGGAGTAAAAACCTAAAACCGAACCAAGGCTTTCTTGTGCAGTATTTTAGGGTTCTAAACCCTATTATACATCAAGATAAGTATTTACTTCATTAATTTAATTATGTCTTTGATTATTTGTGTGTATGCTTGCATGTTCTCCATGTCCGGCTAATTTATTTGTGTGTTTGCTTAGGGAATATGAAACTTAATTATTGAATATTGATTGGTTGATACTTATCTTAGTTGACTAATGATCTAGAGTGCGCTAGATTATTCGTTGTGTACTTAATGCTTGACTTTTCTTTGTGAACTTTAGAATATAATTATCTAGGTAATTGTAGGATAAAGTATTCAAGGA
Organism: Chrysanthemum seticuspe; assembly: GCA_019973895.1. Taxonomy (NCBI): domain Eukaryota; kingdom Viridiplantae; phylum Streptophyta; class Magnoliopsida; order Asterales; family Asteraceae; genus Chrysanthemum; species Chrysanthemum seticuspe. Next base: position 10,065,792 of record BPTQ01000004.1, on the reverse strand, counting down.
CAACCGTAGAGTAGGCGTCTATAAATCACTAGAGGATTTGTAAACAAGACCCTTTGGTAATTTCAAAGAGTTAGGGAAACAAGCACGCCCTATAGCCTTAGAATCACAACGCAACTAGGAATAAGGACGTGACAAATCAACCATCAATAGGAGATAATTAAGGAGTAGTAAAACCTAAGTAAACACATCTTTAAACTATCATACGAGTACAAATCAATTAGACATAGACTATCACAACCTTAGCTTAGATAATTAGATAATAGTAGAGTAATCGGTAGCAATACCAACCCCCCAAATCCAATACCCGAGATTCGTACCTTTTCAATTTCTAAAAAAATATAAAAAGATAAAAAAAATAATCTTCCTCAACCTCAACCTTATCGTAGTAACTTCTCACTAGCATTCCTATTCCCCTAGAGAACGATATCAATACCCGTGGCTTACCCTAATTACTACACTACAACGATTAGGTTCACTGCCTAGGGTGTTATAAAACTTGCTCGAAGAAAAGGAAGTTTCCTTGACCCCGAACGACGCGTGTAGCGTTATCAAGTTTTTGGCGCCGCTGCCGGGGAATAGAATAGCTAGTTAGTAGTCCACCTCGTTTAGGTTTCTTTGCTTGATTCCTATCAAGTAAACTTTTTCTCATTATTAGCTTCCTTGTAGTCTATCCCCCTTCTTCGTGTTTGTATTCGTAAAACCCTTTTCATTTGTCGCTATGGCAAGTGAAATTGCATTTGCATCATTAACAAATGAGGAACAGTTGAATTTCGCAGATTGGTTTGATTTTAATTGTTCTAATGAATTTGTGAGTGAACTTAGAGATATCCAAAAGGAGATGGGTGTAAGGTTGGATGGATTTGATACATTTTGTACTTGTGTGGCTTCTATTCAACAATCATTATCAGGATCAACTCCTTTTAGTGACACCATCTGGAGAATTTTTCAAAAAAACCTCCTATGCATAAACCATCAATTGAATGATCTTAGGCACCATGATCAAAAAGACCTAGTTTTTAAGAACATGGAACCTAAGCCCGAACAAGATTGTGAGATGGTTATAGTTGAACTGCCTAGTTGCATGCGTGGGATAGATTTCAAAGCATATGACACGCGTGAGGAATCCTTTAGGAAAATAGAACATAATGATCAAATTTTTGAGAATAATTCTTATGAATCGGACCAAGAATTTGAAATGGCTAAAGAAGGATTTGAGATGCTTAGGAGTGTATTTTGGTCAGATCATACTAAAACACATGAACATTTCGTAGGTCTAGATATAATGGAGAAAAAGGTGGAAACTCCAAGCCCACAAGCCCTACCATCACTTGAGGAATACACATCACCTATAACTTACCCGGAAGAAGAAGAGACTATAGGAGCCCCGATTGATAGAGAACCTTTGGACCAAACGCCACTAGAGAATGTAGGCTTAGATGCTTGTTGTCATGATCTCTCTCTTAGTCCTAGGGAAGTTCCTAATTTTGATGAACCGGAGCCTCAACCAAAAACCTTACCCAATGTTCCGTCTTTAGATGTGAATCTTGGAATTGAATTAGGCCCCAATCCACCCATCAAAATAGATAGTCCGGGTAGTTGCTTGATAAAGGTGGAAAATTCTAGGCCATGTAGAGTGGAAGCTAAAATAGGAGTAACCCATGACCTTACACACTTATATCACCCATTCATGGTTGATAACAAGAAACACTATGGGTTTAAACCGGGTTTATTAGGTCAAGATGGATCCTTAACTAAGAATCTTTTGAAGTTGATAGAAGATGATCCATTTTTAGGAGGGAGATTTGATTCACTCGCTACACCAATAGACTTAGGTAAGATTATAATGAATGGAGCACACTCCTTTGAGCATATAAATCACCCATCACCCTCTCCTCACGTAGCAAATTTCCACTCTAAGGGTGTGTATCGCTACTATCACCCGCACTTAAACTTAAGTGTAGGGAAAACTCCCCCTTTATCCGTTAAATAAGGGTAGAGTCAGGCTCGTGACTCGAACAAAAACAAGCGCTTCTTGGGAGGCAACCCATGTGTATTTGTTTTTCATTTTCATTTGTGTGTCGTATAACTTTTATTGATTGTTTATCCTCATGTTTTAAATTTGTAAAAATACTTTATTTTGTTTTTAACCTCGTCTTAATTACATATAAAGGTATTTTACATAAAGGATAAGTGTAGGGAGGATTACACACGTTTTCATAAGAAACGTGAACATGAGAATAACAATTAATTAAAAGATATATATGTTTGTTTGTTCGAGTCAAATGCTTGTATCGAGTCATAATGGATGTTTTTGCAGAAATTTTTCCAGATTCTAAAGATGTAAATTTTCCAGAATTTTTTCCAGAAAATCGCAGACCAGTTTTTGTCAGGATAACCTGACGGCGTCAGGATTGCAACCTGACGGCGTCAGGAAGGAATAAAAACATCAGCTTACTTTTTCTCGTTTTCTGAGCTACTTGTAAAATTTTGGAATTTTCCAGATCTTAACTTTCAAAACAAATTCTGTAAACATCCATTCCACAAGCATTATATCCTAGTTTAAATCGAGTCTTATGTATATTATTACCGCCGATTTTACGCGAAGGTTTCGTTTGTTTTCTTTTAGTGTGCAGGTTTAGTTTGTCAAGAAGAAGTTACACAAGTTTGGAAGGAGCCTTTCACGCAAATACTCTTCTTGGAAAAGATTTAACCACCACTTTTTACGGATCCTACCGAGCTAATCAGGGGAGTATTAGTTTCTTTCGTTTTTAATTACCTTCTATTATCATAACTTTGATACTTCCGGGGAACATTGGGGACAATGTTCAGTTTAAGTGTAGGGAGGGAAAATAAAACGGGAACTTTGAAACTATGCTTATCCTTGACTATTTGCTTTGTCCAAGTGTATTTGTGTAATAAACCATGAGAAAATGTAGGTTAGGGTAATTTTAGCCAAATTTAAAATTTTTTCATGACGTATAAGAGTGGGCCATTAGTCTTAACAAAAGCGTCTCATGGATAGGAAGTTGCATGACTAGCACAAAAACCCTTTACCACCTAAATTCCACCCAAAATGTGAGGATCACCCTTAGATTAGTAGGAATTAAAGCATTCATCTTTAATGCTTAGAGTGTGAACCGGTAGTATATTAGATTCTAGAACTTGTGTTGTGATGCATTCCGAGATCGCTAGTGAGACTACACTTGTGTAGTTAGGAATAACTAAATGATAAGAGGCATTAGGATAAACCCTTGTTTAATACCTGTAATATAATTACTTCCTCCATATCGGTTGAGTAATTCCCCCACACCCTTTCCGTTGTACTCATCTTTAGTACACGATACCCCTAGTTAACCCCTCAGAGCCTATCCTTTTCGCGGTTCTCGTGATGTTTCGGTTTTTCCGGAATATCAATGAAGAGCATTGTTTACACCCCACCCCCAAATATACACCCAAATCGCCTTAGCCTACCCTTTATTGCACTCACTTTTGGTGCAAATTTATGTTATCACCTAAAACTCTTAGTTCAATTATCTGGTTGCTTGCATGAGTTGCTAAGTCGAGTCATATCCTTTGTATACAGTTTTGGGATGATTGGGATTCATGGGAAAAGTTAAAGTTTATGAAATATAGGGAAGAGAACGTTAAACTCAAATTCCCTTTGTTTGCATAATAATGTACTCCAAGTGTTTTGATCTTTTCAATTCGGGTCAAATTAGTGTTAGAGTAATAAAAACTCAAGTGTAGGGATGTGTCTATAAATCCCTATCATTTTGATGTACCGTAGAGGATGGTAGAGTAAAAGTGTATGAAAAAAAAAAAAAAAAAAAAAAAAAAAAAAAAAATTTCGAAAAAAAAAAAAATAATAATAAAAAAAAAATATATATATATAAAAAAAGAAAAAAAAAAAAAAAAAAAAAAAAAAAAAAAAAACATACGGGCTACCATCCTACATCTATCTTTTAAATTATGTTTGTTTATTTTCGTTGCCTAGAGTTTTAGAGTGTCGAGTCTTGGCTTAGCAACGCCATTCTTCGTATACTTGCAACATAGAGATTTTTGACTATCCACCACTAAATAGCCTATCCCACCAAACCCTTCATTTCCCTACCGTAAGCCTAACATTACAACCCTTTAAAAGACCTCTTTGATAGTCTTTCCTAGGTGCTTACGCCAAAGCGACGGAGGTTTGATCTATTCTCAAGCCTATGGTAATCTATGTACTAGGACCGGTTAATGAGTGTTTATCTTCCATTTCCGATTTGTTATATTTCATATATACACCCGAGAGAGATGTGAGTATCCAAACACCCCATGTGAGGTGCTAGTATGTAATTTCCGTGCTTGTTATGACTTTTGCGGGGCTTATATGTGTTGTGGACCGTTTTGAATGAATGCTTCATGACCCCTAACTTATAAATTAATTGGCTAAAAGCACATTTGCTTGAGGACAAGCAAATACCAAGTGTAGGGATATTTGATAAGGTTTTAAAAGGTACCTTTTTGAGGGGTCATTTAAGCCCTTATTCGATCACTTTTGTATCCGTTATTGCTTAATATCGTTCCTTTTCACTTTTTAGGTCTCTTGAAGGCAAAATGCTGGAATGATGCTTATTTGAACGAAAAGGCGCGAATATACGAAGAAAATGGCCAAAGTCAGAATCGAGACACTCAAAGCTGCTGAAACATAAGGCGACGGCGTCACTGCATATCTGCGACGCCGTCGGGAAGGAATTTTGCGACGGGTCAGAAGCGAAATTGCATGTTTTCAAGGGACGACGTCAGGTTCTAAAGGAGTAGGCCGTCGTTACTCAGACGGCCTAGATGCAGCCAAGACGGCGTCAGAGCTGAAGGGGACGACGTCACAGTCATAAGGTGACGCCGTCGCAAGGTTTACGTGGCCAAGACGAAACCCTAATGACGGCGACACGACGGCATCACGAAACATAAGGTGACGCCGTCGCAGATGTAATCTTATATATAGAATCCGAATTTTTCAGTTGTGTGAGTAGTCTTTTGGAGTAAAAACCTAAAACCGAACCAAGGCTTTCTTGTGCAGTATTTTAGGGTTCTAAACCCTATTATACATCAAGATAAGTATTTACTTCATTAATTTAATTATGTCTTTGATTATTTGTGTGTATGCTTGCATGTTCTCCATGTCCGGCTAATTTATTTGTGTGTTTGCTTAGGGAATATGAAACTTAATTATTGAATATTGATTGGTTGATACTTATCTTAGTTGACTAATGATCTAGAGTGCGCTAGATTATTCGTTGTGTACTTAATGCTTGACTTTTCTTTGTGAACTTTAGAATATAATTATCTAGGTAATTGTAGGATAAAGTATTCAAGGACAACCGTAGAGTAGGCGTCTATAAATCACTAGAGGATTTGTAAACAAGACCCTTTGGTAATTTCAAAGAGTTAGGGAAACAAGCACGCCCTATAGCCTTAGAATCACAACGCAACTAGGAATAAGGACGTGACAAATCAACCATCAATAGGAGATAATTAAGGAGTAGTAAAACCTAAGTAAACACATCTTTAAACTATCATACGAGTACAAATCAATTAGACATAGACTATCACAACCTTAGCTTAGATAATTAGATAATAGTAGAGTAATCGGTAGCAATACCAACCCCCCAAATCCAATACCCGAGATTCGTACCTTTTCAATTTCTAAAAAAATATAAAAAGATAAAAAAAATAATCTTCCTCAACCTCAACCTTATCGTAGTAACTTCTCACTAGCATTCCTATTCCCCTAGAGAACGATATCAATACCCGTGGCTTACCCTAATTACTACACTACAACGATTAGGTTCACTGCCTAGGGTGTTATAAAACTTGCTCGAAGAAAAGGAAGTTTCCTTGACCCCGAACGACGCGTGTAGCGTTATCACGGCCCACTCAAAACCTTTTATAAACCTGCCTATATAAGGCTGGAGGGAGTGGTGGTGACCAGGTCATTGTCACCTCAGATTTCTCTCTCTCCTCTCACTTCCCCTCACTCCCTCTCATCATTCATCTGTTTTGGTCACACTCTCTCACATTTCATAACCATTTTTTATTTAATTAAATACTTTATATTTATAAACAAAAAAAGTAAGTGTGAACGTAAATGTAAGAAATTTAAAACGTAAACGTACGAAATTAAAAACTTTTATTCAAAAAGTAAAAACATTACATAAATTAAAAACATAAGCGTACGGAATTCATAAGTGATTATGAATCGAGCTTTTATATTGCTCCATAATAGTTTATGAAATCTTGCATCTCGTTTATGGATCTCATCACTTATTCCATAAAGGCCTTCATGGCGTTATAGATACGCAAATCTGATTCCTTGGTCATTATTAGAGTTTATATACCGAAGCTGTTAACTGGCTGGTGGGAGGCAGCGAATGCATCTTGGTTACCTCTTCTCCACGGCTACGCATGTGGAGGATATAACGAGTCTTCTCAACCAACAAATTGTTAACCAACTTGAGCTCCACTTCTTGTTCGGTCCGTAGTCGCCTAAAGATAGCATTTTTTACCTCGTTTGGTTCGTTAGCCATAGTGTTTGTGTGAAAATGAATGATACCTATAGAGAGTTTGATAAGAAGTTGTGTGAGAAAATGAATGAGATTAAAGGGGTATTTATAGAGGTATTTGATAGCCATTGGAGCATATCAAATTCAAAATTTCAAACTGTTGTGAAAACATACAAAATAAAATTGCATTCATTTATATAAAATAAAAGTTACAATACAAAATTTAAAATATAATCGTCCTAAGTGTATTTTTCATGTAGCCAAATAAACTTAGCATTGATTTGTTCTTTCATTTTCCCCGCCTTTCTAAACAGAGCATTATGCATATCATAATCTTTCGTAGATTCTTCGTTTAAAAAAGCCTCTATTTGAGCACGGTTTTCTTGTGGATTGTCATTGCATTTCTCGTACGCTTTTCGTAGATCTTCTTTAGCTTCGCATGCCTTGTCAAATTGCATAGCTAAGTCGATCAACGCTTGCTGACAAACGGTGTCCTCCTCAATTAATTTCTGGACACAAGCTATGATTTCATCGAAAGTATGTGGAAGCGAACAAGCCATATCAAATTTTTTGTAGGGATTAAATATGAAGTTATGTAAAGTTTATATAAATTTTTGAGGTATTTATAGTTGAAAAATGAGGTTGTTAATTTTTTTTAAATTCTCAAACATTAACATGGTACAATGGGCCCCATAATTTTTTCTTAGTAACATTGGTGGGTCGTCACCATTCTTTGCATCAAATTGTCGTGACCATTAGTTGTGGAATGGAGGTGGCGAGTGACAAGGCTCGTCACCATGCCTTTGTCATGGCTACTCCGTGTAGTCTAAAACTACAAACTCTTAAAACCCTAACTAATCTTCCATGCCTCCCTCTTTCCCTTTTTTCACACAACTTTCACCTACTACTATAAACCAAGCCACAATCTTCCTATCTTTTTAATACAAATCACTCATTTGCTTTGTTCTTGATACCAAGACACACAAATAGAAATTTGTCTCGTTTATTCTTCATAAGAATCAGTAAACACATAACCAAGAACATCTAAATACAACTTGTCTCTAAGCTGCTTGTTTGGTTAGTACTCAAAAATTAAACTTGCAAAGTTGTAATCTTTAATTGTTCCATTCTATTGTAATTTTTAATTTTTAAAGCACGCAAGTGTTGTTCGGAGGCATCCATGGTCCATTTTTGTTAGATCTCGAAGTCGTATATGCAGATTTTTATTTTTTATTTATTTATTTATTTTTTAGATCTAATAATTTGTTTTATATCTACCTACTATTAAATTTTAGATCTAATTTTTATTTTGGTTATGTGCACTAATTTGATTTTGCATTTGTTGAATACATACATGTTAGGAAACTGCTAGCGTGGCTAATGACAAAGATGGATGCATTATAGAGATCATAGAAGAGATTATGCACCTTGTAATGTTAAAAAAAATACATAGAGCTTACTTTTTTTGTCGAGTGGTTAGGGTCGAACTGAGTATCTGTTAGTTTACCGTACCGTATCCTGTAACGGCAAATTGATTGTTGTTTGGTCTTTGTAAGTTTATATGTGCTTTAATGGGATCTTTCATTTTGTTTATTACGACTTCATGTGTTATTTACAACTCTTGGGGCATGTTTGTTTAGTTTTTGTATGAAATCCTGTAAAATTAAAGTGATTGTTTGGATATATGTTGTTTGTTTGTAGATGAATAAATATTTGTTTGTTTTTTGTGCTAAATAAAGTGTCTGAATTAGAGGAAATAACCGTTATACCCTATTATATGAAATAATTGTTGAATAAAAAGTAATTGAATAAAATTAGTGGGAGAGTAAATATGTAAAAGTATAGTAAAAGTAGTGGACTTAATTTGGAGACCCTCACCCCTTATGGCTTTTCCTATAAGGTCATCTATATATTTTAAGCCCCAAACAAACACTCAATTAATTACTTAATAAATTCATCAATTTATGAATTAAGACTCTTTAAGTCATTATCAAACACTATCTTATTTTGGATTTCAATTATTACATATTAACACAATATCGCATCTAGTTATTAGATTTTAAATTTATAATTATATAAAATATTAAAAATTTATTGAATTCTATAAAATTTTGATCGGGTTTCACACAAATTTTTCCACAAGAAATCAGTGGGAAGGTTCCTAAAAGAATAAAATCGGTGGAAAATCTTTGACGGAAACTGTGGAAAATTTGTTGGAAAATATCCGTAGTAAATTAGTAGGGAATAAACCTATAGATTACACACAACGATATGCGCGGAAAAAATAGTCAATGCAGAAGAAAATCAGTGGGTAATAAACCTGCAGATTACACACAACGAAATTTGGGAGAAAAATTCAACGCAGTGGGAAAATCTGTGAAAAAATATTTACCTTCAAGGTTTTTACCAATGGAATAATTCCGTGTGAAATCAGTGAAAAAAGCCCTTTTCCACAGAGATTCCCATGGATTTTACCGTGTGAAAAACCTGTTTGTATAGTAGTGGATATCATATTTAAAGGTGGCAAGAAAAACGCTTCGAGTTCCAAAAATGAGGTAAATACTTCGAACAAATATGATTTACAATCAAATGAATTGACATTGTTTTTGAGGAGGTTTAAGCAATTGACAAGGAAACTGGAACGAGCAAGGTACAAGAAGATGATAGTGAGGATTACATGGAGAAAGTTGATAATGAAGCTACATACCCATATATATTGTGAACGTGAGATTGCAGAAGAACGTCTGCGTAACGACTATTTCGTTGAAGGTTGTAAGTATTCAAACCGGAATTTTCGTAGAAGATTTCATATGAGCCGGAAACTATTCCTGCAAATAGTCGAAGGTATTGAATCTTATACTCCCTAAAATATTCCAGATCATTTTAATTACTTTAGGCAAACACCCGATGCTACGGGTCGAATGAGTTTAAGTGTTCTAATGAAGTGTATGTATGCCATACGGCAATTGGCTTACGGCACCACACCCGATTCATTTGATGAATACTTGCAAATGGGTGAACGTACTTCAAAAGATTGTCTTGATAATTTTAACAAATGCATTATTGATTTGTTTATGCAGGAGTATTTAAGAAAACCAACATGGGCCTACATTCAAAAAATTATCAACGACATGAAGAGTGTCATGGTTTTCCGGGAATGCTTAGTAGCATTGACTGTATGCACTGGGAATGGAAAAATTGTCCAGTGGCTTGGCAAGGGCAATTTGGTAGGAGTGATAAAAAAATACCCAACAATTATGCTTGAAGCTGTTGCTTCTCAAGATTTATAGATTTGGCATGTATTTTTTGGGATGGCGGGGGAGAATAACGATATTAATGGTTTAGACCAGTCTCCGTTATTCAACGAAATTCTTTCTGACAATGCCCCAAGAGCCTCTTATATGGTCAATGGAACTAGGTATGAACAGGGGTATTACTTGGCTGACGGAAATACGTACTTTAAAAAGAAACAAGAAAGTGCCCGAAAGGATATTGAACTTGCTTTTGGTGTGCTTCAAGGACGTTGGGGTATACTACAACAACCGGCACGCCAAATGAAAATTGTCAGTATACGTAGAATCATGTATTCTTGCATTATTTTGCATACCATGATTATAAAAGATCAAAAATATGAATTACGTGACTATAACGAAGTGTGGGTGGATCCGTCAGCACGTTTGAGGCAACGAAGATGGGTCGAAAGATGTGATACTCACCGTCGTAAGGCAACAGAAATACACGACCGAAAAACGCATACCCAACTCCAACAGGACCTCATGGAGTATGTTTGGAAGAAGAATCTTGAACGACAACAACAACAACAATAAGAGAGCGACGATGATGAATATGTATTTGTTATGTTTTGTTATTTCTTTTCGTTGTAATTTTTTTTAGTTATTTTATAATTGGTATTGTAATATGTTTAAGTTAAGGTTATGTTTTTTAATAAATGAAGTGTTTGTTTTAGTTTAGGGGTTGAATTTGAAAATATCAAATGTTAAACCTTAACTTAGGATGTTATGATTGTGGGTGTTTTTTGGGTGAGTTAAGGTGAAATGTTAAAGCTGATGTGGCGCTGACGTGGCAGGATGTTAAGGAATAACTCAAGTTATGAATGCAAGTGCTCTAAGGCCCAAGCCCGTCTAGAAGTGGCTTTCAACATGGTATCGGACTAGGTATGATCCTCTGACCTGATCGAAAATCTAGAGCGGCCGCCTCAACACCACCCCGTAAAACCTAGCCACTACCGCTATCCGTAATATACAAAAAAATAAAAAAATAAAAAAAAAAAAAAAAAATAAAAAAAAATCCCGCAGCCCACTTTTTCGGCCATAACTTCTAAACCGCAAGGAATAAACTGACAATGTTAGCGGTTACAGCTTCGTATTTAAATTTCAAAGAAAAGCAGACTCGAATCGCAACTGTAGCTGCATGCAGAAAACAAAAATAACTCACTGTTTTTCTTATAACTCTCAAACCGCTTAGAGTTAGCTGACGCCGTTAGCGGCCGTGGATTCATAATTAAAATCCGAAGAAAAGAATACCAGAATTTCAGCCTCCACAGGTCGGAAGATCCATCACGCGCTGCAATAAGTATATACACTCGTCGAAAAGAAAACAATTTTTTTTTTTGGATTACGCGAATGGTTACTATCAAAGTCTTGATTTTCTTTTATCAAGATATCTATCTTCATTTTTGTTTTTTTTCCAATTCGAGCTTTCGTAATTTCGCCACTCGAATTGCGGGAAAGTATTAGACAATAAATTATAAGGCCCGAGCCCCCAAAGTCCATTAGGGTTTCTAGGTTATGTAACCTCTATATATTATGTCTTAATAAACATTATAGCCTACAGGGTTTACATTATTCAACGCGAGTTAGCATACAGTCATGCATGAATCTAAAATGTGACCATTTGACCTTCATCCAAAGCTTGCGTCTACTGATACGTATAAGATAATGGATTTATCTAGAATCTAATTTTCTAACAGGGATTCTAAACGAGCATGCGTAAATTTCAAATGTTTGACCTGAGAAATCGAAGACCACCCTTATGAAGGGTCGAAGCAAACAGCATTATCGTAAGGTGGTGTTTGAGTGTGTGTTTGAAAGAAAATGAAAGCTATTGATTATTATTTCAATCCATTTGGTAAGCTACTTCTCCTTACGAGTGTATGGTTATTTAGGCAAATATGGTTATTCTGGGGTCAAATGAATAATCAATTTGATACTGTACTAACTATTGACTTGCATGCCCTTATTATATCGTTATATCTATTACGTCCTCAAAAAGTCTATTTCTTCCTCAAAAAGTCAGGATTAGCCAAACAAGCAACACCATCAGATATGATCGTTAAAATTCGAAGAACCAAGCGCAAATCCAATACTACCTCGCCAACAACCCCTAAATATATACATGGGAGATGGAGCCACTTCATGTTAGAGGCTCACAAAAAAGAGAGATGATGTTCCTCAATTTCGATATCATTAAACGGTTATTTGATACATATAACTAATAAAACTATCTCACTTATTGCTAATGAAGGGAAGTGGAATGATGACTTTTATCGTGAAAATCTACCTATTGTGAGGGGCAAGAGAATAGTTGTAAATAAAGCTCGACACAAACAGCAGTTTCACTCAAAGATGGTCTCATACGTTTAACCGCAAGTCAAAAACATTTTCAAAAACCATGTTCTATTCATGCATTATCGCCACTCATAAACATTGGATCCCGCATGGACTTTTACTTGTCAAGTGAATTATTTTACTGACTTCAAAACTTACAAGGATGTTTGTGGTGTTTGGGACAAACACAGACATATATTGAGGGATTATAATAATAATAACTTTTATTTTTTTATTTTATTTATTTATTATTATTTTTTTTTCATAAATTAATCTTTTCATATGTTGTTTTCATATATAATTGGGATTTACATCAAGGTGGTAGGTAAGCGGGCAACAAGCTGCGTCGCCACTCCTTTCTGAATAGCAAACCCTATTCTACTGAAAAAATAATCGTGACCCCTCGGGGCCGATATATTGCTGCGAACAATCTTACGAACCCGATCCAAGAAGCGCACAGCTTCAGGGGCTAAGAAACCAAAAGTGTCAAAAGCAAAAGGAACAAACACGTGTTGATTCTCGGAGCAGGATTTATCATGTTTGTCCACTTTCTTTATCTCAGCCTTCATAACAGCTTGCCCAGCGGTAAACCCATTACCCCGAAGATCCACGAGGGGGGACACACCAGTGAGGTCCACACAAGCATGTTTCCCCCTGCCTATCCAAAAACCAAAACATCAGCGGGCCGCAGGGAGGACCTCCCCTCAGTAGGGTCTGTAAGGAAATTTACGGGAGCTTTCTTTTTCGCCGAAATCCCCGCCCTCCGAAGGACATCAAACAACACATCCCGCACCAAGTCGTGATGGTACTTGAAACCAGGGAGCTCTTTGCAGTGCACAACATGTTCCCCAAACTTGTCCAAGGTGACCTTATGACACACAGGGCAAGGCTCGTCCACTTGTCTAAGGCGACCTTATGACACACAGGGCAAGGCCCTATATTCGATTGGAGACATGTGCTGCCCTAGCCCCTCAATGGGGATGACGGTAAGGAAATCCTGTGTGTGCGGTTGCTGCAGGCATTCCATAACAGCCTTCTACCAAGTCCATTCCCAAATTCTGGGAGATTTTACAGTAGATGGCACTCGACAAAGTTTCCTGAGGTTTTGGGGGGGCGCTGTCCTTACCAGTGAAACCGCCGAAATCAAAATATAGGAGGGACGCATGCAAACGCCCCAACGCCTGCCTATAATCAGGGTCAAGGCTAGAAACTCCGCTGATTGAACCCTGGAAGCAACGAAAGCATATGAGGAGACATCTTTCGCTGAAAGAAGGCCCAACCCACCATAGCGAAAAGGAAGGGAGGCAACCCGCCATTGAAAATCACCAAAAAAAAGGCCCCCACAAGTAACGATATCTTCAACAGCACTCCTTAACCCATTGTCAAACACATCCACTGCCTCAGCAGAAAAAGAAGGTTGGCAAGTGCGTAACCCAAACAACAGCTTAGTAACTCCCATACAAGAGCGTAGAAGAAGAAGCTCACTTTGAGGGTCCCCCAGAAGGGGAAGGCGCTTCATTAATTGTTGCGATATAAATATTTAGGAGCTAAGAACATAGAAACATCGAATCTCGTAAAGCAACTTTTGCATCTCGAAAGTCAAGTGAGTATATATTTACCAAGTATCATATGCATCCTCTTTGTCCCCATAAAAATACAGTGGTTGACTTGGCAAAATAGGTTAACGAAAACATTTTAAGGTTTGAAAATACCTAAAATTCCCCCTAATGCTTGTGGACCCAATATTAAAATTTATCATTCCAGATTAAAATTACCAATAGGTAAAAAGGTGAATATGATTGAATAACTAATGAACAGTAAATGTTGCATTTTGTTAAAATAAATGGTGAAAGCTAAATATACGTAACATAGTTTTTAAAATAAACAGGTTTATGCAATGTATTTTGTAAATTGTCAAAAATACGCAATATATTTTCAAATAATCCTCGATCTAACTAATATGACCTGTTAGCAGCAGGTTATCAAATCACCATTGATTAAAAGTTACACCGTTGGTTCCCCAAAACTGGACCAAATGCGCGCATTTAGTCCTGTTTTGATAACGCATGTTAAAAAAATTTAAAAAAAACATTAAATTTTTTTGTCTTAAAATCTACTTAAAATATATTTTTTTAATTTATAATTTAAAAAAATGGACTTTTTTTAATATGGATAAACTCTTTATATTTTTTAAATATTTTGAAAATTGTAATTTTGTAAAAATAAATATAAATTCTGACAAGTTAAAAAAATTTTAAAATCTGAAAAAATCGGAAAAAACATTTTTAAAAATCTGATTTTTTTTTTAAATATGGATAGTTTTTATTTTTTTTAAATTACAATTTTCAAGATTTTTGAAAAAGAAATATAAAAGTTTATCCAGATTTAAAAAAAATATGGAATTTTTCTTTTAAACCTGATTTTTTTTTTGAAAAATCTGAAATTTTTTTATTTTAAAAAAAATTACAATTTTCAAGATTTTTAAACAAATAAAAAAAGTTTATCCAGATTAAAAAAAAATTATAAAAATAAATGTACAAAAAAATTTATCTATTTTTTTTCTAAATTTAAATTTAAAAAAAAAATTATCTAGATTTTACGATTTTTTTTTAAAAGTTTATTAAAATTTTTTTAACGAGCGTTACCAAAATATGGCTAAATACGCGAATTTGGTCCAGTTTGGGGGACCAACGGTGTAACTTTTAATCAAGGATGACCTGGTAATCTGATGCTAACCGGTCATATTAGCTAGATCGAAAATCATTTGAAAATATGTTGCATATCTTTGACAATTTATAAAGTACATTGCGTTAATCTGTTTATTTGAAAAAATATAAATGAACCGAAAACAATGTTTCTTGCTTACTAACCAATAAAAGGAAGAATAAACAAATAACAAAGACAAGAACAAACCTGCAGTAAACTAGGGATAAGTCCCGCATACAGATCCGAAACACCTCCATTCTCAACAATCTTGGAACATGTTGCTAACGCGCTTACTTTATTTGTTCTAACTTGCAACTGCAACTGTAACATCCCAACTTTTTCGGGGCGTTATACCCTCTAATTTACCTTATATTAGCGGAAATGTTTACTCTTAGTCAGGCCCAAATAATTTTTTGATTCTCTATCTGGGTTGCAAAAATTTATAAAAGAGTTTTGAATCAGCCAAATGCCTTGTGAGAATTCATGGTTTTTACGTACAAAACAATTCATATAATATCAAACTTGTAAACAATTTGCTCAAATATCAAATAAGTGCTATGTAATTATCCAAGTTCTTTATCAATTCAATGATTCAACATATAGCAATAACTCAACAAATGTAACTGATTGTACAATAATTAGTATGACCAGGCCTTGCGATAGTTATCGAATGATAGAGGGGTGTGTGATCTAGCCAAGCTTGCTCGTAACATAAAATAAAAAAATATGAACACACTACGTTAAGTATTACCCGATATCGGACAAAGCTTGTCCGATATCTTACACCCTTTTCTGTCCGCTATCCTCCACGACAGAAAACCCAATATCTTACTGCCAAACAATTCTACCAGGAAACTTTGGAACAAGATAGCACTGATTGAATTAAGCCTAAACAACTTGGATCAAATAGTTGATGCAAGTGTAGATATTAATTAAAACCAAATAAACTTAATCGTCCATGTGGCAAACGATTGAGAATTATAATAGTTTTATGTGAATTGGTTTTTTGGAGTTTAGGGATATTTGTAATTCGTACAAAAACAGGTGATGGTATGTTTGTTTATATAACACACAAGCTGACATATGGCTTGGGCTTTTTTCTTGATTGACAAGCAACAAAACAAACACCCCATTGTATCCTATCGTCCATGTGATATCAAGGCCCAAGGCATCATCAAAATCGACCCAAGTAGAAAGCCTAAATAGCCCATGGGTCGTGTCTTTGGATCGGGTATACATGCATGCATATCGGGTATAACGTATTCAATATAATAAACATTCGACACGTACTCTCGTGTTTAACGTGTGTGCCCCCATAGGCTCACACACTTTTAGTGTTTTGTCGTGTTTTAAACTCCCACAAACCAACAGCTCCCTCTTGGGAGTTGGTGTGTCGAATGGCACACAAAACTAACAACGGAAATGCCTAGCAAACGCTTTCACTCGCTTTTTAACTAAAAGTGTCTGAGAGAATAGTTTCGTAAAAGTTTCTCAGTAGCATGGTCATTCAATGTCTTGCTCTAATCATCTTTTGTTATAGATACCGTTAAACCATGGATTATGGATCTCAAATCATTCCATATAGTTTAACCATTTAGAATCTCGTTATAGATTTTAATTCAGATATACCAAATGTAATCAAGAATCATCTTGCATTACCCTTTGGGTTTGGCCAAACAATTATCTGATTAAATCTGGAGAGGCGCCATGGTATCTTTCTACACATATCAAGTGGAGTAACAAATCCTTTATTGACTATAAGTGTTGTGGATCCTGCTTCACATCACTCCGAAATATAGCTTTTATGACTACCTTGTTCAGATAGCGTTTTGCGTATACTTACAAAAAATGATATCCACACATAATAGAACTTGCTTGTATCTCAAGTCTAAGGACAAAGATAACCAACCATTTTCAATATTTTACTTATGACGAGGATCCAAAAGTAAATGTTTGAAAGTTGGGGAATCCAATATGCATCTCTAGTGAATACATATGAGTTTGGTGGGAACAATCCGAATTCTCGTTAGAATATAACCAACACTCACATTTGTCTTACATAACAATATTTCCAATTGTTAACCGACAATGGATATGTTTAGAACAATAAAATCATTCAAGGATTAAACATGCAAATATAGGATAACAATTATTATATGAATGAATAACAAATACCAAGTATCTTTATTCATCATAAAGTAAAAATTGTCTATCAATCCCAATTATCCAAATAATAAAACAGATATGCATGAAACTCATTTAGTAAGTTGAAGCCTAATGTTTCCAACATTCTCAACCTTTCTTTTACAAGAAAAACTAAATAGTTATCTGAGTAAACTTTCCGAATAATTATTTCAAAATATCATTTATAGTGAGGGATTTGAAATATAAGATAAGTGTCTTATCTCATATGCTCATACTATTGCACGAGTTATAGTATGGAGATGTCGTCTTACCTTGCATGAGGTATTAAAAATCAACGACATACTGACAGTCATCTTTACAGTTTCTAAAAGTGTAAAGTATTCTCATTCATCAATGTGTAATGCAACAATGCTCTATGTCGAGCATAACTAGTTAGCAGATTTATCATAAATGATAAACTCCTACCACAACTAGTATTAATAACCATCTAGCATCATTTGTACTTATACAACACTATGCTTTATAATTCGTAAACATTTATAAAACAAGAATCTAAACACTCTCAATTAGATATTATTGTTGTCACCTCATTTTGTTCTTGTACAAAAGCAACAACTAGTCTTATACACAATATAATATATACATGATAAATTCTTAGTTAAAACAACATAAGTTTTCATCCATGTAATATATTACTCTAAGTGAAATATACCATTTAAGACTTGCTTAAATAGTATATTGCATTTGTGTTAGACTTAATTTTACGCATTTGATTATTCCAGATAAACATTTATTCCAAGGTTTTTTATTTTATTCTCTAAATTCCAAGTGAAGTTTCATTCCCAGCATAAGGATCAATATCTAGCTTAAATAGAATGATATCTTCAACATGTAAATTTTAAGGAAAAACACAATGCTTCCACTCAATGTCAGATGTACTCAAGAGCTATCTTAATTTAATCAAAATCATATTGTAATTAATATTCAAGATCTCAGCTCATAGATGCACGATACAATCCAAACTTGGATTGCTTAAATTTGTATATTACATAAAGATTATGTAGATTCATAAAGAGTTATAAAAATTTAATTGTCATATTCTTCATACAAGGAACATTTATGACAATTCAATATCTTTATATATAATTAATGCGAGTATATATAAGAAAATTTAATCACATTCAATTGCTTAAGTATGATTAAAACTTCTTATAAAATGTCATACATTAATATGTATACAATTTTGTCCTTGTGAGTTTTTCTTCAAAAGAAACTCATTCCAACCTCATAGGTTAACTGTTAGACGAAATAACAATCAAGCTCAAAACTCGATTTGCCTTTTAAGGACTGCATCTTATCATTCATAGTTCTAAAACATTTATCAGGATCAAGATGTGATAATATATTTTAGTTGTTAGCTGATTTACAATAATCTTCTAACTTATATCCGTCAGCATTGATATAAAATATCACTCAAGTAATGAGGCATCCTTTCGGATTTATGAACGAGAGTAATCATTATACTTTGGTCAACATTTTCATGTTTAACCTTAGTATGACATTAATAAGTAGATTTTAGAACGTTAAGTATTTTGTTCTCAAAAACTTTGAGATATGTATATACTCGCACTTACTTTTGTAAGTAGAGACAATTCTCTAAATACTAAGTATTTAAGCAACAATAAATACTATGGAGAACCACAAAATACATTTTAAGTTCTCATTTCTAGATTTGTTAATTAAATGCTTCATAAGATTTTAACAAATTCAGAACTTAAATCAAGACATAATGGAATTCCTTCCAACAACTCAAATTAGGGTTTATAGAAAAACTCTAATTTAGTATCACTCTTTAACCAAAAGTTCTAGCAACAGTTTTGTGTTTCGTCAAGCTAGGAAGAACACCAAAACTACAATCTTCAAGCTAGGAAGTGTAGAATAATTAAAAATCCAAAAGGGTTTATGATTCAATTGGTTTGAGTGGTAAAACCTCAAATCCCTAATGAATTAGGGTTTTCAGTTATGTTTTGTCTTGAATACCTTCTAGGTTTGAACTACATTGAGTGTATCCTTGACACACGCAATTTCTAAACTTGATATGTTTTGGAGGTAGAGCAATTAAAGCTATTTGGAACCAAACAATATTAATAAGGTTTGATCCAACACATTAGATATACCATAATGAAGTGGTATCTTACGAGTTATTAAAATTGTGAAACTATATCAGAATTCTATAGATAACTTAAATCTCTTTGGACCAAATACTTGTCAATTGGGTCAAGCCAAATTGCATATAAAGTATTTACGAACCAAGTGCATGCAATAATGTATATTCATTGGACAATACAAGAACCATATGTTCACGTGTTCACAAGAAGACATAATTGTTCAAGGATTATATGTTCATGTGTTAACAAGAAAACAGAACATTTCAATAATACATTATCAGTCTTTGAATAATTCAAATCCTCATGTTTATGTGTTAACGAGAAGACATAACACATTTACTATATATACTTTATGTTATAAGTCATTGATTAATACAAGGACGTTATAATTATGTCTTAACATGTTACCATAATTATACTAACAAAAGTAATCATGAACGCAAACTATTGAGTTCTATAGTAATTTCAAGTTAATTTTCTACTTCATAATTATGATCATTATCATATAACCATAATTATGTTGACTAAAACATGTAGTCAAATGTTGAAGTATCTTTACATTATATCATGACATTTGAATGTAGTAGGGCAATAAACATCTCGCATGTTCAAGTCCTAGTAGAATCATTATTAGAATGTAGTAGGGCAATAAACATCTCATGTGTTTAAGTCCTAGTAGAATTCTTATTTACATGTAGTAGGGCATTAAACATTTAACGTGTTTAAGTCTTAGTAGATTTATTAGTTTTCTTACCTTGCGGTCAAGAGATACCAATGATATTGTTGTTCCTTGCACACACTTTGAGATTTCTCCCACTTGTGTAAGGTACAACATCATATTATGAAAACAAACAACACGTGATTGATTGTTCAAACAATATGATAATGTCATAGATATCATAAGTAGTTTTAGAACCATAACCTTTAATAACGAATTGTGTATTATTATACTATAGATAACACTTCAGGAAGCAACAACAGGAAGGTAACGAGTTATCTTACAAAATAGAATGCAATTTTCATTTTAAGCAATGGTTGCTCATATTCGGAAAGTAATGAATTATTTCAAAGCTAGTTTGAAATGATATGGGTGACTAACAGGAGATAAACCCCGTAGCTCCCACTTAAATTGACAACATTACATGAATGATATTTCAGTAATAAAATGAAACTGCTCCCACTGGATTTGTCAACATTGTAAATGTTACATTTCCAATCGAAAGCATATAGCAGTTTTATATACTTTCCTATTCTCTTCAAATGCCTACGAGTAGCATGTACTTAGGTATTGAGCAGAGTATATGAAGTTCTACTTATGTAGACAATGGACTACCCATTCTTTCATTCAATTAACTTGAATCTTTAGCATGCAATTCCTCCTTTATCGTCTACATAGCCCCAAGGGTAATTAGCACTTTAGGAATAATAAGAGTCCAAGAAGATTACCTAGAAAATATGCTAGTAATTCCTTTACTCTTTGCGGTTTAAACTCATACATCGTGACAAGTGCAGGATGTTATTTAGTTTGGTAGCTCTAAACACAATGTTTCCAGTTACACAAAATATTCTATCTTTTAATTAACTCTAGACCACGAAAGGGTAATGAAAGATCATAAACGAGTTTATCAATTTTGGAATCCTATCTTAGTTAGTCAACTAAGGAGAAAAGATAGGAATAAGTCTCACTCTTCTTACTAAGAAAAGAGACTAAGTTTTTCTTTCGAAGAAAAACAACTTTGTTTACGACTTATGTTGCAATAACACAATTAATCAGAACATAAAAAGTTCAATTCTAGTATTTTCGATAATTACATTCTCAAAAGAATTAACTACCCAATTAATTACTAATTAAGACTAAGATCCATCTTACAACCCCACTTAACTGCCATAGGTCTGACCAGTGCGTAAAAAAATAGGACAAGAGGTAAGCGACGAGCGTTAATTGCATAATGCAACTCTTTGATTTATGAGACTGTTTAAGGCATTAGTTTCAAGTAATAATGTCAAAAGCATGTTTAGTTCTCATCTTATGCCTTGGGTTCAAGGTCTGACCAAGCTAACTCGAGATAAGTCGACCAAGTATGAATGTGTAAAAATAACCATAGGTCTGACCAGTGAGATATAATTATCATGAGTTGGAAAGGCCCTTAGGTCTGACCATAAAAGTCAATCCAAATGCACGTGTTCATAGTTGGATGGCATAGACTTAAAATTAACAAATAGGTATGCACATATAAATATGGTAAAAGTCGTGTACAAAGAAGCATGCAAAACAACTTTGTAAAACTAATTTTAAAAACTTTGGTAATGACAATGTAGTGATCATCATGGTTCACGGTAGCTCCAATCGAACGCACAGGGAGGCAGAGGACCAGGTAAGCGCTGAAGCATAACCTAGACATCCTCGCACCTCTTTGAACCCCCTTTTCAGTTTGTTCTAGTGGGTGAGCCGTACATCTCAAGTGTCCATAGAATTTAGTTTTTAAATTCTTGAAAACGTGTTTCATATACACTTTATTTTACAAAAACGATTTTCCACGAATCGAATAGCAGGTCACAATGAGCATGATATTTAGGCGTGTAAATAAAGACCAATATTATTGTTATGGTTACGATATGTATTATTCCATATTGGATACAATTAGGTGTCAAAGCAAGTAATAATGCACATATAGGAATCACAAACATATAAACATAAACATCAATATATAACCACATATTGTTCCGAGTTCTCTTGCGAGTCTTCCCCAAACGGAGAACCATAAGACCGTCACTAGGATACAATACCTAGATCGCCCCATACATCGCAAAAGCAATTAAGTGGGTCTTGTGGCCAAAAAACACATAAAAACGCATGGCAATATCAATTAACAAGTAATTACGCAATTTTATGTATTTAATAAACAATATTGTTGGATCGATATACTTTAATCAAACTAACTTAACTAGCTTGTTAAGGTTTAATAACCTCGGATAAATCCTAAGTTATTAACAAAGAAACACTGAGCAATCTTTATCAAGTACGCGGAATTTACTTAACAAAGCTAAGAAGAATAACTTTTATTATAAACTCTAAATCTGCTTATTATGCAGATACTCTAAACAACTCTAAGATTATCGAACTTCTCTCTAAAACACTAAATAACTTGTGAATTCGTAAACTCTAAAACTCATAAACTCGTACCTCTAATGCCAATCTAGGAGTCCTTTTATAGGCTCAAGGATATCCTAGTCGGTTTACAATTTGTATCCTTGTACGACAAGTAATCTAAACATAGAATATTCTAGAGTTACAATACTTTCCATAAACGAATATAACAATTCTTTGTTCTTGCAGTACTTTGACTTCATAGTACAGTACTTTGACTCTGTCTTTAGCATTACTTTGACTCTTTGACTTTTCCCAGTACTTAGCAGCTTACAGTACTTTCATATCTTCAGCACTTTCATATCCCAACAATCCTCCCATAACTTGAATTCTACTTGCTTGACTTCAAATTCCTTTGTGAATATATCATTAACAGCTTCATCTTTAAGAACAGATTGTTTCTTAATCTTTGGATTGTATCTCTGTAGTGTCTGTGCTTGTCAAAGTATCTCTAGAATTATTCTTTCACAGCAGCATCCAGCAATCTCCATCTTTTCAGCAACACAACAACATATGATAATTTGTACATTAATTCAGTGAAAGTTGCATACTAGTCTCATCACTTCCAGGTGTGTTAACTCCTGTGAGAGGTGAATCATTGAAAACTTAATGGATTTAGATCTCTTTACCAAAGCCATTATCTCTGGAGTAGCCAAATGTTTTGGTGTGTAAGACCATGGTACATTGATAACCATATGATTTTTAGCAAATCATCAGCTATCAACAGATTTGTTTTGTCTTTACCAAAAGTTGTACCCTTCTGGACTAGTTAGTTCTTCTATCTAATGGTGAACTAATTACCAATAATGGTTTTTCCATAGCCTTTACCACAAGCCATTTTCTTGTGGGCTAGCCAACTCTTCACATTAACTGATATGGTGAGTTGATTACCATCCAACTTATTAGCAAGTTGTCAACTAAAAACGGATTTGATATATCTTTACCAGAGCCGTTTGCTCATGGATTAGTCAATCCTTTTGTAACCATGGTGGATTGATAACCTATTGATGTTATCATCTCAAAAACCATTTATTCAACCTTTGTTTAAAAAAAAACATTTGTTACATAACAAAAGTTTTCTTCAAAAATCACTTAACTGGTTAAAAGCTGCAAGCAGTACTTTGATTAAAGTACTGTTTGATCAGCAGTACTTTGAATAAAGTACTGATTTATCAAAAATAATGTATTCAATTAAGTCTCATACCAGTTTATTCATCATCTTCAGCAATGGTAGTCCAGTTGATAAACAAGTTGATAACCATGCAAGCAGTTTCATTATCCTCTTCTACGTCCAATCCATGCTCTAGCATTCTTCTCATGAGCTCGACTGAGAGAGGGTATCTTCTTTCTGCAAACATGTGTATCATTGTTCTATTTTCCAGCTCTAAAACATGAACTCCAGACTCTTCAAAGAATCTCCAGCAAACAATTTCCCAATTTTCTTGATTCTTCCAAATATCATCAGTGCTCTCTTCTTCAGTATCCCATGTAGTTATGAGATCACCATGTAAAACTAAACCAATCCCTTCTAATGGATTATGTTCAAAGTAAGCTTTCACCACATGATATAAATAGAATAAATCTACTCTATCTATAATGTGCAATAAGTCCCATAGCCTATTGAAAACTTTGAAACTTTCATCTTCTTTATGAAAAATCATATAATCTCCATCTTTGGATTTCACAACTTCATAAGCACTAATCTTTGATCTGTTCATCTTCATGTCATCATCTTCTTTTGAGTATTCAAAATCTACCACTCTGAGATAATTTCTTAATTCATCTTTTGTCTCAGATCTTAATTCAACTTTTTCTTTCTTTGAAAATTGAACATCTGTAACTTCAGTTTTCCTTTTTCTTTTCAAACTTTTCTTTCTCTCTGCTTCAGTCCAAGCAGCTTCTTCTCTAAAGTCTTTGATGCCTGCAACATCTTTCTTATAAGCCTCTGTTTCAGCATCATAAAGTCTTTTCATATCAACATAGTTCAGCTTCTGCAATCCTTTATATCCTCTGCTTTTCAAATATGCCATCATTGCATTCCTTTCTTTAGCTAAATTAGGTCTTCTTGACATATATCTAACAGGAGTAGGTGACTGTAATGGTTCAGCAGCAGCTTCAGCATCTAATTCATCTTGTAACTTCTTAGCTGCTTCTCTACTCTTAGCTTCTTGAGCTTCCTGAGCTTCTCTATCTTTAGCATTTAACTCTTCTTGAACCTTTCTAGCTGCGGCTTCATTCCTAGCAACTTCAATTTCTCTAAGTTCTGCCAAAGTTAGCTTTTTCTTCTTAGTTTCAACCAGAACACCCTTTCCTTTATCCTTAGGATCAATTTCAGGTTGATAAGTTCTTTGTTGTTCTTCTTCTTGTACTTCTCGAATAGTAACTCCACCTCTTGGTTGTGATAAATCTCCTAAAATTGTAGCAATGAACTCATCATCATTTGCAGAATGAATAGGTTTGAGAATAGCCTCCTCTTCTTGTATAACTGTTGTAGAAGGACCAGCTTCCTCTTCAAAATCTAACACTCTTGGAGTTATTACTTCTTGTCTGAAAGTACTTTGAAAACCAGTACTTTGTTGTTCAGTACCTTGATCATCAGCAGTACTTTGAACTTGAACTTGCTCCTCAGTATCTTGACTGATCTTTTCTTCAGACTTTTTAGAACTTTCTGGTTCATTTTCTTTAACCGCATCTTCTTTCAAATTCTGTTCTTCTAAATTCCTCCCCAAATTGACAGAAGATGGCTTAGAAACCTGTTTGACTTTTGAAGTCTTCTTAAATTTCCTTCTGCGCTTGTTTTCTTTCTTAACCCATAAGTTATAACGTTTAATAAAAGGCGCAACAAATTCTTCAACCTTTTATACTTAAACATCAACTTCTTAATCTGTTTTGCCTGAGCCTCAGAAGTCTTCGTCAACTTGATTATCTCCCTTGTCAAAGCATAATTATCCAATGTTAAACCTTCACGAGGTATAGTATGTGGATCATCTCCTTGAATTTGTGAATGTTCCTCTGGTTGAGAAGCAGAAACAGATCGTTGTGGAGATGGAGAAGGTGAACCTGCAACGTCTTCTTGAATTGCAATACTTGGAGAAGCAGTACCTTGAGTTGCAGTACCTTCTGGAGATGCAGCACCTGGAGAAGATGCAGCACTTTGAGAACCAGTACTTGTAGAAGCAGTACTTGCAGGTGCAGTACCTTCATTGGCTTCATCCTCTTCAACATCAGCTCTAACAGCTTGAACAACTTCCATCATGGAAGTAGTTAATGGTGTATCCGGGCCTCTGAATAAATCACTTCTTTGCGCCATAAAAGTAAAAATCTTTGCTTGTTGTACAATTACAGGAAGTAAATCTATAGGCTTAGGTACATCAGCAAGTTGTTTGTTCAGAAAGACTTGTACAAACCTGGGATACATTAACCATGTTGATCCATGAGTAATGTGAGAAAGCATGCCATCCAAAATAAGCCTTGAAAAATTAAAAACACGATCTGTAGCCAATCCCACCATAGCAGATGCTATGTTTGACCCAAACTGCTCCCAAGAAGTACTTTTAGCACTAATACAATGTAACAACACATGTACTAAAAACTTCCATTGAGGACAAAATAGTTGTTTCCTGAATGTTTGTTCTGTTAAAGAACCTTCAAAACCAATATGCCCAAAAGTTTCCCAAATCAACTCCTTAGCAAAACGAATAGCACCATCATCATCATTAAACAACAAATCTTCTCTAATAGATGCCTCAGTAATCTTCACAGTTCTTCCAACAACTGTAGCCCTAATATAAAATTCTTCATTCTCCATATTATCCCTTGCAGTAGCCTAAAATTCTTGAATCCAAGGTTCAATAATATCCGGCTCAACTAAAAGAGCACAACTGATTGGCGACCCAGTAAGATAATCAATAATGTCATGAAAAGCCACATTCGCCTCAGTCTTGTCCAAATTAGCCACCATATTGTGCTTTGAAACAGTAGGTCGATTCGCCATTGATGAATTTGTAAGCACAAGTAAAAGATATGATCGAAGAATTAAAGAGATGGTAATCGTGAGATAAAGATGGAAAAGATTCTAAAATATTAATAGAAGAGGGAAAATCGGAAAGTCGTTATTTATAGGTGAGATTTGAAAAATCACTGCCCAAAATAAAATTACCGTTAGCATTAATTACCCCTCAATATAACCGTTGGAACAGTACTTTAATAAGACAAAAAGTACTTTCCACGTATGCAGTACTTTCCCAAGCAGTACTTTCAGGAAAAACAGTACTTTTTCAAAGTCTTCTGTATAAACTAAGTATACACAAATATCCTCCCCTCAAACAATACATAGGACTATACTAACACCTTATAGTCCTCCCCTCAAATGTAGCTCAGTAGTTAATCATGCCAATACTCACCACCAAGTGAGTGAATCTTGAAACATCAAAGCCTTTGGTGAGTAAGTCAGCTACATTGTCATCTGTGTGAACCTTAACCACATTAATGAGCCTGTGCTCATAACAATCTCTGATAAAGTGATGCCTAATCTGTATATGCTTGGTCTTGGAATGATACACAGGATTCTTCACAATACAAATGGTACTCTCATTATCAATATTGATAGGAGTATTTTTGAAATTGAACCCATAGTCCAAAAGTTGATTCTGCATCCACAAAACTTGTCCACAACAGCTTGCAGCAGCTACATATTCAGCTTCAGTAGAGGATGTTGCTGCAATTGTCTGCTTCTTGCATTGTCAGGAGACTAACCTTCTTCCAAGATATTGGAATCCGCCAGTTGTTGATCTTCTATCATAATTATCACCTGCATAATCACTATCTGAAAAAGCTTCCAAGTGAAAAGGTGACTCTTTTGGATACCATAACCCCAACTTTGGTTGTTGTTTTAAATAACAGAAGATTCTCTTTACTGCATTCATGTGAGAAATCTTTGGTGAGACTTGATATCTTGCACATAAACAAACTGCAAACATGATATCAGGTCTTGATGCAGTAAGATACATAAGAGAGCCAATCATTGATCTGTATAACTTGACTTCAACAGGTTGTCCATCTTCATCTTTTCCCAATGAATTGATAGATTTAATAGGTGTAGTAACAGTCTTCATATCATCAAAATTGAACTTCTTAAGTATGTCAGTAACATACTTGTCTTGACTGATAAAAATTCCTTCCTTTGACTGCTTAACCTGAAGTCCCAAAAAGAAAGTTAACTCTCCCATTGAACTCATTTGAAATTCTTTCTGCATCAGCTGCTCAAACTCCTTAACCATGGACTGTTTGGTAGCCCCAAAGATGATATCATCAACATAGACTTGAACTAACATGATATCCTTCTTGTCTCTCTTGATAAACAAAGTCTTGTCAATAGCTCCCCTTCTGTATCCATGTTGCAATAAGAATGTAGAGAGCCTTTCATACCAGGCTCTAGGTGCCTGATGAAGGCCATAAAGAGCCTTAACCACCTTGTAGACTTTGTTTGGGTGTTTAGGATCTTCAAAACCAGGAGGTTGCTTGACATAAACTTCCTCTGTAATCTTGCCATATAAAAAGGCACTCTTAACATCCATCTGATAAACTTGAAATCCCATATAAGAAGCAAAAGCAAGGAATATTCTAATTGCTTCTATTCGTGCAACAGGAGCAAACACTTCATCATAATCTACTCCTTTTTCTTGTATGTAGCCTTGTGCTACTAACCTTGCCTTATTCTTGATAACATTACCTCTTTCATCTCTTTTGACTCTAAAAACCCATCTGGTTCCAATAACTTTCTTCCCATCTGGAAGATCACATAAAACCCAAACTTCTTGAAGTTTAAATTGAAGAAGTTCTTCCTGCATAGCTTCAACCCATCTTTCTTTAGTCAAGGCTTGAGCAATGTTCTTGGGTTCCTCTTGAGAGATAAAACAAGTAAATAGGCAGGTTTGATGGTCCTTATGATTCAGCCTGTCTTGTTTGTAGACAAAGCTAAGTAAAGCATTATGAGGTTTAGTAAAACTCTTAGCTTTGTGTCTTGTCATCACTCCAGAAGTAGAAGGACCAATGATTTGATCAGTAGGATGATTCTTATGAATCCTTAAGATTGGAGACTGTGGAACTCCATATGCATCATCCAAGTTAGTTAAATCAGCATCTTCATTGGAATCTGAGAAAATACCTTCATCTGCAAACTCATCATCAGTTTCCTCTAGTTCAGGCATGGTAGGATCATGCAAATCATCTAAAGTACTGTCAACTGGTGCAGCAGTACTTTGTTCGAAAGTACTGCCAAAAGTACTGTGAGAGTACTCTGCAGTCTTGTTCTTCTTCTTTGCCTCTTCATAAGCTCTCCTTTGTTCATCAGTGTAAGAATGTGCTAATACATCTTGAAGAAGCATCTGATTAAGTTCCTCTTGAATAGATTGATCCTCAGCAGATAATGAGGATTGTGGTGCAACAGTACTTTGTTTTGGAGTATCAGTACTTTGCTTGGGAACATCAGTACTTTGTTTTGGACTTACAGGATCTTCATCAGGAACATCATCCGGTCTAATATGAACTCCATGCACAACATATTGTAAATCTTCTCCAATGTGCACATGTTGATTTTCTTCTCTAACAGGTACATAATTCATTGAAGGAGTTAAAACCTCAAGATCAAACATCCAATCAGGACCTTTACCTTTCTCATTGTCTTGATCTTCTAAAAACTCAACATGAAGACAATCTTGAATCTTCTTAGTAACTCTGTTGTATACTCTAAAGCCTTTACTGTTAGTGCAATAACCCAATAAGTATCCTTCTTCAGACCTGCCATCAAACTTCCCCAGATTATCAATGGTGTTTAAAATAGTGAGAGGGCATCCAAAAGGCTTCATAAAACGAATGTTGGGTTTATTGCCCATCAGCAATTCATAGGGTGTCTTCATCTGTGGTTTGGTGACTGAGACTCTGTTAAGTACATAGCACGCAGTACTTAGAGCTTCTGCCCAGAATTGAATAGGTAGATGGGAATCTGCTAGCATTGTTCTTGCTGCTTCAATCAAAGTCCTATTCTTCCTCTCTGCAACACCATTTTGCTGTGGTGTTCTTGCAATACTAAACTCCCTTTTTATGCCTTTGTTTGCACAAAATTCATCCATAAGCTTGTTCTTGAATTCAGTCCCATTATCACATCTAATACCTCGAACCTTGAGTCTTAATTGGTTTTCAAGAGCTATTATGAGTGTCTGAATAGCATCAAAAGTATCATCTTTAAAACCCAAAAAGAAAACCCAACTGAATCTACTGCAATCATCTGTAACAACCAAACAGTAATTTTTCTTGTTTAAACTTGCCACAGAGACAGGTCCAAACAAATCCATATGTAACAGCTCCAATGGTTCTCTAATAGTTCTCTCCTCAAGCTTCTTACAGGAAGCTTTGTGTTGTTTACCCTTCTTGCATGCCAAGCATGATTGATCATTCTTGTAAGTCTTTGAAGGTAAGCCTCTAACTAGATTGCCTTTGACCAGTTTGTTGATATTCTTGAAATTAACATGGCCCAATCTTCTATGCCATTGATGTGCCTCTTCAGATGTTGCTTTAGCCACCAAACATGTAGCTCTTCCATAAGAATGTAGACTCTTCATGTCTAAACTATACACATCATTTGTCCTTGGTACTCTAAGGACTACTAATTCATCATCAACAGGCTTAAAATCAGAGGAAAGGATGAGACATTCTGTGTCAGTGAATAACACAGGATGCTTTTTATCACAAATTTGAGAGACTGATAACAAGTTGAACTTAAGCTCCTTCACATATCTAACATTCTTAAAGTCTATAAGCCCTGCTTTGATAGTTCCTTTTCCAGTAATCTTTCCTCCATTGGGATCATTCCCAAATGCAACTCTTCCTCCACTAATATTTCTAAAATCAGACAGGATCTCTTTGTCTCCTATCTTGCTTCCAGAGCAACCACTATCCACAATTAGATGATCTTTAAGCTCCTCTTCTGGGTTGCCCTGCACACAAAGAAAAGAGTTAGTGATTTTTAGGAACCCAAGCCATTACTGACTTGTGTTCCCCTTGTGGAGTTACAAACTCAAATTCTTTGAGTATGTAATTCCCACTATCTTTCAAATGATGATCCAAAATTATCTTTTGATCTTTAGCATGTAGATTTTCAAAACTTTCTGATTTTTCAACATAAATCTCTTTTACAAGATTATTAGCTTTTTCTTGTATCAAAAAAACATCAAATTCACTTTTTGTTGAAAGTACTGTTTGTCCCTCAGTAGTATCTTCCCTCTTAATCCATTCTGGTTTAACACGTGGTTCCTGTGATCTAGATCCCCTATGTGAATTGTAATACCTTGTAGGTTGATAGTGAGATCTCCTAGGATTCCTATTCCAAATAGTGTGATCAGTACCTTGTTTTGGCTGAGCAGTACTTTGGAAAGTACTGTGAGATAATGAAGGTTTTGATAAAGGTCTTCTCTCATGAGGGTACCTATGGTTTGGTGTGAAGTTTCTGTGATTAACCCTATTTGAATTATTCCAAACTGGTTTGTGCTCTCTAGGTGTGTGGTTAGTAGATCTGTTCTTTGGAAATTTGATAAGGTATTATGAGTGTCGATCACAATATTTGATTAAGTGATTAGGACAATAACACATAAAACACAGTTTTTGACCCATATGTCCAAAGTGATTTCTTCTATGTCTAGGCCCAAAATTATTTTGTCTTCTTGGTGAATGATGAAACCTGTTTTGACCAAAGTTATCCCAAAAAGGTTTAGCAGTACTGTTTTGAAAAGGTTTTGTTGAAGGTACTGCTTGTGGAGCAGTACTTTGATTTAAAGGTACTGCTTGATTTTAAACATTATTTTCAACAACTTCTTTGGATTTTTCAGACCTAGATTGAGCTACAAGCTTCTTCCTAAACTCTAGACTATCTACTCCAAAATGAGAAACATCAGGCCTAGAGGGTTGATGAATGCCAGTGGGATGAGGAACAGCATGATAACCATTATCTTTCTTATACTCAGGAGGTGGTTCACTTATTCAGCCCTCATTACTAGATGTATCTACATAGTTAATGAGTTCATCATCACTAGTGGTTATGTCCTCAAAATCACCGTCATCCTGATCACTAGGTTGGTTTTCTTCTAGTTTACTAAAATCCATTCCAAAACCTAATCTAGTTTTAAGGTAGGCTCTTTGCTGTTTTTGAACATAAGAAACATGTGACAAACCAGATTCTTTCCAGGCATCAAACTTAGCTAACAAATCATCTCTTTCCTTAGTTAATTTCTCAATTTCAGCAATTTTTCAGTTTAATTTCCATTCACTAAGTTTTAACTGATAATCCTGTTGTTCATATTTTTCAGCCCAAGCTACTTCATTAGTTTCATGTGCTAGAATTTTGGCTTCCATAGATTCTAAGGTTATTTGATAACCAGCTACCTCAGACCTAGCCCTAACACAGTTATCTCTTTCAATTACATAACTGTTAAGTAATTTTATAAAAATCATAACAGTTTGAGCATACCTCAGAGATAGAAGACTGAGTTGATGAAGTAGCCACCATTGCAAGAAGAACAGGATCATCTTCACTTTCTTTGCTCCAATCAAATCCTCCAAAGCCATCATCAGATTCCAAAGCAGCATGTTCAGGTTCTTCATCAAAAGCAGTGCTCCAATCCAATGCTTCCACTGTTTCTTCAACTACATCTTCCACTGCTACCATATAGTAAATCACTGGTTCATCATCAAACTCTTCACTCCAGTCAACTTCTGATAACTTCTCTTGAGCAACCAAAGCCTTTGTTTCAGTAATAGGAATTTCTTTGAGCTCAAGTTTTGGCTTCTCAGATGTTTTGTTTGCTTGATACTTAGCAAATCTGCACTCCCTTGCAAAGTGACCAGTCTTTTGACAATTGAAGCATTCAATTTTGGATTTGTCAAAAGTTATTCCCTGTTTTGGTTTGAAATCAATGCTTTTACCTGTCTTCTTCATGTACTTTTTGATCCTTGCAGTGATCATAGCAACTTGCCACCTGATATCCATTTCTTCAAGTGCATCTTCTTCAATCTGTGCTAGATCTTCTTCATAAGTGACAGGTAAACTGGCTTGTTGTGCAAAGAAGGAGCACACAACTTCATCTGAGTGCATAGTGGTAGGTGGTGGGGCCTGCTGAACATATGAAGGAGGGGTGTAAACAGCAGTACTTTGAGAAACACTACTTTGAGGAGAAGCAGTACTTTTGATGGAAGTACTGCCCTTCTTTTCAGATGATAGAAAAGCAATACTGTGAGACTTGGAATTTGTTTGACCACTCATCTCATGTTCATACACTTTCAGTTGATGATAGAGATCATCAAAGTCCATGACATCCAATCCTTGTTGTCCTCTGATCATAGTAGCAATTACATGCCATGTAGATGGCAAACTCCTTAGATACTTCAAATTAGCATCCTCAACTGACACTTATGCCTTGTATAACTCCAACATGTTGAGGAGATTTTGAAACCTGTCATATGCAGCATCAAGACTCTCTCTTTCACCAACTGTGAAAGTTTCAAATTGTTGCTTCAGCAAATTTCTGTGCATCTTCTTAGAGGCTTCATTCCCTCCAAATCTGGTCTTGAGAGCAGCCCAGAGCTACTTAGCATCTTTAGCATCATGAAATTTGAGAAGATGACCATCTGGAATGGCAGATAAGAGAATGTTTAGAGCCTTTTCTTGATTCCTTAGGGTTGCTGCTGGTAAGACTGCTTTGGGTGGTTTAGGTTGTCCTTCAATCGCTATAGGTTCTGGAACAACTTCATTCCCATTAACAATTACATTCCATAGAGCATGGTCTGTAATGGCAATATACTGCCTCATCTTCATGCACCAGAGATCATATTCTCTCTTCTTGATTATTGGAATTCTGAGTGAGGTGATTGAGGGTGGTGGAACAGCTTCAGTCGACATCTTGAATATTGTTGAAGTAGGGTTTCTTCCTAGTCAGAGTTTCCACACAAGCTCTGATACCACTTGTTGGATCGATATACTTTAATCAAACTAACTTAACTAGCTTGTTAAGGTTTAATAACCTCGGATAAATCCTAAGTTATTAACAAAGAAACACTGAGCAATCTTTATCAAGTACGCGGAATTTACTTAACAAAGCTAAGAAGAATAACTTTTATTATAAACTCTAAATCTGCTTATTATGCAGATACTCTAAACAACTCTAAGATTATCGAACTTCTCTCTAAAACACTAAACAACTTATGAATTCGTAAACTCTAAAACTCATAAACTCGTACCTCTAATGCCAATCTAGGAGTCCTTTTATAGGCTCAAGGATATCCTAGTCGGTTTACAATTTGTATCCTTGTACGACAAGTAATCTAAACATAGAATATTCTAGAGTTACAATACTTTCCATAAACGAATATAACAATTCTTTGTTCTTGCAGTACTTTGACTTCATAGTACAGTACTTTGACTCTGTCTTTAGCATTACTTTGACTCTTTGACTTTTCCCAGTACTTAGCAGCTTACAGTACTTTCATATCTTCAGTACTTTCATATCTTCAGCACTTTCATATCCCAACAAATATGTAATTCTAATTATCATTATAATTCTAATTAACAATTAATTAATTCTAATTAACATTTAATTCTAATTAGCAAGTAATTCTAATTAACATGTAATTCTAATTAACGATTTAATTCCAATTAACAAAGTAATTCTAATTAACAAGTTAATTCCAATTAGCAAAGTAATTCTATTTAACATGTAATTTAAATTAACAAATTAATTCTAACTATCAATATAATTTAATTTGTGTGTGACTAGTTATTTTTTATTAAAAATTGACAACACTAGAACAAAAAGTGGATTTGGGCACACCGAATATGTGTGACGATATACATATAGTCACACATGATTTTTCGGCCGTGTGTGACTAAAGGTGCCGCGACCATAGGTACTCTATGGTCACGTGTTTGACTTTTTTTAGTCTCTATTGCAAAAGAGTAACCAAAACCATAACATGCGTGACTAATTAGGTACAAATTTTGTTGGATTAATCCGTATTAGTGACCATAAACACTGTATAGTCACACAAAGCATGTTTGTTTTGGGTATTTAGTCACATACAATTAAGCATAAAGTGGCCAAAAGTGTTAATAAGTGTGACCATATGTTGTTTAAGGTGAAGAAATATGTCTTTTGTGTGACTATTGATCATCCAATGGCCACTTGAATTTTATGTTTGTGTGGCCTTTTGTAACATTTAGTCACACAAAGCATGTTTGTTTTGTGTATTTAGTCACATACAATTAATCATAAAGTGGCCAAAAGTGTTAATAAGTGTGACCATATGGTGTTTAAAGTGAAGAAACGTGTATTTTGTGTGACTATTGATCATCCAATGGCCACATAAATTTTATATTTGTGTGACAAAACATTTAGTGTGACCATATATGGCTTTTGGTCACAGTGTTCAAGTGTGTGACATATATTTGTCACTGTTTATATGTATATCGTGACTAATGCTTTACCCTTACTTTTCATTTGTCACTTGTTCCAATTTCAGATGTGGCTAAAGAGTTGGAAAAACATATCAGTCACTCTTAAATAATGTGTGACAAAACTTGAGTCTATGATTTAGACATACAAAAAATTACTTCATGTGACTAACGCATCAAGGTTACTTGTATTTGTCACGCGTTCCAAATTCATATGTGGCTAAATGATCTGAAACAAAATCACCAGATACCTTTAGCCACACAATGTTCAATTGTGTGGCGATACAGTTGTAATGGTCACACAATCAAAATTTTCATGTGTGACTAATTAGTAAATGTTGTCAATTTTCGTACCTTCAGCCACACAAATATGCGAATGTGTGGCCGTTCCATTTCGACCATGCGTGACCAAATCCCGTTTTTGTACTAGTGCAAGTATTGCATATAGTTGTCAAAACAAAATAAAACGAATAACTAAATTAGGTTTCATGCAGCCTTTTAAACATATTTATTAATAAGAAACGTGTAACCCATAATCTTAAAAAGAACCTGGCTCTGATGCCACTGTTGGGATTTTAGAACTAAGTTAACCATTAACCTCTACGAGTACGCAGCGGATAAGGATATAGTAATTGCAATTAGGTTAAACACGTAATTAATAAACAATTAATTAATATAATAATTAATTAATAAAAGGGATAAAAGAAAACCTAACCTTTCGTGGCTATTTGAATGCAAGTGTAACGGACAATAAAACCATTACGAAACCCCAAGTACGTTCGATAAATGCTAGTCGAGAACGTTTAAATCAATCAACCCTTGAATTACTTGAATACCACGAACAAATAATACCAAGAACACCTTCCATTTATTCTGCCCTAGAGCCACTAGAGCTGTCCGAGAACTGCCCAAGTATTACCCAATATCGGACAAAGCTTGTCCGATATCTTACACCCTTTTCTGTCCGATATACTCCACGACAGAAAACCCAATATCTTGCTGCTAAACAATTCGACCAGGAAACTTTGGAACAAGATAGCACTGATTGAATTAAGCCTAAACAACTTGGATCAAATAGTTGATGCAAGTTTAGATATTAATTAAAACCAAATAAACTTAATCGTCCATGTGGCAAACGATTGAGAATTATAATAGTTTTATGTGAATTGGTTTTTTGGAGTTTAGGGATATTTGTAATTCGTACAAAAACATGTGATGGTGTGTTTGTTTATATAACACACAAGCTGACATATGGCTTGGGCTTTTTTCTTGATTTACAAGCAACAAAACAAACACCCCATTGTATCCTATCGTCTATGCGATATCAAGGCCCAAGACATCATCAAAACCGACCCAAGTAGAAAGCCTAAACATCCCATAGGTCGTGTCTTTGGATCGGGTATACATGCATGCATATCGGGTATAACGTGTTCAATATAATAAACGTTCGACACGTACTCTCTTGTTTAACGTGTGTGCCCCCATAGGCTCACACACTTTTTGTGTTTTGTCATGTTTTAAACTCCACAAACCAACACTTTGGTGTGCAAGTAAGTATATGTTATGGTGAGTAAGTAAGTTTAAGAAAGTGTTTAAGTGTTTAGTGAGAATACCATAACCAAATGACCCATCCAAGCTATTTATAGGGTAAGAAATAAGCTTTGGAGGGCTTATGAGTGATCATGGAGGTGCCCATGATTTCTGGTAACCGTTGGACTTAGTGACCCACGTTCTTAACCTTGGCGGAAAAGCAGAGTTAAAGGGGAAGCTTGGTTGTGACCAAGTCAAGGTTCTCCTTTGTGTTAATATCTTCGAAGGCTCCACCTCAAAGGGCGATAGGCTTGGATTGGCGAATTCCCAAATGGTAACTACTGTGAATAAGTATTTTGACGACAATAGAGATTTTAAGAGGTTAACTTGAGCTTCGAAATGTAACTTTCAAGAGAGTTTGAAGGGGAGACCTTCGAACTGCTTGGAGGGTACGTCGTCAAGCCCCCTGTCGAAAGTGATGCATGCATATTTGAGTGTATTGCTTTTTTGTCACAATAGTTACCGTTAGATAGGTGCTTAGTTTTTGTTTAGAATTAAATGCTCGTAATAAGTACTTTTACCCACTTGCGTTAGGTACGCAGAGAGGTTAAATGTATAAATCTGATTAAGTGCCTAGGTAAACACAAACAACTATTCACAATGTAAAACCAATTTTAAATTCGGATGATCTGCTTCCTTATGGACACGTGTATGGCCCATAACCAATCCACCCGATCTATATAAAGTGTTTTACCAAACCCTAAAACGTTTTTACTTTCACCCCCATCACCATCTCATAGATCATAAAACACCATCTTCCTCCTCGAAAGGTAAATTTTCTTCCCTCATTGTTAAAATTTTAAAAAGTTTCCTTGACTGCGAATCGTGTGATTAGGACCCAGAAATGCACATTAAAAAGAGAGGATCTAACAAAAATCCTCCCTGATTATCATATTCCAAAAAAGTATAAGGTGATGCTTCCTACGAAGCATCATACTATTTATGATGCTCCTCCAGACTATGTAGGACTATATATAAAAATTTTACCCAATCGAATTTAAAAATTCCTCTCCCAGATTTTTATTGTGAAGTCATACAGTATTACCAGTGTCACATCTCAAGAATGAACACTTTTGGTCTAGCCAAGCTAACTACCTTTATGGTTATGTGTAAGGCCTATGGTGGTTAATCCTCACTTAAAGTTATGAGGGGTTATCTCAACCTTGGCCCTAGTGGGGATTGGTTGACCTTCCAAAAAAAAGGTGACCCTAATGTCATTATCCTTTTTACCAAACCTTTTACCCGCATTAGGTCCCTTGGAAATGAAAGTTTTTCTATATTCAAGATAGTATCATACCTGAGAAGTATCCTGCTTTGTTGCTAGATGAAAACAAACTTGACACCAAAACTTTTAAAGATACCCTTCCCTACATTGTTTGAATGGATCCTTTTTATCAGCATTTGGCTCGCTATCCTACATTGTTCGAATGTATTTTGCTGGTATTAGTGATACTTGGGAGCATAGTCTTTTGAAGCATGTGATTATTCATCATGGAGGAGTATGTATTTCTTTTTTTTTCCCTTTTTTAATAAATTTTCTTCTGATTTACTTATGTTCTATTTATTTTGTAGAAATAACATTCAGGAATTTCGTTGTTGCTGGAAATGATGAGGCTTACAACTTTATGGCTAAAGATCCTGCCTAAGTTGATGATGGAGTTGGCTCTCCTGCTGTATCTATCCATCTAGATAATCATGAGGCTGTTATGAACCTCTGGCATCTGCTAAGCCAGAGCAACTTGTGAAAAATATAGCTGATTTAGAGGACCCAAAAAGTGAAGGTTTGCAAATTATTTCTGTGAGCAATGCTGGGATAGCTGAAAAAGTGAGGAATCGAAAGGAAAGTAGCTTGAATATTGAAAAGATGTCAGCAAAAATATAGAATGTTCCTCCTCCAACTCCCACAAAGATGACATGACACAGCATACAGAAGGTTACTTTGAAGATTGGGAAAGCAATTGTTATGACTACCTCTGCTGATATTGAAGATGATGATGACATTCTTGGTACGATTTTACTATCTTTTATGTTTCTAAAATTCCTCTATCATGACTCTTTTTTCTTGATAGGTCTCCCCAATACAAAGGTATTGCGCAACTCCATGGCTTTCATAAAATTGCTTCCCATATCATTCCACCATCTTGGAGAGAATGCTTGAAGAGTATGGATTTTGAGAAGCTTTGAACATTCACGATAAAAGCTATATCATACATGTGGCACTAGATAACTTCTTCAATGAAAGGGCTAGGGAAGCAATGAGGGCTGTGGGGAAGGCCAAGGAAGATATGGATGCCATGCAAGAAAGAGAGACGGTTATAGAGAAAGAGTTAAAGGAATTTCAATAAAAAATTAGGGAAGCTTCAGGTGATGTTGAGAAGTCTGCATTGGTTATGGGTCTTTGAAGGATTTAAAACACATGTTTTTAGGAGGTCATTTAAGCCATAAATCGACACATTTTATATCCGTTACTGCTTAAAATCGTTCCTTTTCACATTTTAGGTCTTTTGGAAGCAAAATGCTGGAATGAAGCATATTTGGACGAAAGGAGCGAAAACATGAAGAAAATGGCAAAGTCAAGGTCAAAGGCAATCCAACACACCTGACGGCGTCCCAACCAAACGGCGATTCCTTCCCTCTATAAAATACTTGATCAAAAGTGCACGCGAAAGCTCAGCAGAATTTCTGGTCCTAAAGCCTGACGGTGTCACGCCTAAACTATGGAAAGCGTCACTCACAACTTTTACACCAGACGCCCAAGATCCAAGATTCATACGACGTCGCTACTGAAGACTGACGGCGTCAAACATTTCACCTGACATCGTCCCAATGATGACTTGGTCCAAACAAAACCCTAATGACGGTGACCTGACAGCGTCACTAGCAAAATGTGACGCCGTCGCGATTGTAAATCTATATATAGAAATTTATTTTTCTGTATTTTAAGAGGTAAAATTTTGGAGAGCAAACTCTAACTCAGTTGTAGTCCAACTTAGACAGTATTCTAGGGTCCCATACTCTATTTTACACCACAAAATAAGTTTGTTTATCTAATTTATCATTATGTCTACCCCATGTTCAATTGATTGTGTGTATGCTTGCTTGTTTAACATGTCTAGCTAAATTATTCTTGTGTTTGCTTAGATCTATGAAACCTAGTTATTGATTGTTGTTAGGTTGTCTCTTGTCTTAATTGGTAGACGCTAGATTAAGAAAAATTGGCTTCTTCTTTAATTGTTGCGAGCTTGAATGTCCTAAATAGAAAAAAGCCTTTGAGTGCACAATACGCCATTCGTTGTGTTTATTGCGTGAATTTTAGCTTTAGGATAGCAGAGTTTTCGGGGGAGATGCTATTGCACTTGCCGATCTCGGGTATTCTAAATGAGAGTTACAATTCATAGAACTAGGGAATTAGGCACCGCCCTACGACTAACCGGAATACAACGCACCAATTAAGATAAAGGAAGTGACAATTCAACCGACCAATAAAAGAAAACTAGGGAGTAGTAGTATCTAAGTGAACACATCTTTAATCATCATACGAGCACACCTCAATTAGCATAATCTATCCATAGTTAATTAGATAATTAGATAAGTAGTTAAGTAGTGAAATCGGTAGAAGTACCACCCCCAATCATATACCCCGAGATTTTTACCGTTGCTTTCTTAAAAACATAATAAAGTCTAAAAAGAATCTTCCTCAACCCCACATTCTCGTCATATATCTCTTTCTGGCATTCCTATTCCCCTAGAGAGTGAAATCAATCCCTGAGGCTTACCCCATACTACACTACAACTATTAGGTTCATTTCCTAAAGGGTTGAAAAGCTTGCTCGTAGAAAAGGAGGTTTTCTCGACCCCGAACCCACGCATCAAGTTTTTAGCGCCGCTGCCGGGGAATAGAATAGCTAGTTACATTTCTATCTCGTTTAGGTCCACTCGCTTGATTCTTATCAAGTGAGTTTTTTTTCTCTTTTTCATTAGCTTCCTTGTGGTCTATCCCCATTCTTCGTGTTTTTGTTCGTAGATCTCATCACTTTCCATGATTCGCATATTTTGCCATAGAAACTTTACACTACCCGCCCCAATTGCCGCCATGGAAAATGCAAATCCTCCCAACCTCTCACCCGTTTACCACTTTGGAAATCTTCTAGGGCATAACGAAATAAATTGGCAACATAATAGTCCTTTTTATGATTCGGATTTCGATGAGGAATTCGATGACGGGGAGACATTTGGCAACGGAGAAGTCATCAATGGAGCTATGATTGAGATGGAAGAAGATCCCTCTCAAAGTTTTGACTCTGGGTGTAGAATTGAGAAAAATAGTCCTTATAACGTGTAATTCCCTTGCAAAATAGGATTAGAAGGTTTGGATGCTTTCTTGAATTTGTTTTTACCTTTAAACTTAATCTCAAGGAATTTATACGATAAAAATTAAAGTAAACGAGTTAGCTTATCAAGGGAACAATGTTGTTGATGCAGCCACTTACTTGCACGTGTTTGTTGGAAGTTTTGCCTATTTGGTTGAGTTCATGGTCTTAGAAGACTTAGGAGAATTCATTGATAGAAACCTCACCCAAGTAATATTTGGAAAACCCTTTAAGAGAATGACTAAGTTGAATGAACGCATGGCTGATGGTTTAATTACATTCTATAATGAAGTTGAGGATTTTTTCTATCAAAGGCCCCGTACACACCCTAGGTTTAAACACAAAGATATCGAGGCATGTAATCGGATGGCTCCTATTCCGTTGCTTAGCGAAAGAGATAAGGAAAATGGACTTAGCTATACATACGAGAAAACTAAGAGATATTATTAAAAATGCCTAGAGCTAGGAGATGATTATAAGAAGGATGAAAGGACGCTAGAGTGGCTTACATATGGGCATGCAAGCGTGCATGAGATGACGTAGGAGCACGACTTTGAGTCTAGCCACAAGACTCATAAATAAAGAAAAGCGTTTCGTTGGAGGCAACCCATGCTTAATAATTTGCTTATTTTGTTTTTCAATTTGTGTGTTTATATATCTTTTTCATTATTGTTTATTCTCATGTTAGACTTTGTGAAAATGCTTTATTTGTTGTTTAACCTCGTCTTAATTACATATAAAGGTATTTTACAAAAAGATAAGTGTAGGGAAGATCATACATATTTTTAAGAACATGAACATGAGATTAACAATAATTGAAATTGATATATTTGTGTGTTTGTTAGAGTCAAATAATTATATTGAGTCATAATGGATGTTTTGCAAAAAATTTCTAGGTTTTAATGAGGTAATTTTTCCAGAATTTTTCTAGAAAAACGCAGCAAACCAGTTTTTGTCAGGACAACTTGACTACGTCAGGGAATGTAGAAACACAATATCAGTTTCGTTTTCTGTGTAATTTGTAATTTTTGGAAATTCCCAATTCTTAATTTTTCAGAAAAATTACAAACATCCATTCCACATGCATTATATCTTACTTGCTTTCTAGTGTAGTTGTGTGTCATATATAGTTTTACCGCCGATTTTACGTGAAGGTTTTGTTTGTTTTCTTATATGTATGCAGGTTATATTGGATAAGAAGAAGAAACACATATTGGATGAAGCTTATTACTTATGCATTCTTCTTGGAGGATGATTAAACCACAACTTCACACATATCCTACCGAGCTAATCAGGGGAGTATTAGTTTCTTTCTCTTACTTACCTTCCTTTATCATAACTTTGATGCTTTCGGGAAACATTGGGGACAATGTTCAGTTTAAGTGTAGGGAGGGAGAAAAAAAAGGGAACTTAGAAACTATTTACTCACTTGATTATTTGTCTTGTCCTATGTAATTTGTGTAATAAACCATAAGAAATATTTGTTATGGCAATTTTAGCACCAAATTTATAATTTTTTATGACATTTACGAGCTAAACTTTAGTCTTAATAAAGCGTCTCATGGATAGGAATTATATGACTAGCACAAAAACTGTAACCTACTCAAATTCTACCCCAAAAATGTGAGGTTCGCCCCTAGATCTTTAGGAATAAAAGCATTCATCTTTAATGCTTAGTGAGTGTACCGGTAGTATAATAGATTCTAGAACTTTTTTAGTGATGCATTCTGAGATCGCTAGTGAGACTAAACTTGTGTAGTTAGGAGTAACTAAATGATAAGAGGCATTAGGATAACCCTTGTTTGAAACCTGTATTATAATTACATCTTCCACATCGGTTGAGTAATTTTTCCCACACCCTTGCGATGTACTCATCTTTAATACACGATACCCCTAGTTAACCCCTTAGAGCCTATTCTTTTCGCGGTTCTCGTGATGTTTCGGTTTTTCGGAATATCAGTGAAGAGCATTGTTTACAATCCACCCCAAAATGTACACCAAAATCGCTTTAGCCTACCTTGTATGCACTCATCTTTAGTGCATTATTGTTATCACTACTAAACCATTAGTTCAATTATCTAGTTACTTGCATGGTTGCTAAGTCGAGTCATATCATTTGTATACAGTTTTGGGATGATTGAGACTCATGGGTAGAAGTAATATTTTATGGAGTAACGAGAAAGAACGATAAATTCAAATTCCCTTTGTCTACGTAATTAAATACTCCAAGTGTTTTGGACTTTTCAAATCGGGTCAAACAGTTTAGTTAAATAAAAACTCAAGTGTAGGGATGCTCCTATAAATCCCTTATATTTTGATGTTATCGTAGAAGATGGTAGAGTAAAAAGGTATGGAAAAAAATTCGAAAAAAAAGAGAGAAAAGAGATGTCAAAAAAAAAGAGAAACACATACGGCCTACCATCCTACTATTGAGACTCATGGGTAGAAGTAATATTTTATGTATGTTTTTAAGTTTATGTTTATTTTATTTCAAGTTATTTAGTGCTAGTGAGTCGAGTCTTGGCTTAGCAATGCCACGTTTTACATGCTTGTAACATAAGATTTTTGACTTGCCACCACTAAATATCCGCTATCCAACAAAACCCATTACTTCTCTATCCTAAGCCTAATGTTACAACCCTTGTAAAGACCTCTTAGATAGTTATTCCTAGGTGCTTACGCCAAAGCGGTGGAGGTTTGATCTATTCTCAAGCTTATGGTAATCTATGTACTATGTCACGTAATGAGTGTTTATCTTCCATTTCCATTCATATTATATTTCATATAAACATGAGAGATGAGAGAATCCAAACACCAATTGTGACGTGCTAGTATATAATTTTTGTGCTTGTTATCACTATTGTGGCACTTGTACTTGTTGTAGACTATCTTAAACCAATGCTTCATGCCCCCTAACTTATAAACTAAGTGGCCAAAAATACATTTGCTTGAGGACAAGCAAATTCCAAGTGTATGGATATTTGATAATGTAGGATCGTGAATATTATGTTGTTTGATGATTCGGGTGGTCTAGGACAATGATTAAATAAGAAAGCCATTAGAGAGATGAAGAGAGTAGAGAGGAGGTTTCTTGAAAGAGAGTTGCTTTACAAAAAATGAAAGGTTAGATTCAAAGAAGCCACACCCCTTCCATGGATGGAAGGGGTATTTATACTTACAAACATACGTCCTCCTATCGGACTGTGGATCAGGAATACAGTGGGTAAAGACCCGTCCTTCCTCCACGGTGTTACACTAAACTAAACTACGCTAATAACTAACTAATAAACTAACAAATAACGTAACAAACGACATGTCTACGAGCTAACTTATGCTAGATAATATTTGGGGTGACCGACTCTTCACTATGGAATTTTCTAATTCCTAACAATCTCCCCCTAAGGAAGGTCACCCCATGAAATACATTTTGCATCCTAGCATTCAATCTTTGTCTTTAGTTCCAAGCTCGTAGACTTCAATTCTTAAAATTCTACATTCTTTGTGCTTGTGTAGCGATTCTTCATAGTCTGATTATTTTGTACTTTCAGTGGAGGTCTTTGAACGGATCCACATCTTTGATGATCTTCGAGCTTTCATTGAGATCATCAGCCACAACAAATCTCTCTGGATCATCCATAGTTGTGTTGCCATCATGTGAATTTGTGACTTTCGGACCGACATGCTCACACTTTTGGATCATGACATCTTTCCATCAGAGTAGCGGAAGCTTTACTGGTTCATGATATTTGCAGCAGTGTAG
Organism: Chrysanthemum seticuspe; assembly: GCA_019973895.1. Taxonomy (NCBI): domain Eukaryota; kingdom Viridiplantae; phylum Streptophyta; class Magnoliopsida; order Asterales; family Asteraceae; genus Chrysanthemum; species Chrysanthemum seticuspe. Next base: position 10,021,240 of record BPTQ01000004.1, on the reverse strand, counting down.
CAGAAGCATAGTATGAAAATATCAGAGCCAGGTTATGTAGATATGCACCAGTCATGATTTCTTCTATTAAGTGTGGATGTTGTGAGCATGCGGCTTTGGATTGACTCCTCAATTCTGATCAGCTGCAACCGTCCAAATGTACCTGCAAACAACAGTTAGCAATAAAACACACGAAAGTGTCTTTGATCACTTTTTTTGAATTGAGGTACACGGCCCACGGTTCCCCGTTGATCAGTACAAGTACTGCCTGTGATTAGGTAAGATTCCTAAGAATCTCCTTGACAAGTTTTCGCAGCTGCTCTAGCCGTTCTCAAACCGGAACATCTCAAAGAAGACAACACGGAGTGAGTGAACCAGCGCATTGAGATTCACTGATTGATGAAAAATGATTTGAAAAAACATTCGCGTATTGCTTTGAAGAAATAGTTTTGCAATACGACGAAGGTTTTATGAGAAAGATCAATTTTCAATCAAAAATACTTTTTGTATTTGAAAAGAGTACACATTCAATGTGCTAGAGAAAAGAAGATTTGCACATCAAACGGTTTTTCCAAAAGTATTTTTTCCATCAGAGATACTTTTTGTGTTTGAAAACATGAATACACATTCGATGCGCTAGAGAAAAGAAGATTTGCACATCGAACGGTTTTTCCAAAAGTATTCGTCAATTCATTTCCTGGATGTTAGCCTTAATGGTTTTTATTAGAAGTGATGGTCATTCACATTTAGGAACTTTGGAACGTGTGTTAGATATAGTGATAGAATAGTCAACAGGCTCGTGGATTGGGCTAAGCTAAATGGGTATTAGTTTAGTTAAGCTAGCCTTGAATAAGTTCATTTAACCTAATCCAATCCAAGCCCATCCACGAGGCCCATGGAAAGCCTTTTAGGGAATCTAGTGCTTGTACTATATAAACCCCTCAAAGTCTCATTTGAGGGGTGTGCTTGAGTGTGTGTGTGTGTGTGTGTGTTTTATTTATGAAATATTGTTTTCATGTTCTTCTCTCTTTCTCTCTAAACATACATACGAATACATATCATCAAGCCACCAAGTTCTATTCTTCATCTTTCTCTACGCATATCATATGTTTGTGTTTCACGTGTTCTTTGTGTGTTAGTGAAGGTTGGTATACGTGATAAAAGTGGCTTTACAATTGGTATCAGAGCCAAACAATGGTTTAGGAGTGTTGTGTTACGTTTTTGGTTAAAGCTTTTCACAAAAGTTGCGTTTTTTACATAAAACGAGACCTTTTTGTCATAAAGTTTTGATTTTTACGTGGTTTGAAGCTTAAAGTTGTAGACTTTATTGATCTTTAAGTGTTTTGGAAGAAGTTTGTGAAAATAAATCAGTTGAAAACGTGTTTTTGGGTGAAAAATTCATGTTTTTTACATTTCTGGGGATTCCTACGCGTAAGCATACTTTTTGTTCAAAACCCTATTCTTACGCGTAAGAAAAGTCAAAACCCTAATCCTACGCGTAAGGTCTACGCGTAAGAATTTCTGTTTTCTACGCATAAGCTTTTGGTGCAGATTCTTCGAGCTTCAACGATTACTCAGTGCTTCCCTCACTTGGATAAGTTTGTGGAACACTTCGACTTTGGATATCTCTTACACTGTGATAGTGTAAAGGATTTTGTGGGCAAAACCCTAGTTTTTACGCATAAGCTAAAAACTTACGCGTAGAATTTCTTTTGCCTAAGCATTTTCTTAGGCATAAGCTTGACTTACGCATAAGCAAATCCTACGCATAAGGATTCTACGACTAAGCTTTTTGTTTTACGCATAAGCTAAGGTTTTTCAAGTCTACGCGTAAGCTAGGCATCCTACGCATAAGATCCTACGCCTAAGCAGTCTACGCCTAAGCACCAACTCTACTCGTAACTTCTTCTCTCTACGCCTAAGGATTTGGCGGGAAAATTTGAGTAAAATTTAAATTTTAGGGGAGCCTAAACGTTCAATTTTTATGCAAAACTCAAATTTTGGTATAACTTGGAAAATTTTGGTCAAAAATTCAAATTTTTGGACCCAAATTCAAATTTTTGGGGTCAAATTTGGCGTCAAAATTGTCAAAACTCAATTTTTTCATACATCCTTAGAATTGATTTCTATAGTGAATTTCAAATTTTGGGAGAAAATGTTTTTTACGCCTGAGAACCGAGTTCACTAGTGCAACTTTCAGCAAAACTTCAATCGGCAATAACTTTTAAACACAACTCCTTTATCGTTGAATCGATCCTACATCAACTTTATCATACATCATCAACACATACCTTCATCAATGGCAACTATGCAAGATCGTGATACAACTGATTTCATAAATGCTATTGTTGCATTCTCCAATGCATTAAACATCAGTGGTTACTCTACACCGAATAACAACAACCCATGGATTTCATCGTACAATACGCAGTTTTCTCAACCAAGTATTCATATGAGTCAAGAAGGACACATGGTTGATAGTATTGGGAATCAGAATGAAGTTGCTACGGGTATAAAAATGTATGCAGGGCAATATGTTGGTAATCAGAGGGGTCAGATTGTGAATCAGAATATGGGATATCAAAATGGGAATAACTGTTTTATGACTTAGGTTCAGAATGCTACCTCCGAACTTCAAAGCCAAGATTCAGGTTATTTTGATTCAGAATCTAGTGTCAAACCAATGACGAAGCTTGAAAGGCTCAAGTACATGTTGCTTTTAGCACAGAAAGAAGAGTCGGGAATTGAGTTGACTGATGAGGAATACGATTTCATGTATCCTGGACGGGTTAGATAAAGCAAACGATAATGCAAACTACTGTCTTCCAGTCATTCAGCAGGACACGACATCATGCAGTACTTTTGACACACCTCCAGTCTATGACTCAGATCCACTCAATAAGGTACCAAATTATAAGAATGTTTCTAATTCGTTTACTCATGAGAAGCCACATTCTGTGTCTCCGGAACCTTATTATGACACATATGTGGGAGAGCAAGTTAATAACAATGTTAACTCTAAAACTCCATATATGGATCCTAATGAAGGTCAAGGTGAACAGAATGGTGCTAATGATGAGGAAACACATGCTTATTTTGAAACATTAATTAATAATTGTGGTATTGAGATCGAGAAAGTTAGAATGGTCAATCGCGAGGTTAAGGCCGCGAATGCTAAATTGACCGCTGAGCTTGAGAGTTACAAGGAGAATGCAAAAGCCTTTGAATTGCATAAAAACAAAGAATCAGAATTAGAAATTGGTTATCGAAATTTGGTTTCTAAAGAACAACTATTGCAAATCAAGTATAACACACTTGATGTGAATTTGAACTTGAAAATAAAATCTTTAAACAAGGAAATTTCTGATCTTCAAAACCAACTTTCTAAACAACAAGCAACGTATTCTGATCTTGAAAAAGAGAAGAAACAGTTGATTTCAGACTTTTCAAAACGAGAAGATTCCCTTCTTGATGAAATTCTTGATAAAGGTGAAAAAATCAAAAAATTGAAAAATTTGCTTGTTACAACGGGTCATTCAGCTAAATCAACTAATATGTCGATTAATCAAACAAATCCGTATTTTCATACAACACAAAAAATGACTCTTGGTAACTCACCTCCTTGTTTCCTCAAGAAAGCTCAGAAAGAACAGAATGTGTTGAATAATGGTAAAGCTGTGCATGAACCTATAATTGTTCGTGATTCTCTTGAAACGTTAGAACTATCTGATGAGAGTAGATCAAAAATGAAACAAAAACATCCGGAAATCAAACCCATTGATTATAACAAATGGAACAAAATTAATGGAATTACTTTTGTTTCTCAAAAAGAAAAGTTAAAGTTTTCCATCACACCAAGTATTTCAAACAAAGAGTCAACACCTATTTCAAAACAAGTTTCAAAATTAGTTTCAAAACCAGTAGTTGTCTCAAAATCTCTTTCGAACATTGAACAAATGTCTTCAAACAATCCTTTTAACACAAGTGATGCTAGAAGTATTTTAGAAAATGTGAAAAATAGAATTGCGAGACTTTAAGAGACTGTTAAAACTAAAACCACTATTACACCTAACAACTGGTTTTCTAGTTTTGATACCGAAATGAGAAAGTTTTTTGAAACTGAAATTGCCCCTCAGCTGAATGCCATCAACTCAAGGGTAATTCATTTTGAACAAGCTTTTTTGAAAGAAACAACTTACTTTGTCAAGGACCATAAATCCCTGGTAAAGCAAGCTAATGACAGTGTTGAACACATCAAAGTTTTGGAAAATTTAAATGATTCTCTCTTCGAAGATGTTATGACTACCGATATCATGTCCATTATTTTACAAACATATTATGTTGAAGATCATGAAAGACTCCAGTCTGAGACCTCAGCAATTATTTCAAAATATGAAAAAGCTCTTGAAAAACTTGAAAAAGAAAATGTATCATATTTTAAACAACTTGATCGAAAAACCGAGGAATGCAAGTATGACAAACTGTCGTATGAGCGTGCCTATAAGGACATGCAAGAGCAAAATGATCTTTTGAGAGCTCAGCTGGGATGTCTAAAAGGAAAGGCTGTGGATACTAAGTTTGCAAAACCATTGACTGAGGAGAATACAAATGTTCCAAAACCGGTTTTCAAACCAAAAATGTCTATTTCTCAGCCTCCTCCAAAAGTCAATGAGAAATATGATTTGTCAAAAACAGTCACTCCATAGTCCCTGCCTATTAAAAAGAGAATTATCAAAGGTTTTAAAAAACCTGTTCTTGATAAAGAAAAAGTGTTTACACCTGGAATTTCTAAGACTAGTACACGGAATGTGACAAAAAATCCCGTTAAAGAATCTGTCGGTTCTAACAACATGGTCAACAATCACTATCTAGAAGAAGCTAGGAAAAAGGCACAGACTCGAAAAGACGGAATTTTAGGGGCAACATCTAGGGTGATGCATTCTACAAGATTTCAAGGCACTGCTAGTAGTAGTAAACCATTACCTAGGAACACTCTACAAAAGACTAGGGATTGGCTTGCATCTAAGAGTAGTTGCGCAAAAGAAAATGCTATGCCCTTAGAAAACAACACTAGGAATTCTAAGTCTTTTTCGAACAAGAATCAATTTCCAAAAGACTGTAGTGACAAAGTTAAAGCTGCTGTTTTAAACAAGAATATTGAATTTGTCTCTACTACATGTAAAAAATGTGTCTTTTCAGCTAATCATGATGCATGTGTCTCACAATATCTCAAGAAAGATAATTCTCGTGCCAAGGCACAATCCACTAAGACACCAAATAGAAACAAGCCCGTTGATAAAAAGACAAACAAAAAGACACCTAATAGAAAGATCTCTTCAAGATGTAGTTTTTCCAAAAATGAGTCTTTCGCTGCATCTGAAAAGAAAACAACTCCTAGATCTTACCTTAGGTGGATACCCACGGGAAAAGTTTTCAACAAAGTAGGTCTTAGATGGATTCCCACTGGAAAGATTTTTGATACTTGCACCAACACAGATAATAGTGACAATCATCAGGATAAGGAAGTAGAAACGATTACAACCGTTGATTGTAAACACCCTCAGAGTGAGGAATCAAATACTTCTAACACTATTATTTGTGAAATCTCTTCGTCTTTGGTTGCAGGTGAATCAAATATCTCAGAACCTAGCTCATCAGAGGGTTCCAATTCTGTAAACTCTTCTTCTTCATTCTATATATCTTCTATTTTTGATTTTCCTTTTCTTCTGTAAAATCAAAAACAAAATACAAAATTAGAAAAACTTTCAAAAAATACAAAAACATTAGAAAATCAAAATCCAAAAATATTCTTCTCACGACATGTCTCTCGTATAATCGATATTCTGTACGTTTCTAGAAATGTCATTCAACAATGATACGGGCATGTACAGATGCTTGAGCGAGAGTTCTTTAAATGTTTTCTAAAACATGTCATTTCTCAAAATTTCTTCTATTAATGGCTTTCGTATACTTCAGTACGAAACCCGGACTTCAAAATAATGGCTTGTAAGTATTTTCGCTTGCAACCCGATCTTTAAAGAAAGGAAAGTGCTACGCAAAATCGATTTTCATAAATATCGAGCACTTATCCTGAAACAAATGAAGATAATTCTTCTTCAATATCTTCAAAAGATTTTTTAAAATCTTCATCTTGCGTACCATTGATTCGAAATTTTTCAAAAAGATTTTTCAAAATCTCTCACATTTGGTACCAAGATAACTCCCTCTAAACCCTTAATTGATTCTAAATTTTCTATATGAAAAATATGCTTTCGTTAAGGGGGAGTTTAAAACAAAAAATTGTTCCAAAATTCATGCTAAATCAGTTTCTCTCCAAATGCTTTTCGAAAAACATATCTTTTAATAATTTTGTTTCAAAAACATCATGGATATGCTATTTTTGAGGGGGAGAAACGTGAGTAAAATGTGATCAAAATGTTTAATGATCGGTGTTTGAATCTCAAAAGAGCTCGACTCAGTTGCTACCATTGAATTGACGAGGAATCATGTACCATCTCGAGAAACTTTCTATGGACTTGACCAGGACGGGTAATAATTTCAAGCTAGTTCTCTAGTGATGTAAACGTGTCTCGAATCGGTCTAGCTTATTTAAAGTCGATCAATTCAAAAAGTGCGAACTCTACCCTCTATGTGTAGATTTCTATAAAAACTTATAAGCACATGTGAAGGGGGAGTGTTTCTGAAAATATAAAACTCTCAGAGTGTTCCAAATATGTTTTCAATCATAAACACTCTGAGATATTTTCAAGAAAAAAGGTTTTTATGGCAACATGGGACAGTCATGGAGTTATAAGGTGACTAAGGATAGGAAATTCGTCCTATGATCCGCCAGAGCCGGAGGGATCTACCAAAGGACATCACAAATAGTTAGTATTAGAAGTCCTTAGGTATGATTGAAAAAAGGAAGTAATGTGAGAAAGGAGAAAGAAGGGGTTGAAGAATTAAAAAGAATAGTAAAAGAAAGGGTGAAAAGAAATAGCCCTCCATAATCAACCTTAGGGCAGAAACCGGGTTCAATTCATCTGCTACCGGTTGTCACTAGATGACACTGGTATTGAAGACAAAGACGTCATGGACCCAGTGACGCACTGCACTAAACCTTCTAGCCACTCAATTCCTCTTAAAAGGATTTGTTTCATTCTCACTGGGAACCCTACATAATCTATCGACTTTCTCTTAGAAATTGTTGGTATTGAAGAAGGAGACCCTCTCCCTAGTCTCCGCTTAGGAAACCAAAATGCACTAATTGAGTCTAGAGCCACGAGATTCATCAAAAGATCTCATAGGAACACATGACATGACATCGCTTGTTGTTCATCTATAAGGGCACAAGTGATATATTATAGAGTCCTACGTAGATCTTAGCAATCTGCCAAAACATTTATGAGAAGCTTCACATTCGTGATCTTCAAATGATTGAATGGAAACTCCTGCCATGGTCAACATCAAGCAGCCCTGACAGCAGGTCACTTCGGTAACTCCCCGTGGATTACGCTTAGTGTGTCTCAAACGGTCTACAGTCGTGGGGTGATGCTTCGGTGTACCTTAGCGACTCATCTGAGCTGTAGATGTACTTCGGTATATCGCGTTATCTCACTTGTGGGACTCCAGTTCAGGAACGGCCTTTGTGAGAATTAGAGATGTGTTTTCACACTATGCTGTTAATACCCTCGAAATTCAAACTTGTAAGTGCCGGAATCCGCTTATTACTAACCTGTTTTTATGTTTTCTTCTTATGGAAGCTCCGGAGCGGATTGATCGTGCAGATTCTCCACATGCTCATACCAACAACACATGAAAGTTCTCATCAAAATCAAAGGCAACAAAAGTTTAAGATGATTCTTCGTCAATGTCAAAGAATCTACAAAGTTTAAAGACTCGAGAACTACATCATTGGTAACAAAAAGACAAATAGAAGTGTGAGCATGGTGGAGAAAGACGTGGAGACACCTAACCAACGAAGTTGACAAATGGCTCTATACCACATTAACTGATCACAAAGCATGAAGGAACAATGAAACAAGACTATTCTATATCTACACACAAAGTTCAAGCTCGAGAAAAGTAAAGACCTATTCAAGTGGAGCATCTTTTGAATGACCACCCCTTAGGGGGGAGATTGTTAGCCTTAATAGTTTTTATTAGAAGTGATGGTCATTCACATTTAGGAACTTTGTAACGTGTGTTAGATATAGTGATAGAATAGTCAACGGGCTCGTGGATTGGGCTAAGCTAAATGGGTATTAGTTTAGTTAAGCTAGCCTTGAATAAGTTCATTTAACCCAATCCAATCCAAGCCCATCCACGAGGCCCATGGAAAGCCTTTTAAGGCATCTAGTGCTTGTACTATATAAACCCCTCAAAGTCTCATTTGAGGGGTGTGCTTGAGTGTGTGTGTGTGTGTGTGTGTTTTATTTATGAAATATTGTTTTCATGTTCTTCTCTCTTTCTCTCTAAACATACATACGAATACATATCATCAAGTCACCAAGTTCTATTCTTCATCTTTCTCTACGCATATCATATGTTTGTGTTTCACGTGTTCTTCGTGTGTTAGTGAAGGTTGGTATACGTGATAAAAGGGACTTTACACTGGACCAAGGTTGATTCACGAGTGAATCGCCCCATCGTTTTTATCCAGTTGTCACAAGCTTGATCTTTCAGAAAGATCTCATATGTCACCCACCAAGAGCTTGTTTGATGTTGGCTCTAGAAGGATTTCCATCTTCATCGTGAATACTTTTACATATCACTCGGATGTTCTGGCAAAACCACAAGGATAATGCGTAGGACTCTCAATATATACTTACTTTCCACATTGTGTGAAACAGCAAGTCTTCATTAATTCTATGTCCTAATGAGATATTGTGGACGATCTCTTGGCTCTAGACTCAATAGTAGTGCACATTTGGTTCCTATGCCGGAGACTAGGGAGAGGGTCTCCTTCTTCAATATCAACAATCTCTAAGAGAAAGTCGATAGATAATGTAGGTTCCCCGTGAGAATGAAACAAGCCCTTTTAAGAGGAACTTGAGTGGCTTGGGAAGTTGTAGTGCAGTGCGTCACTGGGTCCATGACATCTTGTCTTCAATACCGATGTTACCTTGGTAACCACCAGTAGCATATGAATTGAACCCAATTTCTGCCCTAAGGTTGAATTATTGGAGGGCTATTTATTTTCACCCTTTTCTCATTCATTTCTTTTTCATTCTTTAACCCCTTCAGTGCTTACCGAGACTTCATTACTAGAACCTTGTTGGGTTTATTCCAGTACTAGCTCTGTCTCAGTCCGCACTCTTCCCATTTCTCATTTTTCTCTTTTTTTCATCATACCTAAGGACTCTACACTATCTAGTGGATTGTCCCTGGGTAGATTCCTCCGGCTCTGGCGGGATCGTGGGAACTAATACCTAACCTTACCATCCTTATAACTCCATGCATAAAGTAAATTTGTTCGGTCTTTTGGTGTTGTTCTTCTTCTATTGGAACCAATCGAAAACCATTTGAAAATCAATCCAAGTACTTGTGATACATGATCAAAACATTTTATACCTTAATTGTTTTTGATAATTTTAGAAAAAACTCCCCCTCAACATATGCATCATATATTTGAAATAGTTTTAGCTCATGGAGGCAAGAGGACTTGAAAATCTCATATTTAAGAATGAAAGATTCGATTCTTTGATCAACAATTTCTAAAAGATATCACCATCACTTTCCCGATCAAAGTTAGTATTTTTCATACTTTGTTAAAGATATTTTATGGGAAAGGATGTGGTTTTCAAAAAGTTGCTCCCCTTCAACTTGTGCATGTGATTTTTGAAATTGTTTTGCACGAAGAGGAAAGAGTTCTTAGAAGCACATTCACGATCATATAGCCATACTGAAACCATTAGAAAATCAGTCAAGGTACTTTTTATTGAAACTTAAGAAATTTTGTTTTGTACCTTGAAAGTTTGTTTTCTTTTGAAATGCTCCCCCTCAATATGTGCTTCGAGATTCGAAAGCGTTTAGCACATATGGGAGAGCAGAATGCATATTTCAAAAAAATGATCATCTTTAATCAAGTTTCATTATTAAATCACAAATTCTCCCCCGATAAAAAATATCAAACCCTTTGAGATTTTGGATCCCAAGTGATTTAATAAGGTTTAGAAAAACATAGGAGAAAATGTGGCCAGGTTTAAATACTCATCTTGTTTTTGGATAAATGCTCCCCCTCAACATGTGAATTATGTATTAGAAATCGTTTGGCAATTCCATTTAAACAAATTTGAGATTTGATAATGCTACACGCGTCGTTCGGGGTCAAAGGAACTTCCTTTTCTTCGAGCAAGTTTTATAACACCCTAGGCAGTGAACCTAATCGTTGTAGTGTAGTATTAGGGTAAGCCACGGGTATTGATATCATTCTCTAGGGGAATAGGAATGCTAGTGAGAAGTTACTACGCTAAGGTTGGGGTTGAGGAAGATTATTTTTTTTTTATCTTTTTTATGTTTTTTAGGAAATGGAAAGGTACGAATCTCGGGGTTTGAGTTTGGGGGTTTTGGTATTTCTACCGATTACTTCTACTTATCTAATTATCTAAACTAATGGCTAGACTATGTCTAATTATTGTGTGTTCGTATGATTGTTTAAAGATGTGTTTACTTAGGTTTTATAACTCCTTAATTATCTCCTATTGGTGGTTGAATTGTCACGTCCTTATTCTTAATCGCGTTGTGTGTCTAAAGTCGTAGGGTATGCGTTTATCCCTAACTCTTTGAACTTACCAAAGGGTCTCGTCTACAAAACCCACTAGGGATTATAAACTCTAACTCTAAGGCCCTCTTTGGATGGTTTAGCCTACAACCGCTCTAAGTGCTATAGCCTAAGGTTCACAAAGATTAATCAAGCATTAATTACACAACGAATGACCTATCGCATTACTAGATCATTAACAATTAAGATAAGAGACAACCAATCAATATTTAATAATTAAGTTTCATATTCCCTAAGCAAACACACAAGTAAATTAGCCGGACATGGAGAACATGCAAGCATACACACAAATAATCAAAGACATAATTGAATTAATGAAGTAAAACACTTATCTTGATGTAAGATAGGGTTTGGAACCCTAAAATACTGTACAAGACAGCCTTGGTTCGGTTTAGGTTTTTTACTCCAAAAAGACTATTCTCTAATACTGAAAAATTCGGATTCTATATATAAGATTACATGTGCGACGGCGTCACCTTATGTTTTGTGACGCCGTCGGGTCGCCGTCATTAGGGTTTCGTCTTGGCCATGTTATTCTTGCGACGGCGTCACCTTGTGCTTGTGACGCTGTCCTCTTCAGCTTCTAACGCCGTCTGGATCAAATCTAGACCGTCTGAGTTGCGACGGCCTACTCTTTTAAAGCCTGACACCGTCACTTGAAAATAGGAAATTTGGCTTCTGTGCCGTCACAAAATGCTTCGACGGCGTCGCGTTTAAGCAGTAACGCCGTCACCTTGTCTTTCAGCAGCTTGAGTGTCTCGATTCTTGACTTTGGCCATTTTCTTCGTATATCCGCGCCTTTTTGTCCAAATAAGTGTCATTACAGCAATTTGCCTTCAAGAGACCTAAAAAGTGAAAAGGAACGATATTAAGTAATAACGGATACAAAAGTGATCAAATAAGGGCTTAAACGACCCCTCAAAAAGGTACATTTTAAAACCTTATCAAATATCCCTACACTTGGTATTTGCTTGTCCTCAAGCAAATGTGCTTTTAGCCAATTAATTTATAAGTTAGGGGTCATGAAGCATTGGTTTAAAACAGTCCACAAGACATATAAGCCCCGCAAAAGTCACAACAAGCACGGAAATTACATACTAGCACCTCACATGGGGTGTTTGGATACTCACATCTCTCTCGGGTGTATATGAAATATAACAAGTTGGAAATGGAAGATTAAACACTCATTAACCGGTCCTCGTACATAGATTACCATAGGCTTGAGAATAGATCAAACCTCCATCGCTTTGGCGTAAGCACCTAGGAAAGACTATCAGAGAGGTCTTTAAAGGGTTGTAATGTTAGGCTTATGGTAGGGAAACAAAGGGTTTGGTGGGATAGGCTATTTAGTGGTGGCAAGTCAAAAATCTTTTTGTTACAAGCATACGAAGAATGGCGTTGCTAAGCCAAGACTTGACACTCTATACTCTAGCTAACTGAAACAAACAAACAAACATAAATTTAAAGGATAGATGTAGGATAGAAGCCCGTATTTTTTATTTATTTATTTTTTTTTACTCTATTTTTTTTTCTTTTCTCTTTTTCTCTATTTTTTTTTATATATATTTTTTTCATACACTTTTACTCTACCATCCTTTACGGTAACATCAAAATGATAGGGATTTATAGGCACATCCCTACACTTGAGTTTTTATTACTCTAACACTAATTTGACCCGAATTGAAAAGATCAAAACACTTGGGGTATGTTATTAAGCAATTAAAGGAATTTAACGTTCCCTTCCAATCATTTTATAAACTTTAACTTTTTCTCATGAGTCCCAATCATCCCAAAACTGTGTACAAAGGATATGACTCGACTTAGCAACTCATGCAAGCAACTAGATAATTGAACTAAGGGTTTGGGGTGATAACAATAATGCACTAAAAGTGAGTACATACAGGGTAGGCTAAGGCGATTTGGGTGTATATTTGGGGGTGGGGTGTAAACAATGCTCTTCATTGATATTTCGGAAAAACCGAAACATCACGATAACCGCGAAAAGGATAGGCTCTGAGGGGTTAACTAGGGGTATCGTGTACTATAGATGAGTACAACGCAAAGGATGTGGGGGGAATTACTCAACCGATGTGGAAGAAGTAATTATATTACGGGTATCAAACAAGGGTTATCCTAATGCCTCTTATCATTTAGTTATTCCTAACTACACAAGTGTAGTCTTACTAGCGATCTCGGAATGCATCACAAAAGAAGTTCTAGAATCTAATATACTACCGGTTCACACTCTAAGCATTAAAGATGAATTCTTTTAATTCTTACTAATCTAAGGGCGATCCTCTCATTTTGGGTGGAATTTAGGTGGTAAAGGGTTTTTGTGCTAGTCATGCAACTTCCTATCCGTGAGACGCTTTTGTTAAGACTAATGGCCCACTCCTATATGTCATGAAAAATTTTAAATTTGGTGCCAAAATTACCCTAACCGACATTTTCTCATGGTTTATTACACAAATACAATTGGACAAAGCAAATAATCAAGGATAAGCATAGTGGTTAAATCCTTTCCAAGAAGAATGTGTGCGTGAAAAGCTCCTTCCAATCTTTTGTTTCTTCTTCTTGATAAATAAAACCTGCACATTCAAAGAAAACAAACGAAACCTTCGCGTAAAATCGGCGGTAATAATATATATATAAGACTCTACTAAACTAAGATATAATGCTTGTGGAATGTGTTGGGATATGAAAGTGCTGAAGATATCAAAGTACTGAAGATATGAAAGTACTGTAAGCTGCAAAGTACTGAAAGAAGTCAAATAGTCAAAGTACTGCTAAAGACAAAGTCAAAGTACTGCAAGGTGAAGTCAAAGTACTGCTAGAACAGAAGATCTGTTATATTCGTTTATGGAAAGTATTGTATTCCATGTTTAGATTACTTGTCGTACAAGGTTATCAATTGTAAACCGACTAGGATATCCTTGAGCCTATAAAAGGACTCCTAGATTGGCATTAGAGGTACGTTTTCAGAAAAAGAGTTTTAGAGTTTACGAATTAAGAGTTTAGAGAAAAGTTCGAATATCTTAGAGTTGTATTAGAGTATCTGCATAATAAGCAGATTTAGAGTTTTATTAATAAAGTTTCTTTTTAGCTTTGTTAAGTAAATTCCGCGTACTTAATAAAGATTGCTCAGTGTTTCTTTGTTAATAACTTAGGATTTATCCGAGGTTATTAAACCTTAACAAGCTAGTTTAGTTTGATTAAAGTATATCGATCCAACAAGTGGTATCAGAGCTTGTGTGGAAACTCTGACTAGGAAGAAACCCTACAATTTTCAAGATGTCGACTGAAGCTGTTCCACCACCCTCAATCACCTCACTCAGAATTCCAGTCATTAAGAAGGGAGAATATGATCTCTGGTGCATGAAGATGAGGCAGTATATTGCCATTACAGACCATGCTTTGTGGAATGTAATTGTCAATGGGAATGAAGTTGTTCCAGAACCTGTTCAAATTCCTGGACAACCTTTGGCACCAAAAGCAGTTTTACCACAAGCAACCCTAAGGAATCAAGAGAAGGCTCTTAACATTCTCTTATCTGCCATTCCAGATGGTCATCTTCTTAAATTTCACGATGCTAAAGATGCTAAGCAGCTCTGGGCTGCTCTCAAGACCAGATTTGGAGGGAATGAAGCCTCTAAGAAGATGCACAGAAACTTGCTGAAACAGCAGTTTGAAACATTCACAGTAGGAGAAAGAGAGAGTCTTGATGCTGCATATGATAGGTTTCAGAATCTCCTCAACATGTTGGAGTTATACAAGGCAGAAGTATCAGTTGAGGATGCTAATTTAAAGTTTCTAAGGAGTTTGCCATCTACATGGCATGTGATTGCTACTATGATCAGAGGACAACAAGGATTGGAGGTTATGGACTTTGATGATCTTTATCATCAATTGAAGGTGTATGAACATGAGATGAGTGGTCAACCAAATTCTAAATCTCACAGTATTGCTTTTCTATCATCTGAAAAGAAGAGCAGTACTTCCAAAAGTACTGCTTCTCCTCAAAGTACTGTTTCTCAAAGTACTGCTGTTTACAATCCCCCATCATATACTCAGCAGGCCCCACCATCAACCACTTTGAACTCAGATGAAGTTGTGTGCTCCTTCTTTGCACAACAAGCAAGCTTACCTGTCACTTATGAAGAGGATCTAGCACAGATTGAAGAAGATGCACTTGAGGAAATTGATATCAGGTGGCAAGTTGCTTTGATCACTGCAAGAATCAAAAAGTACATGAAGAAGACAGGCAAAAACATTGATTTCAAACCAAAACAAGGAATAACTTTTGACAAATCTAAAATTGAATGCTTCAATTGTCAAAAGACTGGTCACTTTGCAAGGGAGTGCAGGTTTGCTAAGTATCAAGCAAACAGAACATCTGAGAAGCCTAAACTTGAGCTCAAGGAGATTCCAATAACTGAAACAAAGGCGTTGGTTGCTCAAGAGAAGTTATCAGAAGTGGACTGGAGTGAAGAGTTTGATGATGAACCAGTGACTTACTGTATGGTAGCAGTGGAAGATGCAGTTGAAGACACAGTGGAAGCATTGGACTGGAGCACTGCTTTTGATGAAAAATCTGAACATGCTGTTTTGGAATCTGATGATGGCTTTGGAGGATTTGATTGGAGCAAAGAAAGTGAAGATGATCCTGTTCTTCTTGCTATGGTGGCTACTTCACCAACTCAGTCTCCTATCTCTGAGGTATGCTCAAACTGTTATGAATTCTATCAAAAATTGCTTAACAGTTATGTGATTGAAAGAGATAATTGTATTAGGGCTAGGTCTGAGGTAGCAGGTTATCAAATCACTTTAGAGTCTATAGAAGCTAAAATCATAACACATGAAAATAATGAAATGGCTTGGGCTGAAAAATATGAACAACAGGATTATCAGTTGAAACTTAGTGAATGGAAACTAAACTGTAAAATTGCTGAAATTGAGAAATTAACTAAGGAAAGAGATGATTTGATAGCTAAGTTTGATGCTTGGAAAGAGTCTGGCCTGTCCCATGTTCAGTATGTTGAAAAACAGAGAAGGGCTTACATTAGAACAGGCTTAGGATTTGGAATGGACTTTAGTACTGTAGAAGAAAATCAACCTAGTGATCAGGATGATGGTGATTTTGAGGATATAACTACTAGTGATGATGAGCTCATTAACTATTTAGATTCATCTAGTAATGAAGGCTCAGTAAGTGAACCACCTCCTAAGAAAGACAATGGTTATCATGCTGTTCCCCATCCCATTAGTCATCACCCCTCTAGGCCTGATGTTTCTCGTTATGGAGTAGATAGTCTAGAGTTCAGGAATAAGCTAATTGCTAAATCTAGAACTGAGAAACCCAAAGAAACTGTTGAAAACAATGTTCAAAATCCAGCAGTACCTTTAAATCAAAGTACTGCTCAACAAGCAGTACCTTCTGCAAAACCTTTTCAAAACAGTACTGCTAAACCTTTTTGGGATAATTTTGGTCAAAACAAATTTTATCAGTCCTCAAGAAGGCAAAACAATTTTGGGCATAGACATAGAAGAAATCACTTTGGTCATATGGGTCAAAAACTGTGTTTTGTGTGTTATAGTCCTACTCATTTAATCAAAGATTGTGACAGACACTCAGAATATCTAAGCAAGTTTCCAAGGAATAAGTCTAACAATCAGAGACCTAGAGAGCACAAACCAGTTTGGACTAATTCTAATAGGGTTAATCACAGAAACTTCACACCAGACCATAGATACCCACATTAGAGAAGAACTTCAGTATCTCACAGTACTTTCCAAAGTACTGCTCAGAGACAAGGTACTGAAAACCATACTTGGGATAGAAATTCTAGGAGACCTCATTATCAACCTAGAAGTTATCATAGTTCATATAGGGGATCTAGATCACAAGAACCTCCTGTTAAAACTGAATGGGTTAAAAGGGAAAGAACTGCTGGGAGACATACAGGGCGTTCAACAAAAAGTGAATCAGATGTTTTTGTGTCAAGAGAAAAGGCTACTAATCTGGTAAAAGAAATTTATGTTGAAAAACCAGAAAGTTTTGAAAATCCACATGCTAAACATCAAAAGATAATTTTGGATCATAATCTGAGAGATAGTGAGAATTACATACTCAAGGAATTTGAGTTTGTGACTTCTCAAGGGGAACACAAGTCAGTAATGGCTTGGGTTCCTAAAAGTTTCTAACTCTTTTCTTTGTGTGCAGGGCAACCCAGAAGAGGAGCTTAAAGATCATCTTATTGTGGATAGTGGTTGCTCTGGAAGTATGACAGGTGATAAAGAGATCCTGTCTGATTTTAGAAGTATTAGTGGAGGTAAAGTTGCATTTGGGAATGATCCCAATGGAGGAAGGATTACAGGGAAAGGAACAATTAGAGCTGGGAGAATTGATTTTGAGAATGTCAGATATGTGAAGGAGCTGAAGTTCAACTTGTTGTCAGTCTCTCAAATTTGTGATAAAAAGCATCCTGTGTTATTCACTGACACAGAATGTCTTATCCTTTCTTCTGACTTCAAACCTGTTGATGATGACTTGGTAGTACTTAGAGTACCAAGGACAAATGATGTGTATAGTTTAGACATGAAGAGTCTACATTCTTATGGTAGAGCCACATGTTTGGTGGCTAAAGCAACATCTGAAGAGGCACATCAATGGCATAGGAGATTGGGCCATGTGAATTTCAAGAACATCAACAAACTGGTCAAAGGCAATTTAGTTAGAGGTTTACCTTCAAAGACTTACAGGAATGATCAATCATGCTTGGCATGTAAGAAGGGTAAACAACACAAAGCTTCCTGCAAGAAGCTTGATGAAAGAAATATTAGAGAACCATTGGAGCTATTACACATGGATTTATTTGGACCTGTCTCTGTGGCAAGTTTAAATAAGAAGAAGTACTGCTTGGTTGTTACTGATGATTGTAGTAGATTCAGTTGGGTTTTCTTTTTGGGCTTTAAGGATGATACCTTTGATGCTATTCAAACTCTTATAATAGCACTAGAAAACCAATTAAGACTCCAGGTTAGAGGTATTAGATGTGACAATGGAACTGAATTCAAGAACAAGCATATGGATGATTTTTGTGCAAATAAAGGCATAAAAAGGGAGTTTAGTATTGCTAGGACACCTCAGCAAAATGGTGTTGCAGAGAGGAAAAATAGAACTTTGATTGAAGCTGCAAGGACCATGTTAGCTGATTCTCATCTCCCTATTCAATTTTGGGCAGAAGCTGTAAGTACTGCATGTTATGTACTCAACAGGGTTTCTGTCACAAAATCACAGATGAAGACACCCTATGAATTGCTGATGGGCAATAAACCTAACATTCGTTTTATGAAACCTTTTGGATGCCCTCTTACTATTTTAAACACAATTGATAATTTGGGGAAGTTTGATGGCAAGTCTGAAGAAGGTTACTTATTGGGATATTGCACTAACAGTAAAGGATTCAGAGTCTACAACAGAGTTACTAAGAAGATTCAAGACTGTCTTCATGTTGAGTTTTTAGAGGATCAAGACAATGAGAAAGGGAAGGGTCCTGATTGGATGTTTGATCTTGAGATTTTATCTCCTTCAATGAATTATGTACCTGTTAGAGAAGAAAATCAACCTTTGCATAACGAAGAAGATATTCAGTATGTTGTTCATGATATTAATCTTAGAACTGATGCTATTCCTGATAAAGATCCTATGAGTCCAAAAGAAAGTACTGATGTTCCTAAGCAAAGTACTGATTCGCCAAAACAAAGTACTGTTGCTCCACAATCCTCATTATCTGCTGAAGATCAATCTATTCAAGAGGAACTTAATCAGATGCTTCTTCAAGATGTATTAGCACATTCTTACACAGATGAACAAAGGAGAGCTTATGAAGAAGCAAAGAAGAAGAACAAGACTGCAGAGTTCTCTTCCAGTACTTTGGACAGTACTTTCAACCAAAGTACTGCTGCACCTGTTGACAGTACTTTAGATGATTTGGATGATCCTACTATGCCTGGGCTAGAAGAAACTGATAATGAGCTTGAAGATGAAGGCATTTTCACAAATTCCAATGAAGGTGCTGATTATACTAACTTAGATGATACATATGAAGTTCCACAGTCTCCAATCTTACGAATTCATAAGAATCATCCAACAGATCAAATCATTGGTCCTTCTACTTCTGGAGTAATGACAAGACACAAAGCTAAGGGTTTCACAAAACCTCATAATGCTTTACTTAGCTTTGTGTATAAACAAAACAGGCTAAATCATAAGGATCATCAAACCTGCTTATTCACTTGTTTCATCTCTCAAGAGGAACCCAAGAATATTGCTCAAGCTTTGACTAAAGAAAGCTGGGTTGAAGCTATGCAGGAAGAACTTCTTCAATTTAAACTTCAAGAGGTTTGGGTTTTATGTGATCTTCCAGATGGGAAGAGAGTTATTGGAACAAGATGGGTTTTTAGAGTCAAAAGAGATGAAAGAGGTAATGTTATCAAGAACAAGGCAAGGTTAGTTGCTCAGGGTTATAGACAGGAAGAAGGAGTAGATTATGATGAGGTATTTGCTCCTGTGGCAAGGATTGAAGCTATTAGAATCTTTCTTGCTTTTGCTTCTTATATGGGTTTTCAGGTATACCAGATGGATGTCAAGAGTGCATTTCTTTATGGCACTATTACAGAAGAGGTGTATGTGAAACAACCTCCAGGTTTTGAAGATCCTAAGCATCCTAACAAAGTTTATAAGGTGGTGAAGGCTTTATATGGTCTTCATCAGGCACCTAGAGCTTGGTATGAGAGGCTCTCTACATTTTTATTACAACATGGATACAGAAGGGGAGCTATAGACAAGACTTTGTTTATCAAGAGAGATAAGAAAGATATCATGTTAGTACAGGTGTATGTTGATGATATTATCTTTGGGGCTACCAAACAGTCTATGGTTAAGGAGTTTGAGCAGCTTATGCAGAAGGAATTTCAAATGAGTTCAATGGGAGAGTTAACATTCTTTTTAGGACTTCAGGTTAAGCAGTCCAAGGAAGGAATTTTTATTAGTCAAGACAAGTATGTTACAGACATACTTAAGAAATTTAATTTTGATGATATGAAGGCTGTTACTACACCGATTAAATCTATCAATTCATTGGGAAAAGATGAAGATGGTCAGCCTGTTGAAGTCAAGTTATACAGATCTATGATTGGCTCTCTTATGTATCTTACTGCATCAAGGCCTGATATCATGTTTGCAGTGTGTTTATGTGCCAGATATCAAGTTTCACCAAAGATCTCTCACTTGAATGCTGTCAAAAGAATATTCTGTTATTTGAAACAACAACCTAAGTTGGGGTTGTGGTATCCTAAAGAGTCACCTTTTCACTTAGAAGCTTTTTCAGACAGTGACTATGCAGGAGATAACTATGATAGAAGATCCACAACTGGTGGATGCCAATATCTTGGAAGAAGGTTAGTTTCATGGCAATGCAAGAAGCAGACAATTGCAGCAACATCATCTACTGAAGCTGAATATGTAGCTGCTGCAAGTTGTTGTGGTCAAGTTTTATGGATGCAGAATCAACTCTTGGATTATGGGTTCAACTTTAAGAATACTCCTATCAATATTGATAATGAGAGTACTATTTGTATTGTGAAGAATCCTGTGTATCATTCCAAGACAAAGCATATTCAGATTAGGCATCATTTTATCAGAGATTGTTATGAGCATAGGCTCATTAATGTGGTTAAAGTCCACACGGATGATAATGTAGCTGATCTACTCACCAAAGGTTTTGATGTGTCACGATTCAATCACTTGGTCGTGAGCATTGGAATGATTAACTACTAAGCTATGTTTAAGGGGAGGACTATAAGATGTTGGATATAGTCCTGTGTATTGCTTGAGGGGAGGATGTTTGTTTATACTTAGTGTATATAACGGTTATTTAGCAAAGTACTGTATTTCCTGAAAGTACTGCTTGAGAAAGTACTGCTTGGGAAAGTACTGCTTAGGTGGAAAGTACTGTTTGTCGTATTAAGGTACTGTTCCAACGGTACTATTGAAGGGTAATTGGTAATAACGGTAACTTTGTTATTTAGGCTGTGATTTTTCAAATCTCACCTATAAATAACTTCTTTCCGATTTTCCCTCTCATATTATTACTACATATCTTTTCCATACTTATCTTCAAATTACCATTTCTTTACTATTCGATACAATCTTTCTATTGTGCTCACTCTTTCAACAATGGTGAATCGTTTAACTGTTTCGAAGCACAATATGGTGGCTAATTTGGATAAGACCGAGGCAAATGTGGCGTTTTATGATATCATTGATTATCTTACTGGGTCGCCTATTTGTTATGCTCTTTTAGTGGAGCCGGATATAATTGAACCATGGATTCAAGAATTTTGGGCTAATGCTAGAGATAATATGGAGGAGGATGAATACTATATTAGATCCACTGTTGCTGGTCGCACTATCAAGATCACAGAAGCCTCTATTCGTGCAGATTTATTATTTGAAGATGAAGATGGGGCTATTAGATTTGACAAGCAATTGATTTGGGATACTTTTAGCAATCTGGGTTATGAGGGTTCTTTGACTGAACAGACTTTTAAGAAGGCCTTATTCTGTCCTCAATGGAAGTTTTTGATCCATGTCTTGCTCCACTGCATAAGTTCTAAAAGCACTTCTTGGGAGCAGTTTGGTTCAAATATTGCATCTGCAGTGGTTGGTTTAGCAACGGATAGAGTATTTAACTTTTCACGGCTTATTTTGGATGGAATGCTTTCTCATATATCATATGGGGCTACTTGGTTGATGTATCCAAGATTTATACAGGTTTTTCTAAACAAGCAATTGGCTGATATTCCTAAACCTGCTGCTTTACTACCTGTTATTGTTCAACAAGCCAAGATATATACATTCATGGCTAGGCGCAGTGATTTATTCAGAGGTGGAGATATTCCTTTAACTACTTCCATGATGGAAGTTGTTCAAGCTGTACGTGCTGAAGAGGATGAAGAAAGTGAAGGTACTGCTTCTGCACAGGGTACTGCTTCAAAAAGTGCTGCTTCACAAGGTACTGCATCTGCAAGTACTGCTTCTCGTGAAGGTACTGCATCTCTACAGGGTGATGTTTCTCCAAGTCCTGAGGTCCAAGCAGAGATTGAGAGAACACCTACTCCATCTCCTCAACCATTTGTTTCTGGTTCAGAGGAACATTCGCAAGTTCAAGGTGATGCTCATTCTATACCTCGTGAAGGTTTAACTATGGACAACTATGCTTTGACAAAGGCGCTTGCTAGGTTGAACAAGACTGTTGAGCGACAAGCTAAAACTATTAGGAAGTTAAAGCGAAATTACTTCTGGTTGAGAAATTTTGTTAAACCCTATATTCAAGGCTTCAATTTATGGGTTAAGGAGGAGAACAAACGTCGAAAAGCACTTCGTAAGGAATTACAACGAAAGAAGGTTCCTAAATCATCTTCTGTCCATTTGGGGAGGAAATTTAAAGAACAGAAATTGAAAGAAGATGATAAAGAAGATGATAAGGAGAAAGAACATGATAAGAAGAAAGATGATAACAAGGAGAGTGGATCTCAAAGTACTGAAGAATTGGTTCATATTGTAAGTTCTGAAGAAAAGACTGAACCTCAAAGTACTGAAGAACTAATTATTGAAGATCAAGGTACTGAACATGAAAGTACTGCTTTTCATGAAACTTTCAGACAAGAAGTAATAACTCCAAGGGTTTTGAATTTTGATGAAGAAGCTGGTCCTTCTACAACTGTTATAGAGGAAGAGGAGGAAGCTAGATTTAAACCTATTCATTCACCAAGTGATGATGAATTAGTTGCTACAATTCTTGATCTGTCACAACCAAGAGGTGGTGTTACTATTAGAGAAGCACAAGAAGAAGAACAACCAAGAACTGATCAACCTGCAATTGATCCAAAAGACAAGGGAAAAGGTGTCTTGGTTGAAGTTAAGAAAAAGAAGCTTACTTTAGCAGAAATTAGAGCATTTGAAGTTGCAAGGAATGAAGCTGCAGCTAGAAAAGTACAAGAAGAATTAAATGCTAAAGATAGAGAAGAACAAGAAGCTCAAGAAGCTCTAGATAGAAAAGCAGCTCAAAAAGTGCAAGATGAATTGGATGCTGAAGCTGCTGAACCTTTACAGTCTCCAACACCTGTTAGATTCATGACAAGAAGACCTAATTTAGCTAAAGAAAGGAATGCAATGATGGTATATCTCAAAAGCAGAGGATTTAAAGGATTACAGAAGCTAAATTATGTGGATATGAAGAGATTATATGATGCTGAGAGAGAAGCTTATAAGAAAGATGTTGCAGGCATCAAAGACTTTAGAGAAGAAACTTATTGGACTGAAGCTGAAAGGAAGAAAAACTTAAAGAGAAAAAGAAAAACTGAAGCTACAGATGTTCAGTTTTCAAAGAAAGAGAAGGTTGAATTAAGATCTGAGACTAGTGATGAATTGAAGAATTATCTCAGAGTGGTAGATTTTGATTATACAGATGAAGATAATGACATGAAGATGAACAGATCAAAGATCAGTGCTTTCAAAGTTGAGAAATCTAAGAATGGAGATTACATGGTTTTTCACAAAGAAGATAAAAGTTTCAGAGTTTTTAAAAGGCTATGGGATTTGCTGCATATCATAGACAGAGTAGATCTATTCTACTTATATCATGCTGTGAAGACTTATTTTGAAGATAATCCATTAGAAGGGATTGGATTGGTTTTACAAGGGGATCTCATAACCATGTGGGAAACTGATGAAATGAGTACTGATGATATTTGGAAGGATCAAGAAAACTGGGAGATAGTTTGCTGGAGATTCTTTGGAGAATCTGGAGTTCATGTCTTGGAGCTGGAAAATGGAACAATAATTCACATGTTTGCAGAAAGAAGATATCCTCTTACTGTTGAGCTCATGAGAAGAATGCTTGAGCATGGATTAGAAGTAGAAGAGGCTGATGAAATTGCTTGCATGGTTATCAATTTGCTTATAGACTGGACTACCATTGCTGAGAATGATCTTTAACTGGTATGAATGATATTTGAATAATTACTTTTTGATATATCAGTACTTTTATTCAAAGTACTGCTAGTCAGACAGTACTTTCATCAAAGTACTGTTTGCTGAACTAAACCAGTTAAATAAATTTTAGATGAAAACCTTTTTGCTAAATAATAAATATTTTTTGAAATAAAGGTTGAATAAATGGTTTTTGTGATGATAACATCAATAGGTTATCAATCCACCATGGTTACAAAAGGATTGACTAATCCATGAGCAAACGGCTCTGGTAAAGATATATCAAATCCGTTTTTAGTTGACAACTTGCTAATAAGTTGGATGGTTATCAACTCACCATATCAGTAATGTGAAGAGTTGGCTAGCCCACAAGAAATGGCTTGTGGTAAAGGCAGTGGAAAAACCATTTTTGGTAATTAGTTCACCATTAGATAAAAGAACTAACTAGTCCAGAAGGGTACAACTTTTGGTAAAGACAAAACAAATCTGTTGATAGCTGGTGGTTTGCTAAAAATCATATGGTTATCAATGTACCATGGTCTTACACACCAAAACATTTGGCTACTCCAGAGATAATGGCTTTGGTAAAGAGTTCTAAATCCATTGAATTTTCAATGATTCACTTAGATGTGATGAGAATAGTATGCAACTTAAACTGAATTATTGTACAAACTGTCATATGTTACTATGTTGCTGAAAAGATGGAGATTGCTGGATGCTGCTGTGAAGAAAACAATTCTAAGAGATACTTTGACAAAAGCACAGATTCTACAGAGTTATAATCTAAAGACTAAAGAACAATCCATTTTAAAGATGAAGCTGTTAAAGATATATTCACAAAGGAACTTGAAGTCAAGCAAGTAGAATTCAAGTTAGGGGAGGATTGTTGGGATATGAAAGTGCTGAAGATATCAAAGTACTGAAGATATGAAAGTACTGTAAGCTGCAAAGTACTGAAAGAAGTCAAATAGTCAAAGTACTGCTAAAGACAAAGTCAAAGTACTGCAAGGTGAAGTCAAAGTACTGCTAGAACAGAAGATCTGTTATATTCGTTTATGGAAAGTATTGTATTCCATGTTTAGATTACTTGTCGTACAAGGTTATCAATTGTAAACCGACTAGGATATCCTTGAGCCTATAAAAGGACTCCTAGATTGGCATTAGAGGTACGTTTTCAGAAAAAGAGTTTTAGAGTTTACGAATTAAGAGTTTAGAGAAAAGTTCGAATATCTTAGAGTTGTATTAGAGTATCTGCATAATAAGCAGATTTAGAGTTTTATTAATAAAGTTTCTTTTTAGCTTTGTTAAGTAAATTCCGCGTACTTAATAAAGATTGCTCAGTGTTTCTTTGTTAATAACTTAGGATTTATCCGAGGTTATTAAACCTTAACAAGCTAGTTTAGTTTGATTAAAGTATATCGATCCAACAGAATGGATGTTTACAGAATTTCTGGAAAATTAAGACCTGGAAAATTCCAAAAATTCATAAGTAGCTCAGAAAACGAGAAAAAAGTAATCTGTTGTTTTTACTCCTTCCTGACGCCGTCAGGTTGCAATCCTAACGCTGTCAGGTTATCCTGACAAAAACTAGTCTGCGATTTTCTGGAAAAAATTCTGGAAAATTTACATCTTTAGAATCTGGAAAAATTTCTGCAAAACATCCATTATGACTCGATACAAGCATTTGACTCAAACAAACACACATATATATCTTTTAATGAATTGCTATTTTCATGTTTACATTTCTTTTGAAAACGTGTGTAATCCTCCCTACACTTATCCTTTATGTATAATACCTTTATATGCAATTAAGACGAGGTTAAAAACAAAATAAAGCATTTTTACAAATTTAAACATGAGAATAAACAATTAATAAAAGATATACGACACTAACAAGCAAACAATTAAGCATGGGTTGCCTCCCACGAAGCGCTTTTCTTTATTTAAGAGTCTTGTAGCTAGACTCGTAGTCGTGCTCCTACGTACCGATATAAGTAAGCCTATCCTTAACAATGTAATAAGGATTAAACTTATCATTTAGGTTCCTAGTAGTACGTTCGGTTCGATATGCCTTTTCAAACTTCTCTCCATCGGGATCATAGATTGTTATCCTAATGTGCCACTCTCCATTACCATCACTAGGTGGTCTATTATAATCCCACTTATGTTTAGGCTTTTCAATTTTCCACCTATTCATGACAAGGTTGACGGGCAAACTTCCTAGGAACTCGGTCATCTTCCTAAATACTAAGGCGTCCTCGAACGGGTTCACTTCCATGTCCCTAGCCATCTCTTTTTCATGGAAAGTTGCTTTACTAGCAAAGGCTTCATCTAAGTAGAAAGGTCGTTGGGGACCTATGAGGTTCTTATCTATCCAAGGTTCATATCTAGAAGGCGTCCTATCCAACCTAATCTCATGTGGGATTTCCTCTTCTTTGTAGTACGTATGCCTTTTGACATCGTAAATTGACCTAGCACTCCCCTCTCCTACCACTCTCTTGGACATCTTACAATCAATGATGGCACTAGCGGTAGCTAAGAATCCTCTTCCTACTAGTAATGGGCATGTCGGGTCCTTATTCATGTCTAGCACATGAAAGTCGGCCAAAAGAGTCAACTCTCCTACGTGTACTACCATATCTTTTATTATTCCTACCGGATGTGCAACACTACCGTCCGCTAGACCTAAGATGGTTTCCGTTGGTTCTATCTTACCTAAGTTAAGGCTTCTATGGAGGGACAACGGAACAAGATTGATGCATGATCCTAAGTCGGCTAGAGCATCGAGAGGTTTGGAAGTTCCAAGCCTACACGGAAGAGTAAATAGCCCGGGATCGTCTAACTTCTTAGGTAAATTATTTCGTATAAAAGCGGACCCATGTTTTCCAAGTTTAAGTTCTAACTCATATTTTTCTTTTAAAGCATTATAATAAGGTGCATGAGCTAAGACTTCAAGAACCGGTTTTTCTTGATGGAGTTCCTTGTACTCCTCCTCTAGACTAGGTTTGGGTTCTTGGTTGACGGGTTTCTCAAGAGTAGGTTCTACCAATGGTGCAGGGCCTTGGTACCTCGTTTTGGATGGCTTGGAACCCTTTTTGATAGCATTTACCGAGTGAACCGTTGGGTGTGAGAGGCATGGATGTGCATTCTCCCATGGTGAACAAGAATATGAAGTTGACGAAATCGAATTCACTTTTGGGTTCTTTATAGTGTCACTTGGAAGTGCTCCAATTTCTTGTTCATTAAAGGCTTTTAAGAGAGAATCAAGCTTGTTTGTCATCTCGCCTTGTCTTCGCTTAAAATCGGCTTCAAGCTTAGTCAATCGAGTTTCTTGAGATGACATGAATCTAGATGCAATTGCCTCAAGATTAGCGGGGTTCCCGGTGTTTAGAGAATTGAACCTATTAGGTGGACTAGATGAGCTTTGGGGTGTGCTTGAGTTTTGGTTCCACTTAAGGTTAGGGTGATTTCTCCATGAGGGGTTGTAAGAGTTTCCTAAGTTGTTTTGTTCGGGCTTGAAAGTGTACCACTTCTCTCCCGCTCCATCGGTACGCATGGATGCGTAGTCCGCAAAAGCTTGTTCGGGGAGTCTTGTGCAATCACGCGTGTCATGGGGACCACTATATAACTCACAAGGAAGAGTGATTTTATTCACATGATGTGAAGACTTAGGATTTTCGTAGGAACTCATTAGGAATTTAACTTGATCTTCAAGTTCGATCATCCTACGGTCGGAAGATTGTGAGTCAATGGGGGGCAAGGAGATTGCCTTAACGGTTTTGGGCAACTCACTGGGGTCATTCCAACTTTCGTTGTCATAGAGAGCAAGGTCCTCTATTATACCCCATGATTCTTCCGCGGTGAGATCACTAAGTTTTCCACTGGCCGCTTGGTCAATGGATCGCTTGGTGGGGAAGTTGACATGATCATAAAAGATTTGGACTTGGAGCCAAAGATCAATGCCGTGATGAGGGACTTTATGAAGTAAGTCCTTGAATCGAGTCCATGCTTCGTAGAGAGATTCACCTTGACGTTGTTGGAACATCAAGATGTCATTCCTAAGTTTAGTGGTTCTCCCTGGTGGGAAAAATTGAGCAAGGAAGCGAGAGGTGAGATCATTCTAACTTGAGATGGAGCCGGCGGGAAGTCGCTCAATCCAATTACTAGCTTGGTCCCGTAGAGAGAATTGGAAGAGACGCAGGCACATGGTTTCCCGAGTAGTAGCATCAAGGTCGATCGAATCGACAATTTTAAGGAAATCCCTTAGATGCTGATTTGGATCTTCGGAACAAAGTCCATGGAATGCACATCCGTTTTGCACCAACCGGATGGTGTCGGATCGCAGGGCCGTAGTTTGGGCTTGGTCGGGAAGCTCAATGGTGTTCCTATAGCCTAGGTGGCTTGGTCTCGAGTATTCACCAAGAGTACGGGCTCTTGGCGGATCATTTGGTGGTAGGTTGATGAATGGTGGTTGGTTATCACCTTCCATGATGAAAAGTGATGGGGTTATGAACAAAGGTTACGAAGAAGGGGGATAGACTACGAGAAAGCTAAAAAATGAGAAAAATTTACTTGATAGGAATCAAGCAAAGAAACCTAAATGAGGTGGACTACTAACTAGCTATTCTATTCCCCGGCAGCGGCGCCAAAAACTTGATAACGCTACACGCGTCGTTCGGGGTCAAAGGAACTTCCTTTTCTTCGAGCAAGTTTTATAACACCCTAGGCAGTGAACCTAATCGTTGTAGTGTAGTATTAGGGTAAGCCACGGGTATTGATATCATTCTATAGGGGAATAGGAATGCTAGTGAGAAGTTACTACGCTAAGGTTGAGGTTGAGGAAGAATTTTTTTTTTTATCTTTTTTATGTTTTTTAGGAAATGGAAAGGTACTAATCTCGGGGTTTGAGTTTGGGGGTTTTGGTATTTCTACCGATTACTTCTACTTATCTAATTATCTAAACTAATGGGTAGACTATGTCTAATTATTGTGTGTTCGTATGATAGTTTAAAGATGTGTTTACTTAGGTTTTATTACTCCTTAATTATCTCCTATTGGCGGTTGAATTGTCACGTCCTTATTCTTAATCGCGTTGTGTGTCTAAAGTCGTAGGGTATGCGTTTATCCCTAACTCTTTGAACTTACCAAAGGGTCTCGTCTACAAAACCCACTAGGGATTATAAACTCTAACTCTATGGCCCTCTTTGGATGGTTTAGCCTACAACCGCTCTAAGTGCTATAGCCTAAGGTTCACAAAGATTAATCAAGCATTAATTACACAACGAATGACCTATCGCATTACTAGATCATTAACAATTAAGATAAGAGACAACCAATCAATATTTAATAATTAAGTTTCATATTCCCTAAGCAAACACACAAGTAAATTAGCCGGACATGGAGAACATGCAAGCATACACACAAATAATCAAATACATAATTGAATTAATGAAGTAAAACACTTATCTTGATGTAAGATAGGGTTTGGAACCCTAAAATACTGTACAAGACAGCCTTGGTTCGGTTTAGGTTTTTTACTCCAAAAAGACTACTCTCTAATACTGAAAAATTCGGATTCTATATATAAGATTACATGTGCGACGGCGTCACCTTATGTTTTGTGACGCCGTCGGGTCACCGTCATTAGGGTTTTGTCTTGGCCACGTTAGTCTTGCGACGGCGTCACCTTGTGCTTGTGACGCTGTCCTCTTCAGCTTCTGACGCCGTCTGGATCAAATCTAGGCCGTCTGAGTTGCGACGGCCTACTCTTTTAAAGCCTGACACCGTCACTTGAAAATAGGAAATTTGGCTTCTGTGCCGTCACAAAATGCTCCGATGGCGTCGCGTTTAAGCAGTGACGCCGTCACCTTGTCTTTCAGCAGCTTGAGTGTCTCGATTCTTGACTCTGGCCATTTTCTTTGTATATCCGCGCCTTTTCGTCCAAATAAGTGCCATTAAAGCAATTTGCATTCAAGAGACCTAAAAAGTTAAAAGGAGCGGTATTAAGTAATAACGGATACAAAAGTGATCAAATAAGGGCTTAAACGACCCCTCAAAAAGGTACATTTTAAAACCTTATCAAGATTTAAATCACGATCTCTACCCCGATCAAAAATTTGAAACCTTTTGAGATTTGTGATCCCAATTGATTTAAATCATTTAAAAGATTTTAGGGAAAGACGTGGCAAGATTTAATTTTGAAAGATGACAGATAGGAACAGATTTAGACATTAAAGATTGTTAGTGTCAGGTATGATAGGTTTAAGAGATCTTTAAGTAAAATAAAACAATTTCACAATCAAACAAGAACAGAAAAAATTTCATTTTGAAAGACCTTGATTCAAAAGAAAAATCATACCATGACATAACATTAAATCTTTAGATCACCACTTATTATCGTACAAAACGGACTTTTTGATGAACATATCATTTGAAAATATTTAATTTGAAATCACTCTCCCCCTCAATCCATGACAGTAGTCGTTGATTGAGTGATTTTAGTTTAAAATGAAGTCCGGTGATTTTAAAAATTAAGTCCAATTTATTTTCAAAACCAATATTTTTCCATTTTTCAAAACAATATTATTCAAAAAAATTTTAAAGAATGGTATCATCATAATTATCCTGCAAAAAGATACGTTAGGTGGTTGAGAAGCTTCTTTTGTTGCTGTAGGGTTTGGAAGAAAAATCGTCTGCAGATGCAGTGAGACTTCTTACGTTGCATTTTAATGCCAACTGAGGTCAAATTAAGCTCCGTTTCTTCAATCACTTAGAAGAAAACCATCTGCTGATGCAGTGAGACCTCTTACGTTGCATTTCCATGCCAACTCTCCATAGAAGTCAAATTAAGCTCCGTTTCTTCATTTGTCAACCCAAGATATAGTTACCCTTTCCTTTCGGCATCCAATCATCTTCAATTGTGGGATCCGGATCGGGAACATTCTTATATACCAATATACCTGTATACGTTAGTGAACACACATACAGATATATGGTGGTCGACATCACCCAAACAACAATCAACTAATAAAAGTCAATGCACATCACAATCAGATCATGTAAAGGCATGGGAATAATGTGTTCATCAAACTCTAATCATCTAAACCTAACAATTATATCCTAGGCACCTAGTCCTTCAACGTAGGTTAACATCATTTTTAATTAAGCATATAGGATAATTAAGAAAGTCTGTTAGATGATATAGATTTGAAAACATTATCCCCCTCAATTAATGACTCAATTTTTGAAAAGTTTAATAGCGCTGAAGTCATTGATTGAGTTTGAAAATTTTATAAAAACTCTGAATCTGATTGTTTTGAAAGCAACTCATTTTCCACCAATTATTGAATACAACAAATATTTTTCTGAAGAATTTTTAGACATAAATACATTTGTGTGGGAACAGCAGTCCTTCGACATACTTTCCTCATTTTGTTTTAGGATAAGTGCACGAAATATTTGAAAATTGGTTTAGCGCAACACTTTCCTCTTTGAAGAGCGGGTTGCTATCAGAAATAATAGCAAGCCATAGTTTTAAGCACGGGTTACAGTCTGAAGTAACTGTAAGCCATATTTTTTAGACATGTATTGGAAAAGAATATTTACACCTCCTGCTCGAACTTCATCTATGGTCCCGTCGATTATTGAATGACATTTCTAAGACCGCAGATGTTATCGATACCAGAAGACATGTCTTGAGAAAACATATTTTTGGTATTTTTAAATTTTCTAATTTTTATGGGTTTCTGAAGGTTTTATATTTTTCTATTTTCTTTTTGTTGGTTTTATATTTTTGTATTTGGTTTTTGAAAAATATTTACAAAGATAGAGAAGATGATATAGTTTAAGACGATAATGATACGAGTACCGAGATAAGAATATCGAGCAGCACGTCGTAGAAGATAGAAGTCATCATCCCTAAAACTTTCACCACCAAAGCTTCTGAGGCTCTTGCATTGAAGAAAGAAATTGAACCATCTGAAAGTGAGACTTTGGCAGCTTCCCCCCAAACTGAAAATCCTTTAGCCGAGCAGATTCAAAGCTTTCTTACAAGCTTCCCTTAGCCAGGTGCACAAAGAAGCACACCATTATCATCAAACTTGCTGCTCCTTTTAAAAATAATCACCGTGATTCTTCGTTCGAGGTTATATCATCCAATAGAAGAACAGCAACGTATCATCCCACTCTTTAAATTTCTTCCCATATTTCATTACCACTGAAGTCTGAAGCGATCCATTCCAAAAGGTGTCAAGAGAACAATTCCCCTAAGTAGTTGAATTGATGCAGTCAGCCTCTTTGTATAATGCTCAAGAACTCTCCTGAATACACATCATGAGGGGAATGAAAACACCTTCCCATGTTCACATTTTTCTTCCCGGATGATCGTGTATGAAGCTCAAGAACCCGAAGTACACCAATACCCAAGAGCTCTCCCGAATACACATCATGAGGAGAATGAAAACACCTCCCCATGTTCACATTTTTCTTCCCTGATGATCGTGTATGAAGCTCAAGTATCCAAAGTATACCAATACACAAGGAAGGAATAACTGATAACATTCAAGAAGCAGGCCAAGTCACTGATTATCTCTGCGGATGACAATCTTTGCGGATGTCAACTCCGGAATAAGTGATTATATCTCTAAATCACTGATTAAGCCCTTAAGTGAAACAGCTGAGCGCCCCCAATGTACACAATTCTCTCTCCCCTGACGATTGTGATAACATTGAGATCATCACGCACTTGTGTACCTCTTTTATCTTCAGAAACTTTCTCTTACATCACTTCCCCCACATAGTTGGAATAAGAACACTAAACGCCATGAGTCAAACCTTGAGTTTCTCTGCGGTAATGACAATAGTCTTCCCGGGATATCTTCAATCACTTAGAAGTATTAAGTTCATCAAGTTTACTCGTCATGAGTCAAACCTTGAGTTTCTCTACAGTAATAACATTTGTCTTCCCGGGATATCTTCAATCACTTAGAAGAATTAAGTTCATCAAGTTTACTCGCGTTTAGATGCTTGTCTCCTTTCCCATTTCTGGTTTTGATACTCCAGAATCAGCAGCAAATAATAAGCCCGTATACTAGAAATTTGTTAAGAAGAACACTTGAACTCTTGTGAGAATCCACTTACTGCGAAAGAAATGTGAGCAAGTCTAATTAGGGATTAAATCTGACTTTTCACTCTACCTCAATTAGTGCTCTCCTCTAAACCGACAATCTATTTCATAAATGCCCAGATTAAGAAGAAGTCTTTAAATAATCAAATGCAACTCGTCTTTAGTCTTCTAACATGTAGCAGAAAATGTAGAACAGACTGTAGACTCGACCTTCTTCAAGATTGTCCAATTGGGGAATAGATACTTAACATCTTCATCACACCAAAAAGCATCCCAATTAACTTACATCTTGAAAATCCCCTTAACTTAAAACCCCTCCCAATCATACAAGAACAAAATGATGTTCATCAAGGAAATTAGCAATCAGCCCGCAACGAACACACGAAATGGTAACACTAAGCAAGCAATCACATCAAACAAGAACAGAAGGTCGTTCGGGATCATCATGTTGATGTGCACGTGAAGCATTAACCGGAAGCACTTTGTAAATAAACTCATCAGTCCATGAGAAGATGTCAACCAACGGCTCTTAGAAGAAACATCATGTGAAGATGACCCGATAATAAGAAGCTCGGTTCTTACATGAGTTTGGAGCCGTTTGACCATTTATTCTCAAATATCAATCAACCATGCAAAAAATTCACACTTCTTCTCCCCCTCAAGAATTGCATACGGAGATGCCATTCTTGATTAAGCAAGTGAATATCTTCAGTAATGTAGTCTATTCACACTTCTCCCCCGCAAAATTAGCACATGATGTCGCCATCGTCATTATAGTTGAGCAAGTGGAATAAGAAAACAATCAACAGTAGCCCGGTTCACTTGATGACTGAAAGTGCGTGGAAAAATTATGAAGCATGTTGATGAGAATGGTCATTAATGAGAAGATTTCTCTTCTTCCGAAGATAAAGCGCACTGACACGTACACTTTTCTTTTCTTTGAGGAATGAGGCATGAACTGTTGTGTTCATACGTCATAATCTCACTCTTTTCATCTACTCTTGGCAAACTTGTAATCAACCCATTATTATTCAGAAGGCTCTTTGTCGTGACAACTGATGGAGGAAACCCAATATGATGAATTTGACCCTGAAGTAAAACAACCCGAACTCGTGACTTAAACTTGCACATATGTACCAAAGAGCGGTGACGAGACTTCATCCTCCAATGAATCTCTATGTACTATATACTCTTCATCCAACCAACCATCAAGTAATAGACGTACATTACCTCTTGAAAATCCACAATTGAATGTAACACTGAGCACTACAACGTAACTCCTTAAAGTGATAGTTATTTTGTGGTGGAAAGAGCCCAATTCCCCCAAGTGGTAAAAGAAAAGGTAAAAGACACCCAACAATAACTAGATTTCCAAGTCTTCGTTTTTTATAATAAGCTCGAACAAGGATCTTGAAGAATCTTCATCCAACCATCCCCGATACCTTCAGATACTAAGTACACTCGCCCGTGATATTTCACTTCAACCTCAAATAAATAATAGTGAATTAACCCCGTTGTCACATCTTCTAGTTAAAAGCCCAAATCTAGCCTCTTTTGACGTTTTAAGTGAATTCTGATAATGGTTTCATCCCGACCATGGTTAAAAGCACATAACCCCGTAAAACCATGTAATAGCCAAACTGCCATGACGAATATCCAAACACACATTAAATTCATGAAGTACACCCCTTTATCCCTTCTTCGAAGTATAAACCGTAGCACCAGCATCAGATAAGACCCCGAAATACACTTTCTCTTCTCCAAGATGGTTCCATCATCACGGGATTTTACAACTCTATGGTTTAAACCGAGAAATAGGTTCTTTCGCGGGATTTTACAAAACCAAGAATAAACCGTAAGATAGATCCGGAAATGCACTTTACTTTTACCAGGATGTTTCCATTGTTACGGGATTTTACAAGTCTATGATTTAAAACGAGAAATAGTTTCTTTCGCGGGTTTTTACAAAATCAAGACAAAAACGTAAACAATGTCAGCTTGAATGTATTATGACAATTTTGGTTTCGGTGAATATCTGTTTTAGGGGAACATGCAGCGGTTCATTTTCCAACATCAACAAACTCATCAACCATCCAATAAACACTTTGGTAAACACATCATTCACGCATTTTGTCGGCTGTTGCTGTGACCACATGGTGAAGTAAACCCGATATGTCAAACTTGATCATGAAGTGAACTTCCTCAGATTTGTTACTTAATCTTGTACTAATCCTTGTGAAAGAGAAGCGGTGTACCCAATGTACAAAACCTCTTGACGTATCCACAACTACGTGAGATACCGAAGTGATAGCAAAGTTGTGGGTTAAGCGAGAAAGAATCACAAGCTTAACTAAATAGCCAAGTCTTTATCACACACAATAGATGTCCAAACAAGTCATCTTCGCGGAAGGGTAGAAAGAAGGAAGACGAAATAAGTAAACGCGCCCGGAAAACCTCACTTCAAATCCAAATGAGAAATATCGAACAAACAACCCCGTAGTCAACTTTGTTCAACTATCAATTCAAGCCATGACATAATATTTTCCATGGAAATGTATACACCAAAGTATCAAACCTCATAACTCAACGAATCTCATCATCACACCAAACCTTATCGACAAATCCTTACAGCGCATCTCATCATTAAATCTCATAACCCAAAATTCAAATCTCATCCATGAGAAGCCCATCTTTTCATCATTCAGAGCCCATGACCGGTACACAGAAATTTAACCCGTACCAAAATTTGTACCATTCATCACAAGGTTCATAGAAATCATTAATCCCATCCGATCAGTAAAATAACTCATACACCATCAGTTGCAAATGCCTAATATAATTACCCAAGTCTCATACTCGATCATGAGTCCGGATCCACCTCATCCATACTCAAAATACATTCGGATATCAAGTTAATGTCACTTAACATTTTCATGTTAGCGTCTAAGTCCAAGAGACTAAAAACATTATCACTTTATTACACTTAACATTCTTAAGTGAAAAACCCGGACCCAATGGAGATTTAAATCGTAATACTTGTGAGTACATATCAGATTTTATCAAATGAAATTGTTATTACGATTCCAACTATTCCACGTATACGATCCGTTAAATTGTTCAGCTCATAAGTCCGATCCAACATCATTGAAGGCCCGTCCACAATAACAACTCAAGAGGCCCCGTCCAACAGTTTTAACCATACGGCCCATTCATTTACCCATTTCACAATTGTAAACTGCTCCAACATACAGGTGCCCTAATAATTAGGGTATATAACACACTTACATCCCTCACATCTTATCCCTAATACTCCATCAAACCCTAAGACACTATCTTAAAAATATACGCCCCCTCATCAAACAGATATCTCAAATCCCCATCTTACAAAATCCCTAATCACTCTCCACACACCAAACCCTAATCACATCACACATACATGACCGCCCCCATATCTCCATCTGATGAAAACACAGCAATCAATAATAATCCAAAACATAACACCCAAATTATTCTTACAATCACACGCCTCTCATCATTTGATATTTGGATTAGAGTCGACTCGCCACAGGGATGGCAAGAGTCACCTCATTCGAATATGCCACTGGGATGGTAACGGTGTTTAGTGACTGCCATGAGATCTTCTCAATGAAACAGGGTAGGTTTTAATCATTCTCTTTCATTCATTACTTAGAACGAATCAAGAAAAACGATTAACATTCTTTTTAATCGATTTATCTTATATATTCGGATATTCAAACGAATCCAAGCTTCGAAAAGATTTAGTGATGAATGTATTCATGAAAAAATCTTAATTTTTCATTGAAACAAGTCTGAGAATCATTTGATTATATGTTGTCCCTTTTCTTTAAAACGAATTAAAGAAGGATTATAACTTGATAGTTATAAGTCCAATCTTTTTGAATTCGTATAGAAACCAAGCTGAGTTTAGACAAGATCAATGAAGAGTAATGTTCAACAAAATCTTAATGAGATTTGAATCCGAGTTTGAACTTTCTGAGATTTTTTATTAGTTGTATTTCATAGTTGTTTTAACTTGAAGAGATCTGTGATGAGATGATGTTGTGAGGACCTTAAAGGGTTCAATAATGGGATATGAGAATAACGACATCAATCTGAGGTCATGGAATAATGATTTAGTTATGTTTGAGTCAGTCTGAAATATGTTGAAATATGTGTGAAGTATGATGAGGTTGTTTTTGAGTCTAGATGGTATTTGGTTTGGTCAACACTATCTTCCATCTCTTTCTTTGATACTTGTGGTGGCTTCATTGTTCATCAACTCGCATATCAAAATACCAAGTCGCATCATTAGACCTTGATAACTCGCATCATATGTTTAAATCAACTCGCATCCATTATCTGGTTAACAATACGCTTTGTCCAACTCGCTTGTACCAACTCGCATGTACACAAAGACATTTGAGCAACTCGCATTCAATAATGCAAGTAAGCAACTCGCATTCAAAAATGCGAGTTAAATGACTGACTCAACTCGCTTTCCAGACATAGAATCTGGACAGATTATGCAACTCGCAACATTCATGACCAACTCGCAGTTGACTAAATAGTCAACTCGCATCCAGGAAACATTGAATCTGCACTGATTTGCACACAACTCGCAATGAAAAACATTAGTGTAACTCGCAACCAAGAAAGACCAACTCGCATCATGAAAGAACTTGACCATATTAAGGAATAGCAACCCAAAAAAAACTTAAAAGGAAATGCTTTTTACCCATTTTGACCTGATATGACCTTATTGACCAAATATAATCACGGAAATGGTGCACGAACAAATCATAAAAATATGAGTTTACCATACAAATGATATCATGGACTTAAAAAGGATGCAAATTTATTTGAAAAACAGGTTGAATCTGGATGCAAATCTGTTGGACCCAATGGATACATAACAATAGAGTTAAAAAACTGTTCTTAATAAATGAATAAGAAAACAAATTTCAAATTCAACAACAATCACATAAAACCAATTTTAAAACATGCATCGAACCACAAAAATCAATAAACACAAACAACATGTATCAACCCTCATCAACGAACCGTATATGCAACATACAAAAACCATACAAACCGCATACAAACACCATTCGAATCATCAAAACATTACAACCTTGGCTCTGGTACCAATTGTAGGATCGTGAATATTATGTTGTTTGATGATTCGGGTGGTCTAGGACAATGATTAAATAAGAAAGCCATTAGAGAGATGAAGAGAGTAGATAGGAGGTTTCTTGAAAGGGAGTTGTTTTACAAAAAATGAAAGGTTAGATTCAAAGAAGCCACACCCCTTCCATGGATGGAAGGGGTATTTATAATTACAAACATACTTCCTCCTATCGGACTGTGGATCAGGCGTACTGTTGGGAATAATCCGTTACCACGGATAGTTGTGGTTTACACTGCTCGGAATAATACTAGCAGTGGAAATGTATTCCCACTGCAAGTTCATTATTACCACTGCTATCAGTTTTATTAAGGTTAAACGCGTCTAGATAAGTATAGAATAGATCCTGTGTATATTCTATTATATTAGCTATATACTTATCTTGTAAAGGACTCCTTGTTCTATAAAAGGAGATCCTAGGTCATTGTCTTAGATACACGTATTACTTTACATTACCTACGAAAGCTTCAAGGTGTAACCCTAGTGATACTAAGATCACTCGTATTATTTCATTAATAATATTGGAGTTGAGTTTTGTGTTTACTCTCATACATCATATAATTCGTCTTCTAAGTATTACTTAAGTAAATTCCGCTTGCTTGATAATATTATACAAAATATCATTGACACAAGGAGAGTGTCTAAGATCCATCAAGTGGTATCAGAGCCAGGTTCTGGTATTTTGTTTTAGAAGATCTAAAGAATTTGCTTAACTCACTCACTCAGTCCAATGGAGATGGAAAACAACCAATCAAACTCTTATTCTACACCCAGACTTCCTAAGCTTAAGCTTAATGAGTTTGAGATGTGGAGGATATTGATTGAGCAATACTTCCTCATACAGGACTATGCTCTATGGGAGATCATTCAACTTGGTGATTCTTTCAAGCCCGTGACTAGTACTGTGAAGGTTGGAGAAACAGATGTTGTGAAAGTTTCAGTGCCTGAATCCAATGTTGAAAAGGCAATGAGGAAGAATGATCTTAAGGCTAGAAGTCTATTACTGATGACTCTTCCCAGAGATCAGATCATTGCATTTAGCAAATTTAAGACTGCTAAAGAATTATTTGAAGAAATTTGCTCAGTGTTTGGTGGTAATGATGCTACTAAAAAGACTCAAAAGACACTGTTGAAGCAGAGCTATGAAAACTTTACTGCTTCAAGCAATGACTCACTAGATAGCATTTTTACCAAGCTACAGAAGATTGTTACACAGCTAACTGTGTTCGGTATTGAGGTAGAAAAGGAAGACCTAAATTTGAAGTTTTTAAGAAGTTTACCTTCAGAGTTTCAAATCAATGTCACTGTTTGGGAAAACAAATCAGACATTGAAACAATGAAGCTCAATGATCTGTACAACAACTTCAAATTAATTGAGCAAAGGTTAAAGAAGGCAGGGAAACTTAGTACAAGCTCTAGTGGCTTAGCATTGTTGTCAACCTCTGTTGACAGTGATGTTTCTGATGATGAAAGTGATGATGATGTTGCCACTGCTGGCTCTAAAGTTTCCACTGGCAATGTGAATATTGCCACTGCAGGATCAAGGAAGAAAGCTGCTAGTATTGGAGATCCTACCTTTTATGCATTTATCTCCACACAAGTTGATGGCTCTCTCTTAACTCATGAAGACATAGAGCAAATTGATGAAGATGACTTGGAGGAGATGGATATAAAATGGCAGATAGCTCTTCTTAGCATGAGGGCTAAGAAATTCTATAAGAAGACTGGCAAGCCCATTCACATTAATGGTGATGATACTGCAGGTTTTGATAAGAAGAAAGTGGAGTGCTTTAATTGCCACAAGTTTGGACATTTTGCTAGAGAATGTAGAAGACCAAAGACCAAGGACAACAGGTCTACATGGTACAAGCAAAAGAAGGGACCAACTGTGGAAGAACCAAAGGCTAAGTTTGCTATTGATGGTGTGAGCTATAAGTGGAGCTTCATGGCTGATAATCTTGAAGAAGAACATACAGATGTTGCTCTTGTTGCTACTGAATTTGCTCTCATGGCTTTCTCTGATTCTGAGGTACAAAACTTTGATAGTTGTTCTAAAACATGTAGGGCTGCTAAAGAAGTTAAAAGACTTAATGATTTGTACTCTAATGAAAGACAAGAGTTATATAATGCTAATTATACTGTGGCTAATCTTAGGAGAGCTATGGCAGTTTTAGAAAAGCAAATAGAGCATTATCAGGCTAATGAGTCAAAATATAATGATGATATGGTTCTCATTAGGAGAGAGATAGAGTTTACTATAGCTGTGAATGAGGCATACCAAAAGGAGCTGAAAATGTCAATTTAACTTTAGACACATGCTATTACAGAGGAACCTAGGAAATCAGTTAATAAACCTAGACCAACTGTTAAGTATGCTGAGATGTATAGGTCCAAGCCTACAGCTCCTAGGGGTAACCAGAGGAGTTGGAATCATATTAAATCTCGACAACTAGGTAGTGATTTTGTAATGTACAATAAGGCATGCTATATCTGCGGTAGTTTTGATCATTTACATGCTTATTGTGACTATCATGTTGGGAGAAGGGTAGTTCATGGGATCAAAAGGGTGGAGTCTAACAGAAATCAACATAATGTACACCCCAGTCCTAATTGCAACATGGTCCCAAGAGCAGTTCAACTTAGAAGTGGCCTCAAAACACTTGCCACTGCAAAAACTGTTAACACTGCTCACCATAAGTCACCTGTTAAAAGTGCAAACTTCAAAACAAGTTTTACAAAATATGCACAAACAGGAAAAAGGACCTTTCAAGCTAAAAAGGTTAATAAAAATCAACAGTGGGTACCTAAAAAGAAACCAGCAGTTACCACTGCTCATTCAAAAGCTACCACTGCAAGGGTTTTTAATAAGAAAAGGGGGAACATGGGCAATGCTGTGAAGGCCTCAGCACGTTGGGAATGGAAACCTAAAGGAAATACCTCTACAACCAATCCCAATGGTGTATCAATGACCTTTGATAGATTTAACTATATTGATACACGAGGCAGATCCAATTCAATCATGGCTTGGGTCCCCAAAAGAAACTAACTCTTTACTCTTATGTGCAGGAACATCCGAGGACAAAGAGATCAGATCAAGGATATACGGATAGTGGGTGTTCAAGGCACATGACTGGCAACAAGTCATATCTTTCTGATTTTGAGCAATATGATGGACAGTATGTCAGCTTTGGAGGTGGAGTAAATGGAAAAGTTGTTGGTAAAGGTGTTATTAAAACTGGTAACTTGGACTTTGAACTTGTGTATTATGTAAAGGAGCTTAAGTAGAATCTCTTTAGTGTGTCACAAATGTGTGACAAAATGAACAATGTTCTTTTTACCAAAGATATGTGCTTTGTTCTCTCTAAGGATTTTAAGATGCCTGATGAAAGTCAGATTCTTCTTAAAGTTCCTAGAAAAGGCAATCTCTATAGCTTTGATATGAACAACATTGTAGCTAAAGATAATTATGCTTGCTTGCTTGCTAAGGCCACAGTGGATGAATCCATGTTATGGCA
This sequence comes from Chrysanthemum seticuspe, assembly GCA_019973895.1. Lineage (NCBI taxonomy): Eukaryota > Viridiplantae > Streptophyta > Magnoliopsida > Asterales > Asteraceae > Chrysanthemum > Chrysanthemum seticuspe. The sequence goes on along the minus strand of BPTQ01000004.1, from coordinate 9,979,579 downwards.
TAGAAGACTTGGTCATGTTAACTTCAAAACCATTAACAAGATTGTCAAAGATGGTTTAGTGAGAGGTCTACCTCAGAAAAGATTTGAAAATGATCAAACCTGTGTGGCTTGTCTTAAAGGCAAACAACACAGAGCTTCTTGCAGGTCAAAGTTGGTTAACTCTATTGCTCATCCACTTTAAATGTTACATATGGACTTGTTTGGTCCTACATCAGTGAGCAGCTTGAATTTGAAGAAGTATTGTCTAGTGGTGACTGATGATTTTAGTAGGTTCACATGGGTTTTCTTTCTTGGAACTAAGGATGAAACAACTGGCATTCTCAAGATATTTATCATAGAAGTAGAAAACCAATATGATATGAAACTTAAAATCATTAGATGTGACAATGGAAACGAATTCAAGAATAGAGTTATGGATGAGTTTTGCAGAGATAAAGGTATTAAAAGAGAATTTAGTGTGGCTAGAACTCCTCAACAAAATGGTGTTGCTGAGAGGAGGAATAGGACACTGATAGAGGCTGCTAGAACCATGTTGGCTGATTCAAAATTTCCAATCACTTTTTGGGCTGAAGCAGTTAACACTGCATGTTATGTGCAAAACAGAGTTTTAGTTGTAATGTCAAAGAACAAGGCACCTTATGAATTATTTAGGGGAAGACCACCTACCCTCGACTTCATGAGACCATTTGGGTGTCATGTATCCATTCTAAATACCTTAGATTATCTGGGCAAGTTTGATGAAAAGGCTGATTAAGGGTATTTTGTTGGGTATTCCATGGTTAGTAAAGCTTTCAGAGTATTCAACTTAAGAACCCAAAAGATTGAAGAAAATCTGCATGTTGAGTTCCTGGAAAATAAAGTCAATGTCAAAGGAACTGGTCCAGAAAGACTGTTTGATCTTGATACTCTAACAAATACTATGAATTATGTGCCTGTTTCTACAAGCACATCTTCTTTTGAAGCTGCAGGATCAGAAGAGTTTCTTGATGATGATGAACCAAGCAAAGAGGATGCAGATGATCAAGATGATTTTAGTCTACCTCTTTGGGACTATGCAGATGATAATAATTTACTGAAAACTGGAGTTGTTCATCCTTCTAGTGATTTGGAAAAAGAAGGAAATAGTAATTTGAATGATGAAAATTTTGAAAGCAGTGACAATTCTGATTCCACTGTTCGACAAAGTTTTTCCACTGCAACACCAGATGTGGGAATCACCACTCCAGTTACTATGGAAGCTCAAGCCAATGATGTTGAAATTTCTAATATGCCAAGAGAGATTGCAGTTCCTCAGACTCCCCACACTTCTATTCATAAATCACATCCTCTTGAAAATGTGATTGGGGATTTCTATTCACCTGTAAAGACTAGAAGACAAACAAAGTTGCCTGATGTTCATGGATTCATAAGTAAAATATATGAATCTAAAATTCATGAAGGCAAGAATGAATGTTTGTTTATGTGTTTTCTGTCATAAATGGAGCCAAACAATGTTTACAAGGCACTTGAAGATGAAAGTTGGGTGGAAGCAATGCAAGAAGAGCTGCTCCAATTTAAGCTTCAAAAGGTTTGGGTGCTTTGTGATTTGCCTTCTGGTAAGAAGGTAATAGGTACTAAATGGGTGTTCAGAAACAAGAAAGATAAAAGGGGAATTGTTATCAGAAATAAAGCTAGGCTTGTGGCTCAAGGATATACTCAAGAGGAGGGTATTGATTATGAAGAAGTATTTGCCCCTGTTGCAAGGATTGAAGCAATTAGGCTGTTCTTAGCCTATGCATCTTTTATGGGCTTTAAAGTCTATCAAATGGATGTAAAAAGTGCTTTTCTATATGGGCAGATAGATGAAGAGGTTTATGTCCTAACAAAGTCTACAGGGTAGTTAAAGCTTTGTATGGCTTGCATCAAGCACCAAGAAAATGGTATGAAACCTTAACTACTTATCTTATCTCAAATGGGTTTCATAGAGGCAGAGTGGATCAAACTTTTTTCATTAAGAAAGACAAAAATGATATCTTGCTTGTCCAAGTATATGTTGATGATATCATTTTTGGATCTACAAAGCCAGAAATGTGCAAAGATTTTGAGAAACTAATGAAAGAAGAATTTCAGATGAGTTCTATGGGTGAACTCACATTCTTTCTAGGACTTCAAGTACTCCAGAAGCCAGATGGTATTTTCATTAATCAAGACAAATATGTGGCTGAAATACTAAGGAAGTTCAAGTTTACTGATGCAAAGTCATCCAGCACTCCTGCAGACAAGACTACACATCTACTTCTTAAGGAAAATAGTGGTGAAGCAGTTGATGTGCACATGTATAGGTCTATGATTGGTTCTTTGATGTATCTTACATCCTCTAGACCAGATATTATGTTTGCTGTGTGTGCTTGTGCAAGGTTTCAAGTTACTCCCAAGTTCTCTCACTTGACTGCTGTGAAGAAGATTTTCAGATATCTTAAAGCATATCCTACTTTGGGATTGTGGTACTCCAGAGATTCTCCTTTAGATCTGGTTACTTACTCAGATAGTGACTATGCTGGAGCTAGCTTGGATAGAAAATCTACAACTGGTGGATGTCAATTTCTTGGTAACAGGTTAGTATCATGGCAGTGCAAGAAACAAACAATGGTGGCAAATTCTTCAACTGAAGCAGAATATATAGCTGCTGCAAGTTGCTGTGCTCAAGTTCTATGGCTTCAAAATCAACTTTTGGACTATGGGTACAATTTCATGAATACCATCATACATATTGACAATAGCAGTACCATTTGCATAATAAAGAATCATGTTCAACACACCAAGACCAAACATATTGAAATTAGACACCATTTCATTCGAGATTGTTATGAAAAGGGGCTAATTCAAGTTGTCAAAATTCATACTGATGACAACTATGCTGATTTGTTAACAAAAGGTCTGGATGTGGGAAGATTTCAATACTTGTTGAGGGAAGGCTGTAGGGTAATGCATTTCTTATATAAGTTTGTATATCAAGTCTTGATATGAGAAGTTGGAGTTAAAAAGTATATATCTGAGATACACAATAAATGGTTATTGATTCACCATGTCTAATACACATAAGAATCAACTAGTCCAGAGCAAACGGCTACTGGTAAAGACTTGACAAATCCGTTTATGGTTGATAGTTTACCTAAAACTATATGGTTATCAACTCACCATATTCTTTATGATTAAGAGTTGGCTAGTCCATAGCAAATGGCTCATGGTAAAGACATATCAAATCCGTTGATAGCTGGTAGTTTGCTAAAAACTATGAAGGGAGCAGTCTAGTTTTCTAATGATTTTATTTCCCACTGCTCTTTGAAATTTTTGTGAAAAATTACCACTGCTAGTTCACAGTTTCCACTGACAGTGTTATTTTACCACTGTAGTTCTACCCGTTACAACTGATTACGTCAGTAATTAATTTTTTACTAGCCGTTGAAAGTAACCACTGATAGTCATATATATAGGGTTAATATTTTAAGTAAATTATCTTCTTTCTATATTATAACTACTTTCTAAAGATAATTTTACTTGCGCATAAATTCTAAACCCTAACCCTATATATCTTTTCTCTCAATTGGCTAGTCATTCTTTCAATTCTTACTGACGTGAAAATATTTTTCATCAAAAGTTTCTATGGCTTCTTTGAAATTTGCAGATGAGCACAACCTAGTGGCCTACCTACAAAAGTCTAACGAGAAGAGTGGCCCTGTTTTTCATCAGATTGTGGATTTTCTTCATACCACTCATATAAGGTATGCTTTGCTTTTCAAACCCACAATCTATATCTCTCAAATCAATCAGTTTTGGACTTCTGCTCAGTCCATAATACTTGAGAATAGAGATACACATGAAACAGAGGATGCTCTCAGAGCCACTGTAGATGGGGTAACTATTGATGTTACTGAGGCATCCTTGAGGAGAGTACTTCACTTGGATGATCTCAATGGTCTCATCACATTACCTATGTCTGAAATTCATGATACTTTATCATCCATGGGGTATGATACCACTGACAAAAAGGCTACTTTCAAAAAGAGTGGTTTTTGTCCCCATTGGAGATTTTTGATTCATACCTTGTTACATTGCCTTAGTCCTAAGAAAACATCTTATGAGCAATTTAGTTCAACCATGGCTTATCCTTTGGTTTGTCTTGTTACTGATAGGATTTTCAATTGGTCAAATTATATTTTTACAAGTATGAAAGGCAATGTACAGAGTAAAACCAAATTTTTAATGTATCCAAGGTTTGTGCAAGCTGTGCTTAATGAATTTCAACTGCAACCTCACACTACTGTTTATCAAATCAGTTGCCTAAAGCCTAAAGTTTTTCAAAATTTGAATAAAGATGGCAATATGATTTTTACACCTCTCCTACCCCAAATGCTTGCTAAAATTTCAACTGAACAACACACACCCATAATTAATGTTCCTAACATTGATTATACCCCACCAGTTTCAAGAACCTATGAGAGAAGGCCTAAACAGTCAACTCCTCTCATGACAACACAGCAAGTTTCTGAACCTTTTGATCTAGGAATAAGCAGTGGTGGTTCTAGACTTCCACCTAGTCCTACTATGGAGGATTCTGGACCAATGCCCCATGATTCACCTCTCCCAACAGGTAACACAGTTGGAAGTGTTGAGGGCAGTGGAAACCAATTGGAATTGATGGTTTTGTGTACCAAATTAGCAAAGCAGGTTGATTCTCTACAAAAGACATTGGCTACTTTTAAGAAGCAACATGCCAAGGATGTTCAACTGTTAAAAACAGAGATTCAGACCTTAAAAGAAGAGGTGCAGAGGTTGAAAAAGCACAAGCAGCCTGCAAAGCTGGTGATTTCATCTTCATCCTCATCTTCTAATGGTGATTCAGCTGATAAGGATTTGGGAAATTCCTCCAAACAGGGGAGGAAAACAGGTTCTGACACTGAGGGGAGGAAAATTGATTTTGAAGATGAAGGTGTTACTAGTGAAGGAGCAAAAGAAGCTGAAACTCATGGAGAGCAACTTGAAGATCAAGACATTTTTCAAACTGCAACTGATTTTACCACTGATGATATTTCCACTGCAGAGCCAATTCTTGCCACTGCAAGTGAAGAATTTGATACTTTGAAGGATAATAAGGGTAAAGCAGTTATGGAAGATGTACAACAATCTAAAGGGAAGAAGGTTTCAAAGAAAATACAAGTTCAGATTGATCATGATAGAGAACTTGCTAAGAAGATTTCAGAAGATCAAATTGCTGAAAGAGTTGCTGAAAAGAAAAGGTTGAAAGAAATAGAAGTTGCTAGCTTTTTGGAAGCTCAAAGATTGGATAGAATGGAAGATGCTGATTCAATTTCTACTGTCCAACCTATTGTTTTGAAAGAGAAAGCTCCAGAGTTTAGTTATGTTCCTACTGAAGAAGATATTCAGTTTCTGGTAGAAAATAATCCAGAAATCAAGAAAAAGGCAATTGACCTTGTTGCTGATGCATCTTTAACTGAGGAACAAAGAACTGCTCAGTTCAAAGATTTCATTATGATGAAGAACAATCAAGAACTTGATAATGTAATCAGTTCAGTCAAGAAGAATCAGAAGAAACAAAGACAACCAACCAAGCTAATGGAGAAGACTTTTTCATGCTTGCTGAGAAAGAATATCCACTTAGAGCTGGAGCTCTTACAGTAATGTTAAGCTTACACATAAGAGTCAATGAAGACAATGAGAAGGTCAGAGAATTATTACAAAGGATTCAAGATCAGTGTTCAAGAGCTATACAAAAGTTAAGAGAAAAGAAGTGAAGTGTTTGATTGAATTCCCCAAATCCTTGAAGTTAATGCATATTGTAGAAACTTATTGATTTGCAGAGAAATCAGAAGTTTAGGTGTTAGGAATTAGAAATTCCAGGTATTAAAGAGTCGGTCACCTCATGTATATGTAATCGTTAGAAAGCTCGTAGTCGTAATTCTTTTAAGTTAAGTAGTATTTAGTTAAGTAACACCGTGGAGGACGGACGGGTCTTTACCCACTGTATGCCTGATCCACAGCCCGATGTGTGGCGATTTATGTAAGACTATAAATACTCTCTACCTCCCAAGGTAGAGAGTTGGAGCTCATAATAATATCTTTCACTTTCTCTCACTAAGTTCCCTAAACCTCTAACTTTCTCTCTCTAGAATTCCATCTATATGCTACTTTGTGTTATGGTTTGATGTGTATGTGAAAACTAATATCCTACAATTGGTATCAAGAGCCATGGTTAGATCATATCTTGCACATCTTTGGATTTATAGTGGTTTTTAGGTGGTTTTTGAGTTTGAAAAAGTTTAGTGGTTTTTGCATCATTTGGTTGATCTCTTGTGTTAAAGTTTGAATTTTGTTGGTACTTTTATGTTTAGAATCATCAAAAGTGTTTAGGTTTTCATTTGGTATGATTGAATCATCTTGGTTGGGTTGTTTTTGGATTAAAAAGTGATGTTTATGTGGTTTTTCTTGCTAGCGACTTGATATACGGATTTATTTCTTCGTAGCGACTTGCTTCACAATTTTGTGGCGAGTTACATTTTTGGTGCTAGCGACTTAGACCTAGCGATTAACAGTACAAGTAGTGGACTCTCCACTACGGGTAGCGACTTAGTGGTAGCGACTTGGTCTGTAGCGAGTTGCTCTTTAGCGACTTGTATCTCTAGCGACTTGAGTAGCGAATTGCAGCCAAAATTTTGCTAGCGACTTGAGGCTTAGCGAGTTACTACTTAGCGACTTGCTTTTGTCTAGCGACTTGGGACTCTAGCGACTTAGTGGTATAGCGAATTAGTTGTTAGCGACTTGGTTCAAGAATTCGTAGCGACTTGGTTGATTTTTCCCGTCAAAACTTCAAACGGCCATAACTTTTGAACCGTAACTCCGTTTTCAGCGTTCTACCCATCAAAACGACCGTGAGAACGAGAAGAATGGCACGCCAAATAAACTAAAGTTGATTCGGGTCAACCTTCAAGGTCTAAATCCGCTCCGAACATAAGTTATTGAGGTTTTTAAGTTTTTAGACCTAAATTTCTCAGGAAAAACGGGCATAAACCAATCCGAATCACAACCAAACAACATCTCTGCTAATCCTACATACAATCATATGTCCTAACACACAATTGTCTATCATTCCTTTCATCATTGCTTAACGGTTTAGTCTTGATTTTAGTAAAATCCCGCGAAAGATTCTATTTCTCGGTTTAAATCATAGACTTGTAAAATCCCATGCATTCTACCACATCATGTCTTACTCTACTGACCCAGTGATTTCAGAAGTGCTTAAATTGTATGATGCTGTGGATAATAATGATAATGGATGCTACACTGAACTATTAAAGATGTTTGAATTAAACAACGAGGATGTGAGATCTTCATGTTCTGAGTACAATGAGAATGAATTGCACCTGCTACAGAATGCCATGCAAATGGAATGCAGCATTGAGCCCTATCAACTACTTCATCTGCACCTCATACAGTTGTTACCCATAGTTGGGGATCGAACATGTAGTGCCCTTTTCCGCCAGGACTTACCTACATTGACAAGAAGCTTGCTGTTGAACTTAGAGCATTTAAAGCTGCAACTTACCAATGAAGAAGTTCAAAAAGATGGTTCCAGTGCAGCTCTTCAAGTAATCTACAAACAATTTCAGCCATTCATCAGTGGGGAATATTCAGCAGATTACGATCAACACTTGACTGGAATTTCCTTCAAAAAACATACTGGAATGGAAATTCAAGAATTCATTGAGACATTTATCCAACTCATGGATAATGTGAAAAAGTACATTGAGGAAACTGCACAAAAGGATGAAAAAGTGAATGAGTGTCAGGTGCAGTTGAGAGATTGTTGTGATAAGTTGGCTAATGTATCTATGGAAGAATCGGGTGTTGCTGAATGCAGAATGTTAGAGAAAACAAATAATGATGAGTCGGACAATGCTAAAATAGAATCTTCATGCTCATGTTCACAAGAGAGAGAGGTGCACCAGTCACAACCCGTGCAAGCTAATGCAAAGGAACGCTCCACGGAAGCTTCGGATGTACCCAAGATAGAGATGCACCAGCCACAACCTGTGCACGTTAATGCAGAGGAAAGTTGCATGAATGTTTCTGCAGTACCTAGGTATGCATCTTCTTCTCAAAATGATGATTATGAATTGCATGAGTACACTGCATTTGTGCCTGATGATTCCTTGACCACTGAACTCAATACCTATAAGGATCAAGTTGCCATATACGAACAGCGTGCTAAGTTTGAACTTACCACTCGTGAGCAGGAGATGGATATCCAAATGCGTACAATTATTAGAAAAAGTAATTTTAGAGAAGAAGTATTAAAACAAGAGTTAAACTCCTTACAAGAAAAGCTTTCCAAAACTGCTAAGCAAAAACACGAACTTCAAGAAAATGTTAAAATGCTTAAGCAAGAATTCAAGGCTAAGGAATCAAAACTTTTGAATGATTTTTCCAATCTAAAAACTTTGAAAAACAAGCTTGAAAATAAGTTGTACGTACAAGGGAATACCATTCAAACTGCTCACATGATCACTAAGCATCGAGTCTTAAGCGATAAGCATAGCATTCCCCTTGTTGAGGAACCAAATCCAGAGGTAATTAAAAAGGCTAGAAATGCTCATAAGGTGCTTTATGATGGTAATGAAATCCTTAAGCCTAGGCAGAAACCTAGTTGCGTTGAGTGCACTAAGGAAGATAAGAAATCTGATGAAGTCACTAGGGAGAAAATGAATAAGAAGTTAGAAGATCCTGAGTGTAAAAAGAATAACATAACGATTAAACCCCATAATTACACTAAAGAAAATTGGATCTCCTTGAACAAGTTTAAGCCTCAGACTCTATTAACCCCTGAACAAGTGTTCTGGAAAAAGGATTTAGATAAGCAAAAAGCAGAGAATCTTGTTGTAACGAACCCTCCCCTTAGGAAAATGCCTAGAGCGACTGTGTATCCTCCGAATACACCAATGCATCTTGTTCCTAGAAGAATTGCCACTAAAAGCAAGACCTTAATTAGTCAATATGTTATCTTTCAACTATTTGTTGATTTTGAGAAAACTTGCAAGAAAAGGATCACTCCCACTGGTATTACTGAAGGAGAAAGGGGTTTTGAGCAAACTAAAGAATGTTATTTAACTGAAGTCATGCCTTTCTTTAAACAACTAAAAGATCATTTTGAGAGTCTTAAAAAAGGAATGAATTCAGACATTAAAGAAATGGAAAAGGAATTTGATGCAATGATTGTTGAGGTTAGTGATTATGAGAGAGAATTAAAATATAATGAGATTGAGAGGAAGAACTTGCATACACTGAATGAGAATCTGATTTATGAATGTATTGCTCAAGATGTGTTTTTCACTGCTACAAATTGTTCCATTGATGCTTCTCAATTTCATGAATTATCTGTTGCTCTGAAAGTCTCCCATGATCGTGTCATTGAGCTTGAAACAACAAATTCAAAATTGCATGAGAAAATATAACAGGATGATCATGATAACTTGGTCAAACATTATTCTAAATTAGAAGTTGAACATCTTGCTTTGCAATTAAAACATCAACATCTCAAAGAAAATGTTAAAACCTCAAATATCAAGACATCCTCTGATGCTCCTGAGTTTGATGCAGTTTTTGAAATTAGCAAACGTGATGAACAAATTCGAGCTCATTGCCACACGATCAAAAGATTGAAAGCCCAAATTTCACAACTGAAAGGTGAAAAGAAGGATGTGACTGGTTCCCATATGCCTCCACCTTTAGATTCTCAGAATTTCCAACTTCAAAACATAATTGATAACTTGCAAAAGGAAAATGATTGTTTTAAAGCTGAAATTTCAAAGGTTAATGATCAAAACAAAGAGTTATGTGATTCATTTAAAGTTAATCATGATAAACAAATTGAAAAGATAACTTCTTTACTTAACGATATTGAGAATCTGAAGCGTGAGGTGAAAGGAAAGTTGCCAATCCCCAATTGCAAATACTCTGTTCCTAAGGTTTCTGATTGTGATAAATATGCTATCGATATGTTATATATTCCTCCGCCCATTAGGAATAATGAACTTGCACATAAAGCATACCTCTCATACCTTAAGGAAAGTTTGAAGGGTCTCCGTGAGATTGTTGAAGATGAAAGATTAGAAAAACCTTTTGATAGTACTATAGCCTATGCCTGCATGGATGCCAAACGATCTCAGGAACTCTTAGAGTATGTAATTGTCACAAGTCCGAAATCTAACAATAGGCGAGATAGAATAGTTGTGCCTTGTTCTATGCCTAAAGCCAAGCATGTGACCCTTGATATGCCTTGTTCCATGTCGAAATTCAAGCAAGCAACCTTTGATGTGCCTCCTAGAATTTCAGATCCCAGCACTTCTAGACCAGGAATGCAGAAAGTAGTGAAGCCATGTAATGTTCCCATCGTTACTTCTACAGATGTTAAGATTGACACTAAAGTTAGCGGGTCAAAACCTAGAAGCAATGCAAAGAAGGATAGGATTACGCAAACTAAAAGTGATCATGATAAGGAAGTAAAAGAACACCATAGGGACAAGAAGTTTGATTTGAACAAAAAGAATCGTGTTAGTTCTAGTATTAGCTCTAAGCTTACTGAAATTAATTCGAGGCCTTATGCTGTCTGCAAAACATGTAAAAAATGTTTATCTTCTGGTAATCATGATAAATGTGATGTGTTATTTCTGAGATCTAAGAATCATACCCCAGTTAAGAAAGTTTGGAAAGCAAAACAGATTAAGAAATCCTGGAAACATACAGGGAAGGTTTTTACCAATGTAGGATTTTAGTGGAAGCCAACAGGTCGAATGTTCACGAATGGAAAACCTTGCTCTTTAACTAGATCCACTATGCCGAGAATAGTGCCTGTTAAGGTTTGGAAGCCAACTGGTAGAATAATCCCATTAAGCACAAAATGTCATTTGACTAAGTCTGATGCCTCTACTAGTTCAGCTCCTAGGGATAATGCCATTGCATCTAGGGTTTTTGTTGATTCAAAGACTGTTTGTGCTAACCAAAAGGAACCCATCAGCACGTGGGGATCCAATGTTTCCAATTCTCTGTCTTCGTCTGTTGTCCAAAGCAGGTCGTACAAATCGTCCCTTGGTATTTGGATTCGGGCGGCTCTAAACATATGACTGGGCTCTTAACAATGACGTCTGTTCACATCAGTTCAGGCCTCGTACTTCATCATTATGGTGTCTGCAGATAACACTTCAGGCCCCGTTCTTCAAAGAAAAGAAAAGTGTACGCTCTTCTGTGCGCTTTATCTTTAGCTAAAGAGAAATTCTCTCATGAATGGCTATACTCATCTACATTCTTCATCAACAAGCTTCATGTTTTTCCACGCTCTTTCAATCATCAAGTGGATCTATGTTCATTGGTGTATACTCTTATTCACTTGTTAAATCAAAAATGGCAACTTCGGATGCAATTTTTGAGGGGGAGAAGAGTGAATATACTACATGATGATGGATGTTTGAATAATGGTTATACGAATTAATTTTTGATGATGATGAGTGTATATTCTTTTTGATGAAGAGTAAATATACTAAGGATAACTGGGATTCATTGTTTTGATTTTTGATGACTCTCCTCCAACGCCTAATGCTTCACTTTCTAAGGATAATTGGGAATCAATGTTTGGGATTCATTGTTTTTCAAAGATATGTTTGATGAGTACTTTCAACCTTCGACGAATGTTGATCATCCAGCTTCTGAAGCTCATGCTCCGGTTTCTATTGATTCAACTGGTTCACCATCTAAGAAGTACTTCTTGGAATTCTCAAGAAACCTTATCTCCAGTTATTTCACAAGGCGTTTATAATGTCTATCATGATATTGTAAATTGCACTATTGAATAATGATCCGCTCTTTGGTATTCCTGTGCCAAATCTTCACGGATTGTTGTTCATGGATAATGATCCGCTCTTTGGTATTTCTTTGCCAAATCTTTACGGATTATTGTTCCTCTCATTGTGCACGCTATAAATCAACCACATGAACATTAAGGAAAATGACTACCTCATTCGCTCGAAGACATTTGTGGTGAATCTTCCAGATCAGTCTCTACATGTATACCTTTAGGAAGAATGCATTAATGTCGAGAAATCATTTGTTCCGGTTCATTCAGTGGATCAACGTACATCCGGTTGTACGTTTATTCACGTGTTGGGCATTTGACACAAGCTGATTACTTCGGAGTTAATCAATTATCACTTATTTGAGATTGAAGTTAAAATTCACAAAGGCGAGCTTAAGATGCAAATGCATGGAATTCTTCTTTAGTTTCAAGTTTGGTATATCAGGTTTTCTTTATCAGTGGTCACTTCAAATTGTCTACATATGGGTTGATAAAGATAGTCAGAGAGAGTTTCTATCGCAGTGGTCCTATGGCTCCTGGACACTCCAGCTCAGGACCCGCACTTCAAAACAGTCCCATTGGTTCATCCCTTGTTCCAAACTCCTCTCAAGAAACTCCATATGTACCTCCATCTGAAGATGATGTAAAGAAATTGTTTGATCCTATGTTTGATGAACTGTATGATTCAATTACTAATGAGGAGCTGATCCCTACAACAGAGGATGCTCATATTCCAGTGAATGAAGTCAATCCCTCAGTCTCAATATCTTTAAGTCAAGAAGCACCTGCTGCTGATCCTTCAGTCTCATCAACAAATCATCATTCTTCAAATGTGCATCATGGAAATGTTTCTGGCATCAATGATGAAGTTAATCCCTTTGCTACTCCTGAAGATGCTCCATTTGAAAACATATTTGCTACTCCTGAATCATCATCAGAACCATCTTCTTCAGGAGACATCGACTCAGCTACCTCAGTTCCACAACAACTGCCAGATGAACACCTCAGAAAATGGACTCACGATCACCCCTTAGACAATATCATTGGGAATCCCTCTCGCCCTGTATCAACCCGGAAACAACTCGCAACCGATGCCTTATGGTGCTTCTTCAACTCCGTACTATCTAAGATCGAACCAAAAGATGTTAAAACTGCCATGAATGAAGATAGCTGGTTCAATGCCATGCAAGATGAAATTCATGAGTTTGATCATCTTGATGTATGGGAGTTAGTACCTGCTCCAGACTGTGCTATGATCATAGCTCTCAAATGGATCTTCAAAGTTAAACTTGATGAGCATGGTGATGTGTTGAAGAACAAGGCTCGATTGGTTGCTAAAGGATATCGTCAAGAGGAGGGTATAGACTTTGAAGAATCTTTTGCTCCAGTTGCTCGAATCGAGGCAATCAGAATCTTTCTGGCTGATGCTGCTAGTAAGAACATGATAGTATATCAGATGGATGTAAAGACGGCATTTCTGAACGGAGATCTTAAAGAAGTCGTCTAGGTCAGCCAACCTGAAGGATTTGTGAATCAAGAGCATCCTACTCACGTTTATCGTTTGAAGAAGGCTCTTTACGGTTTAAAGCAAGCTCCAAGGGCATGGTATGATACACTGTCAAAGTTTCTTCTATCAACCGGATTCATCAAAGGAGCAGTTGATCCTACATTCTTCACCAGGAAGTCAGGCAAACATTTAATTCATGTTCAAATTTATGTTGATGATATTATTTTTGCCTCGACAGACCCAATGGAATGTGATCGTTTTTCAAATGAAATGAGTTCAAAGTTTCAAATGTCAATGATGGGACAAATGTCATTTTTCTTGGGATTACAAATTTCACAAAGTCCCGGAGGCATTTTCATAAATCAATCTAAATATGCAACAGAGATTTTAAAGAAATTTGGATTTGATTCATGTGACCCTGTTGACACCCCCATGATTGACCGAACCAAACTAGATGAGGACCTCTCAGGAATCATGATTGACCAAACGAAATATCGGAGTATGATTGGATCCCTGATGTATCTCACTGCTAGTAGACCAGACATCTTGTTCGCTGTTTGCATGTGTGCTAGATACCAGGCTAAGCCTACTAAAAAGCACCTTGAATCAGTTAAACGGGTCTTTCGGTATCTCCAAGGAACCATCAATATGGGTCTTTGGTACCCGAAGGACACCGGTATGTCACTAACGGCCTATACAGATGCTGATCATGCAGGTTGTCAAGATACACGTCGAAGTACGTCAGGAGGTGCTCAGTTTTTGGGTGATAAGCTTGTGAGCTGGTCTTCAAAGAAGCAAATGAGTACTTCTATTTCCTCTACAGAGGCTGAATACATAGCCATGTCATCTTGTTGTGCTCAAATCTTATGGATGAGATCTCAGTTATCTGACTATGGCTTTGTATTCAACAAAATCCCTCTGTACTGTGATAATAAAAGTGCTATTGCTCTCTCATGCAACAACGTTCAACACTCAAGAGAAAAGCATATCGACATTCGACATCATTTCATCAGGGAACAAGTGGAAAAAGGTGTGGTGGAACTATACTTTGTGAGGTCTGAATATCAATTAGCAGACATCTTCACCAAAGCTCTTCCAAGAGAACGTTTTGAGTTTATTCTTCCACGACTTGGCTTGAAAAGCCTTCAACCAGAAACTCTCAAACGTCTTCAGGAGGAAGACGAGGAGTAAAGGTCTATCTTCATCTATCTCTTGTATATATCTATTCGAAAAACAAAATACAAAATTATAAAACCTTCAAAAATCAAATAGAAAAATATAAAACTCTCAAAATCCATAAAAAAATTTGAAAAATTCGAAAAATCTTCAAAAAAATATTGTCAATTTGTCATGTTTTTCTCGGTTCGATAATATCTACGGTCTTTGTGCTGTCATTCAAAGAATGACACGGGACTTTAGATGTTGTTCGAATTCTAAAAAAAAAAAAAAAATAATAATAATAAATAAATAAATAATTGAGAGAAAGAGAAATGGTTTATTATCATTTTCAGGCAATAACCCGGTTTAAAAGAAAGAACAGAGCCATGTTTCACCATGTTTTCAAATTCCATGCTCTGATTCTATAAACAGTTATCTGCTGAAAACTAAATGCTTTGAAAAATAACTCAGTCTCTATTTTTGATAATCATCAGGACTTATTTGTCAAAATCTCTATCTCTCTATCAACAACCTATGTCATTGATTGAGGGGGAGAATGATTTCAATTAAATTAAAAAGTTATTTGGCATTAAATTGTTTTCAAAAGATATACATGCATGTTTTATCAATGGAGTTTAAAGTCTTTAAATCCGATCCTTATCAGTTAAAACACTTTCATTATCAAGTCACAATTCCCCTTAAAAGCTTTCAAAATCAATTTAAATCTATACGAGATCACAAATCTCAAATGATTTGATAATTGTGATCGGGGGAGAATGTGTGATTTAAATTGGATTTAAACTGATAATTCGGTAAATGGTTTTATAAGGATGTACATGCTATCCTGCCCACATGTGACAAACGATTTCAAATTTTCCGTGCACATGTTGAGGGGGAGCATCTATCTTAAACCTATGATTTGAAATGTGATCAACTTATCTCAATGTGCAAGTTCCCTCTAGTATGTGCAAAACTCTTTTCAAACCTCGAGGCACATATTGAGGGGGAGCAAATTTATGGAAACCTCATCCTTCCCGGAAATGCTATATCTTCTTGACTTGATGTGGGAAGTGATGTTGATATCTTTTAGAAAATGGTAATCAAAGAAGTTAATTCGTTCTCTTGCCTCCGTGTGCAAAACATTTTCAAATACTTGATGCACATGTTGAGGGGGAGTTCTCGTTCTAAAAATATCAAAAGCAATTCAGGTACAAAATGCTTTGATAATATATCACAAGTATCTGAATTGATTTTCAAATGGTTTTCAATTGGTTCCAATGGCAGATGAACAATACCAAATAGACCGACCAACTCTACTTTATGTACGGAGATATAAGGATGATAAGGTTAGGTATGTGTTCCCATGATCCGCCAGAACCGGAGGGATCTACCCAGGAATAATCCACTAGTTAGTGTAGAAGTCCTTAGGTACGATGATAAAAGGAGAAAAATGAGATATGGGAAGAGTGCGGACTAAGTCTGAGCTAGTACTGGAATAAACCCAACAAGGCTCTAGCTATGAAGTCTCAGTAAGCACTGAAGGGGTTGAAGAATTAAAAAGAATTGAATGAGAAAAGGGTGAAAACAAATAGCCCTCCATTTATTCAACCTTAGGGCAGAAACCGGGCTCACTTCATATGCTACTGATGGTAACATCGGTATTGAAGACAAGACGTCATGGACCCAGTGACGCACTGCACTTTAACTTTCCAAACCACTCAAGTTCCTCTTGAAAGGACTTGTTTCATTCTCACGGGGAACCGACATTATCTATCGACTTTCTCTTAGAGATTGTTGATATTGAAGAAGGAGACCCTCTCCCTAGTCTTCGGCACAGGATCCAAATATGCACAAATTGAGTCTAGAGCCACGAGATCATCAATAAATCTCATTAGGACACTTTCAATGAAGACTCTCTGTTTCACACAATGTGGAAAGAGAGATTATATCTTGAGTCCTACGCACTATCCTTGTGGTATTGCCAGAACATCTGAGTGATGTGTTTACATATTCACAATGAAGATGGAAAGCCTTCTGGAGCCAACATCAAACAAGCTCCTGGTAGGTGGCATGTGAGATCTATTTTATAGATTAACCATGTGAAAACTGAACAGAAACAATGGGGCGATTCAATCTCTTGAATCAATCCTGGTTCAGGTTATGGATTGACGGATACCTTTGAAAAACCGGTCATTGTGCTTAAAAACTCTTTTCTTTAGCACATCGATCGTGTACTAATTTTTCAAACCAAAAAGGTGTTTTTATGATTGATAATTGATTTTCAATAAAACCTTCGTTGTATTGCAAAAACAATTTCTATTGAGCAATACACGATTGTTTTTCAAATCTCTTTTCATCAATCAGTGGACTTAAAATTCGCTGGTTCACTCACTCCGTGTTGTCTTCTTTGAGATGTTCCGGTTTGAGAACAGCTACAACAGCTGCGAAACCCTGTCAAGGAGATTCTTAGGAATCCTACCTGATCACAGGCAGTACTTGTACTGATCAACGGGGAACCGTGGGCCGTGTACCTCAATTCAACGAAAGTGATCAAAGACACTTTCGTGCGATTTATTGCTAACTGTTGTATGCAGGTACACCCGACGTTTGCAGCTGATCAGAATGAAGTGGTCAATCCATAGCCGCATGCTCACTTAACACATTCATCTCAAAAGAAATCATGATTAGTGCATCAATGACTCTGATATTTTCACTCCATGCTTCTTCTACGCTGCTGCCAATATCATGAATCAACTAAAGCTTCCGCTACTCTGATGAGAAGATTTCATGATCTAGAATGTGAGCATGTCGGTCCTAAAGTCACAACACCACAAAGGATGTCTTAGAGATTTTTGATAGCTGATGATCTCAAAAGATGGCTCAAAATTATTATCACGTGGATCAGTATAAGACCTCCACTTGGAGTAACCAAACATGCAATGTGAAGAATCAATGACTACGAGCTTAGGAGCAAAGGACTACATCAAGAATACAAGATCAAGTGTTAATGTATTATCTAGTTGTATTCTATGTAATTTTGGTACATGATTGAGGTGACCTCCCTTAGGGGGAGATTGTTAGGAATTAGAAATTCCAGGTATTAAATAGTCGGTCACCTCATGTATATGTAATCGTTAGAAAGCTCGTAGTCGTAATTCTTTTAAGTTAAGTAGTATTTAGTTAAGTAACACCGTGGAGGACGGACGGGTCTTTACCCACTGTATGCCTGATCCACAGCCCGATGTGTGGCGATTTATGTAAGACTATAAATACTCTCTACCTCCGAAGGTAGAGAGTTGGAGCTCATAATAATATCTTTCACTTTCTCTCACTAAGTTCCCTAAACCTCTAACTTTCTCTCTCTATAATTCCATCTATATGCTACTTTGTGTTATGGTTTGATGTCTATGTGAAAACTAATATCCTACATTAGGGGAAGATTGTTGGGAATAATCCGTTACCACAGATAGTTTTGGTTTACACTGCTCGGAATAATACTAGCAGTGGAAATGTATTCCCACTGCAAGTTCATTATTACCACTGCTATCAGTTTTATTAAGCTTAAACGCGTCTAGATAAGTATAGAATAGATCATGTGTATATTCTATTATATTAGCTATATACTTATCTTGTAAAGGACTCCTTGTTCTATAAAAGGAGATCCTAGGTCATTGTCTTAGATACACGTATTACTTTACATTACCTACGAAAGCTTCAAGGTGTAACCCTAGTGATACTAAGATCACTCGTATTATTTCATTAATAATATTGGAGCTTGAGTTTTGTGTTTACTCTCATACATCATATAATTCGTCTTCTAAGTATTACTTAAGTAAATTCCGCTTGCTTGATAATATTATACAAAATATCATTGACACAAGGAGAGTGTCCAAGATCCATCACATACAGTGGGTAAAGACCCGTCCTTCCTCCACGGTGTTACACTAAACTAAATTACGCTAATAACTAACTAATAAACTAACAAATAACGTAACAAACGACATGTCTACGAGCTAACTTATGCTAGATAATATTTGGGGGGACCGACTCTTCACTATGGAATTTTCTAATTCCTAACAGATAAGGATTTAAAACACACGTTTTTAGGGGGTCATTTAAGCCCTAAATTGACACATTTTATATCCGTTACTGCTTAAAATTGTTCCTTATCACATTTTAGGTCTTTTGCAAGCAAAATGCTGGAATGAAGCATATTTGGACGGAAATGAGCTAAAACATGAAGAAAATGGCTAAGTCAAGATCAAAGGCAATCCAGCACACATGATGGCGTCCCAACCAAAGGTCGATGACGTCCCTCTATAGAAGACTTGATCAAAACTGCACGCGACGGCTCAACGGAACTTATGATCCTTAAGCCTGACGGCGTCACGCCTAAACTATGGAAGGCTTCACTCACAAATTTTACACCAAACGCCCAAGATCCAAGATTCAGAAAATGTCGCTACTGAAGATTGACGGCGTCACACATTTCACCTAACGTCGTCCCAACGATGACTTGACCCAAACGAAACCCTAATGACGGCGACCAGACGGCGTCACTAGCAAAAGGTGACGCCGTCGCGAGCGATTGTAAATCTATATATAGAATTCGATTTTTCTATATTTGAAGAGGTAGAATTTTAGATAGCAAACCCTAACTCAATTGTAGTCCGACTTTGACAGTATTCTAGGGTCTCATATCCTATTTTACAACACAAGATAAGTTTGTTTATCCAATTTATCATTATGTCTACCCCATCTTTAATTGATTGTGTGTATGCTTGCTTGTTTTACATGTCTAGCTAAATTATTCTTGTGTTTGCTTAGATCTATGAAACCTAGTTATTGATTGTTGTTAGGTTGTCTCTTGTCTTAAATGGTAGACGATAGATTAAGAATAATTGGCTTCTTCTTTAATTGTTGCGAGCTTGAATGTCTTTTTTTTTTGGGTAAAGGGGAGTAATCCTGCACCCTGGTAAATATATTAACCAAAAAACGTTTAAGTACAATGGATATGAGTGAAATCTCATATCTTAGCCCGTTACATAGGCATAAAGCTTACATAACAAGATACTACATATTTTCTAAACAAGAAAACCAACCACTACTCAAATAATAACATAGGACATAACGAAAAAATTACTTCCTAGGTCCTTGTAGCTTGGTGCCATACATCGCATTAAAGGCATCCAAATTCCCCGGAAGATCAGAAACCTGCTTTGCATAGTCATCGTAGTCATAGTCATCATACTCATCTTCAAACTCTTGGCCACCACGGAATAGATTAGCAGACTCATCAAATGGGTTAGCAAGCACCTCATCTTCAGAATCAGACACCACGATATCTCCCACTTTAGAAAAAGGGTTAGTTCTCTTAGTAGAAGAGGCGGGCGGAATGCAAGAATCACTAGTTTTAGGAGCCTCACTCGACTCCATCTCTTTCAAATCACTCACAAGGGGTTCTTGTGATGCAGTACCTGTCTTAGTAGACTTATCTTCATTAGCTTCCATCGTACGACCAGAATCCACATCCTTGTTGGTGTCAGAAGGAGTACCAAAAGCATCCGTATATTCCATATTAAGAGCATCGAACTGATTAGATGTAGGGATCTTAGTTCCACTCGAACTAGCCACAGCAGAAGCATTCTTCTTAGTGACTTCCACTTTCTTAGGTTCAAGAGGAGTCTTCTTGGGTTGATATTGAAACTGCTTACCCACAACAGGTTTAGTAAACCCTCCTTGACCCGGCATAGTAGAACCACCTTGCTTTCCCTTCTTCTTATTAATGACCGTCTAGAAACCATTATTAACACGCTTAGTAGGCTAAGCAGGAGGTTCAACAACTTTAGGACATTCAATAAGAGTATGACCAAAAATCTTGCATTTATCACAATGAGGTGGTTTCCACTCATATTCAACCCGTATCTTCTCAATAGTCGAACCCGACCCATCAAGTAACGGTATCTCAACAGTAAGGCTGTCCCTAAGCACCTCATCCGACTTCACTTCAATCATGCATCTAGCAAAACTACTACGGCCCCACGAGTCCTTGCACATTTGGCTAGTAAAAGCATCTAACCTTTTAGGCGTGCCTATCAATGTGGCAAGGAGACTAAGGCCATCATCAGAAAACATAGCAAGAGGAACATCATGAAATTTAACCCACACCGGGATGTTGGTCAAATCCTCTTTAAGTAAGTTGGTGTTCAATGTCCATGGTTTAAAAATAATAGGAACATTTCTAATCAACCAAGGACCGTTTTCAAGCACATCATCAACACCATTCTTCGAATTAAACTTAAATAAGAAGAACCCCTTTGCATTCATCATTACCTTTTGAATACCAAACTTAGCCCATGCATTGCGTACAAAGTAATCAACAAGAGGAAAAGCAAGGCGTTTACCAAGGAAATACCCATACAAAGTATTCTCAAACCTAGTGTTCACCTCTTCAACCACTGTCATCGGGACAGAGAGATCCACACCAATAGCTTTCTTATTACACTCCAACCTACGAAAGTTTGACGTGTATTTCTTTGGTTCAGTAGAAGTAACACCAGCATACGATGAAGAAGGTTGTTTCACACCACCAACCTTCTCAATACCAATAGTCCCATGTGCATTCGTATCAACCTTATCATTAGCATTATTATGACCATTAACATTAGAATCCATAGGACCACTCGCATCTTGAGGAGGTTTCGAATAATAACCAATAGCAGTAAGCATCTCCTCAAGTTCCTTCTGCGACTGCGGCACCTTAAGATGCTCAATTGGATTAGCCCCAATAGAAGTAGTACCATCCACTGTCATGCCTGGTTTTAATGGTTTCCCATCTTCACCCACAAGAACAAGTTTTCCCTCTAAGATTTATTTTTCAATAGCGCGAATTTTCAATAAAGTATCATGCCCCTCAGGCGTGTCATGACTAGGTGCGTCATGAATAGGGATTGAACCAAGTGAAACCGGCTCCACCTGTCCATCAGAACGAGAACCAAAAGCAATACCAGTGTTGTTTAAAAAACCTTTATTCATCTCTCTACAATCCCACGAACAGCAAACAAGATCGACCAGGTGATAGTAAAACCCTAACAAAAAGTTAGGGTTTATAAACTCTTAGCTCCAAAAATCTAACCCCCACACATGTTACAAAGTGTGATTGGTTATATATTATGATATTCAATCATGCAAGTAATATAACCAAATAAAAACACAAAAAGCGCAAAAAGATTCTGAATATATGTATAGTCACCGACCGACGATAGAGAACCAAATTAATTATAACCAACCCACGTATGGAGCAGATTAAAGAATTAAAAAGGTTGAAGATCGTAGGAGTGAATCGTTTTTTTTGTCGCCGAGGGTTTTATTTTATTCGCCTATAGAGAGAATCGACTTTAGGGATTAATTTGTGTAGAATGGTTCATATAAGCCTCGAGCTTGAATGTCCTAAATAGAAAAAATCCTTTGAGTGCATAATAGGCCATTCGTTGTGTTTATTGCGTGAATTTTAGCTTTAGGATAGCAGAGTTTTCGGGGGAGATGCTATTGCACTTGCCGATCTCGGGTATTCTAAAAGAGAGTTACAATTCATAGAACTAGGGAATTAGGCACCGCCCTACGACTAACCGGAATACAACGCACCAATTAAGATAAAAAAAAGTGACAATTCAACCGACCAATAAAAGATAACTAGTGAGTAATAGCATCTAAGTGAACACATGTTTAATCATCATATGAGCACACCTCATTAGCATAATCTATCCATAGTTAATTAGATAATTAGATAAGTAGTTAAGTTGTGAAATCGGTAGAAGTACCACCCCCAAATCATATACCCCGAGATTTTTACCCTTGCTTTCTAAAAAATATAAAAAAGACTAAAAAGAATCTTCCTCAACCCCACCTTCTCATCATATATCTCTTTCTAGCATTCCTATTCCCTTAGAGAATGAAATCAATCCCCGAGGCTTACCCCATACTACACTACAATGATTAGGTTCACTGCCTAGAGGGTTGAAAAGTTTGCTCGTAGAAAAGGAGGTTTTCTCGACCCCGAACCGACGCATCAATGGGTCTTCGAAAATAAATCGAGGCTCTTAAAAATGACCTTAAAGAACATCAAGCAAATTATGGGAGGATGGTCATGAAGGAAAAGAAATGGGCTGCTTATAGGGAGAAGGTTGTCGTGCTTGAGGCTAAGTGCGAAGGTTTGGAGAGGGAGAAGGTTATGTTGGGAGATACGGAGGCTAGGCTTTGTGAGGAGATTAACAGTTTTCAGTTGGTGTAAGACACTCTGGTATATGTGAAAACATATACCTTTTCTTTATCAAAAATGACCTAAATAAACCAGAAACGAGCCGTTAATGCCTAATATTTTTGTGTTTCTTGACTTTATGCATGTGCAGGTACGAATATCTCAAAACGGATAAAGAAAAGACAAAACAGAAGAAAATCGGGCACGAGAAGAAAAAGAGAGCAAAAGCCGAAGCCGGGATTCAGTTTTATGGGTTTATGAACCTTGAATTCTCAAAGCTTCATTTTTCGGATCTAGGATCATGTTTCGGATAATTTCACAACAAACCCTCACTTTACCATTTTACCCTTTACACCCTCATTTTACCATATTGTCACTTGTTACCCTCCATGTTACCATGAGTACCATTCACACCCTTACTTACCACTAATCACATGTTTTACCCCTTACTTTCACCAAAGTTTACATTAGGTCCTCCATTTATCAAAGAATTACAAACTTGGACCTTATGTTAACTTTAAAACTTTAAACCTTGAAGTTTTGTACATATCCGGATAATAATACATCAAACCCAAAATTTTATAAAACCAAATCCCTGGCCCAAATAGCCCCAAGCCCCATCCCACTAATAATCTTAACCCGTTTTTCCCTTTAATCCTACCCGGTCAAAAACTTTACCCAGTCAAACCATCCCTTACTGTAGCAACTCGTACATTTCAGACTATAATTTGACTATTTATTTTGACTTATTATTATTTTAATTTTAAGTAATATTACTTTTATAAGTAATTATGTAAATTCAATCGCGTATGCTTAACTCGTAACCAACACGAGACTATGATGAGTCTAGGTGTTCTATACATTTTATTTTCTTCAATAGTCATATTTTATATGAACTATCGCTAGTTTGTCATTTTTACGTAAACTTTGTACTTTTTACGTAGTACACGTATTTGAACCAACGTTATTAGGTTTTAACAACATAAATGCACCCATTAGACTTATCATACATCTAATATACTAATATAGAGTATATTGATAAGTTTTAATATTTTTATAAGTATTATATTTTTATGTTGCCTGGTTTTAAGTTTCGTGACTTAAGGGCTTAACGTTAGTAATTACCGGGACCAAACTATACTTATTATACTAAAATTTTACAGAAGATAAGCTTGAGATTCATTATTTTCTATCCTTGTGTCACGTTTCATAGGGATGACACATCTTTGATGTGTTGTTCAAATATTATACAAAGTTGTGACACATATCATCTAGTACTTGCATGTTACCATAAGGTCTTACCTATACATCACTTTTGATTAAAAAAAATCACCAACTTGCTCTCCACCTTATCCCATTTCTGTCTTGAATTCAATCAGCCCCAAACACCATCACCATCAAATTTATTGGCTAGTTTATGTGTTCATCTTGAAGGTTCATGGTGCTCTTGATGGTTATTGGTTTATTTTCCTCCAACAAGCTTGTCAATCTAGAGTTTTATTAAGGTGATTAGGAGGTTCAAGGGCTGAGGTTATGATGAGCTTAAAAGGGTTATAATAAGGGTTTTATAAGGTTTAAGTAAAGTTGGGTTGAAGTCTTGAAGACAAATATTAATGGCTAGAAGAATTAAGTGTTTATTTGTAGTTGTAATTCTTGTTGATTTCATCATCACTTCGTAAGATATATTTACTTTCTTTGTTTTCATTCAATTTGGTTGTAATATGCTGATGTGCTGGTTGTGTATAAGTTTTAAATTTATAAAAGGTGAATTACCAATATTACCAATAACACATACGAGCAAGTATACTCGTCCGTTATAGCAAGATTATGAAGGTAAGTCGGGATCGTTCGCAGGGATTTGAGTGACTCTAAGCACAAGTTTAAATTAACGGAGTCTATCCAAAACATATAACAAAGCAAATAAATTTAATGAAATTCAGATGATTAAAAACTACACTTGCTTAAACTAGTTTCATATCATAGATTAGTGTGATTGTGTTAACCTCTTAACATGTTGGTTATGATAATTAGTTTGAAAACTAATCTATTGTTCTTACAAGTTAAACCTTCGTCAAGATTTTAGTTTATAAAAACAAGCATTAAGTTTAACCAATCAATTCAAGATCAATTCAAGTTTCATAAGTCTACATACTTAAACACAAAAACATCCACTTGTTCATCAAATTGCTTAAGAAATGGTCAATACAAAAGGTAACCGATCATAGACAAAAGGCTACAATTGATTCTCAACAACTAATCTTACGACCATTTAGGTGTTTCCAACCAATCCAATTTGATAATCAAAAAGCGTTTCTATTACAACCACACCTTAGTTTCTTTGTATAATCAAGAATAATGGGTAAAAACAATCATCCATAGACAAAATGATTATGACTAGTTGAATAACAATAAGTTCTTTCGACCCCAACGTTTACTATCAATTAGCCAAACTTGATTAACAAATGTCACTATGAAACTTTAGCACAATTGGATCTTAGAATCAACTTGAAATTGAATTAAAACATGTTAACACAATCACTAACTAATCATATGATAATCAACATCATTTAAGCAAGTGTATAAAGAAACTAGCCACTCATAGCAAACATGAACATAAACTCATAACTTTGAACATTAGAAAACATGATTGAAAGTCTTACAATGCTTGGAATAAGATTACAAATGGTGTAGTAATGATTCCCAAAGGATTGAGGTAGACTTCTTGGTGATTTGGCCTCCAAATGTGGAACTTCTGGAACTCCAAACTTCTCTGGATTTCTAAGGACGAATTTTGAGAGCTTAAGGCTTTGTTTTATGAGTAGAAAGAGTTGTATTTGAGGGTGTGTCTCATATGCTCACAATTAGCCTCTATTTATACTAATTCCTAGGCCTAGGGTATTAAATGCTGAACTTAGCCTCCAAGGAGTAAGGAAGGGACTAGAATACACCAAGAGAAGGACCTAGAATCGTTTGGATGCAAAGGGAAAGCTTAGTGATGAAGATTGGCAGATGCAGCTTCTCCAACCGGATCGGTCATACGACCAACCGATCCGGCTGGTCTTCAATAACAACTGGCCAACCGATCCGGTTGCGGGTTGCGACCGATCGGCTAGCGATGGTTAAAACATTGTTTCTGGCCATTTTCCAACCGATCCGGTTACGGTTGTAACCGGATCCGGTTGGATCTTCTGAGATACGGAAACTTGATCTTTTCTTTACTTTGTCTTGTAGAACTTGGGTCTTCAATCGCTATGGTCTTCAAAGGTCCTTGAGATACTGATTTAGTCTTACTGAAACGGGAATCTTCGTTTTGCTGAACATTTCTTTATTTTCCTCCGTTTCCCTGCACTTGGTTATAAACACTAGACAAACATCTGTTGATGCGCTTAAGTACTATAATCACGCAAATATAACCAAATAACAGATATAAAAGCATACATAACGCTACTAAAAACATGCACAATCTGAGCGTTATCAAATTCCCCCACACTTAAACTTTGCTTGCCCTCAAGCAAATCTAGGAAAAACAAACATCCATTGGTACAAGATCGTGATTATGAAAATTTGATGCAAATCAACCAAGTATAAATACAAGAGAGGATTCATCAATTACGCTTTATAAAGGTGAAAAATCGAGATGTTTGACAATATCCAATGATTTTCTTGCATGATTAACATTTCAAAACACCTCACGAAAAAGGAACGAAATATAATTCACTCAATCACTCATTTTTAGGGGAGTAACAAGATAAATCACACTCATTGCTCAGTCATGATTAGATTATTACCATAAGCTTGTACAAGAAACAAAATTCCACCGACGTGGCATGAGCACCATGTAAAAACATCTAAAGAGGGCTTTTATTTGGGTTATAATGATATGGCTAAGGGTTAAGGGTATGGATAAGGCATGGGAATGTTTATGAAATTGGTGTAAAAATAAAAATGAAATCAAGTCTAATACCCAAGTTGCTAGTTACCAAACATTCCACGAACCAAATAAACGACTATAGCTTTGCTTTCTTCTTTTCCACTTTCCTTAGCTTTTTCGCACTTCCATGACAATTGTTCCTCGATCATGGCACATTGGCTATTATTTCCATACTTTCAACACAACTTTTTTTTTTTTGAACATAACATAACGCATGGCTCAATCAATCACATAGGATGTGGTACTCATAATCATTTGAACAATCTTTACTTTCTATGTGACTAGCAACTAACCATTAGACATTGATGAGGGATAGGCTAAGGTTTAAAGTGTAAAATCTTTTTGTATTTTCTGGGTGAAGCAAAAATGAAAGGGATGGCTCAGAGGGTGTAACTAGGGGTATGTGGGTGGTTAACTAACCAATGAGGCTAGCTAATATATCATTAGATGAAAAATGGGTCCATGTGGGTGGTTAACTAACCAATGAGGCTAGCTAATATATCATTAGATGAAAAATGGAAGGCCATTTGGGTTAAATCCTAAGGTGCCTCTTTATCACACGAATTCACTTATATCGCACGAATGCAATCTCACTGTGGTCTGGTAATGATTTACAAGCACAAGTTCTAGAATAAATAAAATCACCGGCACACTCATAGCAAAAGATCCAAGCATAAAAGATGTATGCTAATAAGAAATAGGCTCAAATCCTCACAATTTAGTGGAAAGGGTATAATATGCGCTAGCAAATGTTTATCGATCCCAGAATGGATTGCAATAGTAATCGAAACACATCTCGAAGTTTCAAATATTACCAATTTTTACCAGTGGAATGATCCAGTTATTCTAATAGATAATCCTAAAAGTGTGAAAACAACTAGATCAAAAGGGCAAACAAAAAATTTTAAATTTAAGCATGAAAACTCTAATTTTTCCTATTCACCCCCACACTTAAGTTAGACATTGTCCTCAATGAAAGACGGACTTCAAAGTATAGAAATAGGGAAAATAAAGATGAAACCAGATATGTCAACGAGTTTATCAGCTTAAAAGTTCTTTCTTCACTCCCGGCCTTCACTTGAGAAATCATCACCTTCACACAATCTTATAAACAAACAAAAGGTTTTATTAAAAGGATGGCATTCCCCCACACTTAAGTTCAACCGAAGGTTAAGACTTTGGGGAGTGACCACAGAAAATCAAAACACACGGGTTGCCTCCCGAGGAGCGCTTGTTTTATTACCGAGTCATCAACCTGACTCGAGTCTTCCCGAATTTATTTAGTTGCAAGGGCGGCTTTGAACATTTTGAAAAGTTCGGGGATGTACATGAATTCTTCACCAGTAGCTTCAATATCGTCCCAGACGAACTCAGCAGATGGTTTCCATGGAACAGTTTGTGGGATTCTTCCTGGAAATGGTACTACAAAGGTGATAGTTTCGAATTCATTCTCATGGTGTCGCCAGGAAACTGTCGCAACTGAAACTTCTTATGTTTGCTCCTTGTCGTAGTATAACTTGATTCGGTGTCCATTAACAATGAAACTTCCACCTTGTTTGTCATAGAGTTCGACATACCCAGATAGATATCCATGTTTAACGACATATGGTCCAAACCATTTTGGTTGTAACTTAGGAGCTTTGAATTTAAATTTCATGTTAAAAAGCAGAACTTTATCTCCGGCTTTGAATTCTTTTTGAATTCGTAGCTTTTTATCGTGATAAGCTTTTGTTCTGGCTTTGTACAGTTTGGAGTTTTCATAAGCTTGGAGTCTTAATTCATCGAGTTCGTGCAATTGCAGGAATCTTTTTTCTCCAGCTATTTTGAGATCGGTGTTACAATTCCTGAGAGCCCAATAAGCACGATGTTCAACTTCGAACAGCAAATGACAAGTCTTTCCATACAAGAGTCTGTAAGGAGTTGTGCCAATTGGTGTTTTATAAGCCGTACGAAATGCCCACAGAGCATCGTCAAGTTTCTTTGCCCACACTGAAGGATTGTCCTTCACTATTTTTTCTAGTATTCTTTTGAGAGCTCTGTTGGTATTTTCGACTTGACCACTGGTTTGTGGATGATAGGCTGTCGCAAATCGATGATGAACTCCATATCTTTTCATGGTTTTCTCCATTTGTTGATTACAAAAATGGGTTCCTCGATCGCTTATTAATGCCTTGGGGATTCCATAACGAGCGAAAAGCTTTTTGAGGAAATGAACGAAGACACGAGCATCGTTTGTTGGTAAAGCTTCAGCTTCTGCCCATTTGGACACGTAATCTATAGCAACGAGAATATATTCGAATTTGTGGGATTTAGGGAAAGGTCCCATGAAATCTATTCCCCAAATATCAAATATTTCACACACTTGAATGCTTGTTAATGGCATTTCATCTCTCCGAGAGAGATTGGTGGTTCTTTGACAAGCGTCACAGTTTTGAACAAGTGTGTGTGCTTCTTTGAATATTGTTGGCCAATAGAATCCAGCATCAAAAACTTTCTTAGCTGTGGTGGAAGGACCATAATGTCCCCCAGTTGGGCCATGATGACATTCGTCAAGAATTTTTCGGGTTTCGGAACCAGAAACACATCTTCGGATCATCCCATCGGGACACATTTTGAAAAGATATGGTTCTTCCCAAAAATAGTATTTGAGTTCCGAAAAGAATTTGCTTCTTTGAGCATGAGTTAGACCTTTTCTGAGAATTCCTCCGGCGAGGTAATTCGCAAAGTCAGCAAACCAAGGATCGTCAGTTTCATCGATGGTCATGAGAGTTTCATCGGGAAAATAATCATCGATTTCTTCTTCTTTTAATTCCTCAAGATTGGGATTTTCGAGACGAGATAAGTGATCAGCAGCAAGATTCTCTGCTCCTTTCTTATCTTTGATTTCGATGTCAAATTCTTGGAGTAGTAAAATCCATCGAATAAGACGTGGTTTAGCGTCTTGCTTGGTGAACAGATACTTGAGCGCTGAATGATCGGTAAATATGACTGTTTTTGAGAGCACGAGGTATGATCGGAATTTGTCGAATGCAAAAACGACGGCCCGTTATTCTTTTTCGGTGACGGTATAATTTTGCTGGGCACTATTCAGTGTCTTGCTAGCAAAATATATAGGCCGAAAGTGTTTTCCTTCGCGTTGACCTAAGACAGCTCCAACAGCAAAATCGCTTGCGTCGCACATAAGTTCGAAGGGTGGTGACCAATTAGGTGAGACCATGATCGGAGCACTAGTAAGTTGAGATTTCAGTGTTTCGAAAGCTTTTATGCAATCAACATTAAAGTCAAAGATAGATTCTTTCTCAAGAAGTTTCGTCATTGGACGAGATATTTTGGAAAAATCTTTGATGAATCGGCGGTAAAAACCAGCATGTCCTAAAAAACTTCTAACGGCTTTGACGTTAGTTGGTGGTGGAAGTTTTGAGATGACATCGACCTTTGCCTTGTCTACTTCCATTCCGGCACTAGAGATTTTGTGGCCAAGCACAATTCCTTCGGTTACCATAAAGTGGCATTTCTCCCAGTTGAGAACAAGATGTGCAGCTTCGCATCTTTCGAGCATTTTATCGAGATTAGAAAGACAAGCTTCAAATGAGTCTCCAAAGACTGAAAAATCTTCCATGAAAACTTCCATGGAGGTTTCTAGCATGTCTTGGAATATGGCCATCATACACCTCTGAAAAGTCGCAGGTGCATTGCAAAGACCAAAAGGCATACGCCGATATGCGTAGGTTCCTGTTGGAATCACTCCTAAACTATAATTCAAGTGTTAGTTATTCTTATGTAATAGGTAGCTTATTATGGCCTTTATGTTTGTTATTAGCCTTAAGCTTATGTAGAAGGCCCATGATCTTAGGCCCAAGCCCATAAAGGAAAGGATGGAAACTAGGAGTGTTGCCCTAGCTTTCCTCCTATAAATACCTTATGTAAACCCTCACTTGAGGGTTGGTTGTTCAAGTTATTTCTTTCACTACATACTCTACGCATAACCGTGTTTATCATATCGTGTGTGTGTGATTCTTGTTCAATCGCCTCTCTATTTCTTTCTATGTTGCTTGTGTTGTAAAACTAGTGACCTAACAGTGGTATCAATCGCCTAATAGTTGAGTGAATGTATTGTTTGAAGTGAGTTTTGGTCTCACGCTTAACTTGCGTATCCGAAACTTTGGCTTGATCAAAAACGTATTTTTTACACTTTTTAATCCAAGATTCTTGTCCTTTCAATGTTATAAGGTGTTAAACTTACTGTTTTTGGCAAAAAGTTTTGAACTTTATGTGTAGATCATTGTTTTTCATCTAGTTTTTGTACGAGGGTTTCAACCTACGCATAACTGTTTTGAGAGCTTTGGATCATCAAGTTTCACACTTTTGTGTCTTTTGGTGTTATTAAAGCTATTTCATCACACAAAAACTGGTTTAGAAACATCTTTGGGCATTATCAGTTTTACGAGTAATCCTACGCGTAGCAAAACCCTAAAACTACGCGTAAGATTATCCTTGGCTTGATCTTCGTTTTCGTGGTTTACTCCGTGTTTTCTTGCTTGGATAAGCCTGAAAATACGTCGACTTTGGATATCTTTTGCACTGTGAAGTGTAAAAGATCACTTGGGATAAAACCCTAAAATTACGCATAAGCATAAGCTTACGCGTAGAAATCCTACGCATAAGATTCATCTTACGCCTAAGCCTAGTCTTACGCATAAGATAATCCTACGCCTAACTTTCTACGCCTAACTTTTGTCTACGCATAACTTTAGAGTCTTTTCCATACTTACGCGTAAGCTAAATCTACGCATAACTTCTTACTGTTACGCGTAACTTTGGTGTTTTTACGCATAAGTGCTACTTGGTTATTATGATTTCTACGCCTAAGGATACTTCTTCAACAAAGGTTCATTCGACTACAAAGATCCATTTTTACCAACACAAGTTTTTCAACATGTCTCAACCACCATACTCTAACTATTTCCCTTACCCTTATTCTCAACGACAACAACAACTAAGTCCACAACATCAACAATGGAATCAACAACAAGCAATTTATCAACAACAATTTAATCAAAAACATACTCCACAACTTGGA
Organism: Chrysanthemum seticuspe; assembly: GCA_019973895.1. Classification (NCBI taxonomy): domain Eukaryota; kingdom Viridiplantae; phylum Streptophyta; class Magnoliopsida; order Asterales; family Asteraceae; genus Chrysanthemum; species Chrysanthemum seticuspe. The sequence goes on along the minus strand of BPTQ01000004.1, from coordinate 9,947,747 downwards.
GCAATTCCTCCACCACAAATGGTTCAAACACCGCCAAGTCTTCAAGTTCAACCCTACACAAATGACTTCAATCAACATCCATCAAGGAACACTATGAAGGAACCAACTTGGTTTGCAAAGATGTGTGAAGCTTTAAGCAGCCAACAATCAATTCATGAGGCTGGATCACTTGATAGACCTCCAATGCTCACTCCAGGAAACTACGATCAATGGGTGATAAGGTTCTTTAGGTTTTGTGATCTGAAGAAGCCACATGGAAAGTTCTTAAAGAAGGTTATCTTGGAAGGTCCATTTGAGATGCCTACTGTCATTGTACCCGAAAGATCCTAATGCCATTCCACCAAGAGATGAACAAACAAACATTGCTACTGTTGCAGATTTAAATCAAACAAAACTTCTACACTATGAAGCTGATGAGCTTGCAATGCAATATATCCTTTTAGGATTACCTAACCCAATTCTTCGAAGTGTTGATGCTCAAAAGACTGCAAAGGAAATGTGGGACCATATTCATCTTCTTATGGAAGGATCTGTACTCAATCAGGAGGATTTGGAATCCAAAATTTACTTGGCTTATGAACACTTCATGATTGAACCTGGAGAGACACTAGAGTCTTATCATCATCGATTTTCAGACATTATCAATGATTTGGATAAACACAACATCATCATGCCAAGAATTGCAGTGAATACTAAGTTCCTGAGTAGTCTTGGTCCTGAATGGGAGAAGTATGTCATTTTTCTCCATCAAGCGAAGAATATGCATCATTCTACATATGGATTGTTGTACGATTACTTGAAGCCTCATGAAAAGGAAGTTGATCGGGAGATGATTCTCCGTGCTCAAATTGCTCCACCTACACATCCGGAAAATCAACAACTTGCCTTATATGCTCAACAAAGTTATCCTCCTCAACAAGCAACTCAACCAACTGCCTCAATCACACCAAACGATCAATCACAGCAACCTCAACAAAATCAATTGGTTCCTTACAACAACAATAATGATCAAGCAATTAATAGTCAAACTAGTGAGGAATCCGATCCGTTCGAAGCATTGCAATAGGGATTTGTTATGATTGCTAATGCTTTTAGCCGTTATACCAACAAATCCAACAACCGTATTCGTTCCTCATCCAATACACAAAATCAGGCTGTTGTGAACAATGGATGAGTTGAAGTTCAGAATCGTGGTTATGGTCGTCAAATGGGAGGTGGTCAAGGGTGTAATGCTATGGGTAGGAATAACAACAGATCTCAAGTGGTGGAACAGGGAAATGCTCAGAATGGGTTGAATGGTCTTCGATGCTACAACTGCAATGAGAAGGGACACCTGGCTAATGCATGCCCAAAGCCAAGGACTAGGGGCAGTGCTTATTTCAAAGAGGCTCTTCTTTTGGCTCTTAAGGATGAAGCTGGTGGATCTCTCACAAACAAAGAACAGAGCTTTATGGCAGATGCAGACTCAGATGATGATATGGAGGACTTGCAGGCCAATGCAGCTGTTATGTTGATGGCTAATATGCATGAGCTACACATGAGTGAAACAGGACCAGTGTATGACACTGATGGCTTGTCTCAGGTACCCGAACAAACCATCATCATATCTGAACTAATATCTCCGCCAATATCTGAATCCGGCACGGCTCAGACTGTTCAAAATGAGTCATCTACATCTCATTCTGACGATTTTCAAATAAACCCTGTAGTTACATTTGAAGATCAAGATGACCTTATGGTTTCCTTTGATAATCAAATTGACTCCGTGGTTGTACTTGAGGATCTAAATAATGATCATGTTGTGACTCACGTTGAACAAGCCGAACAGTTGCCTCATCCAGATTTTGCTCGTTTAATTCAAGACCATCAAATCAAAATGGAAGAATGTTATGCATTAAATAAGGAATTAAAAAGCAAAAATGCACTGTTAACCAAGGATTTTGAATGCTTACAAATGCAACTCAACTTTTTCAAAACTCATCAAAACGAAAAATATTTAGAGAGACAGATGCGTGATCTAGCCGCTTCGAAGAATGCTTTGTTGTCTGAAATAGAACAACTGAAACATGAACATAAAAAGCAAATTAACGCTCTCACCTTGGAAAATCAAAAAGCTAAGGCTGAGTTGTTAACTTGTCAAAAACAGTTCTCCGCATACAAAAAGCATTCAACGAATCGGGTAGATGACCTTCTTGAAGAAATTATCGGCTTGCAAAACAAAATTAAAGAGTTTAAAACTGTTGTTTACAAACATGGTGAATCAGTAACAGCTATTGAAAAGTTTACTTTAAAACCCAATCCAAAAGGATATGGACCAAATCTAGCTGATTACAAACCAAAGCTTTCACTAAAAACATTCAAACCAAATCCTGAAGTTTCCAGTGCAGAATATAAAATTGATAATTCTGTTATGAGTGTTGTTGAATATCATCGTCAAGAGGAATTAGATGCAGAAAACAAGAGTCGATCAAAATTAAAAACTGTTGTTTACAACAAACCTTTTAATTATTCAAAACCGGTCACTTTCGTCACACCAACGAATTCTTCTAACACACCAAGGGTTATCATCAAAACACATGAGTCTTCTAATGTTCATCCCCAACCAGATTATGCACAAATTTATGGTCCTTTACCTTCCATCAGTGAAGTAAACTCAAAACCTGAAAATCGAAAAATTCTTAGATATTTTGACATTTTCATGGCTGACCTCAAAATTTTACAACATGAGATAGAATATCGTTCTGAAATCAAAATTGATCATTTTCAATCGCCTCTGGCGCGAGAACAAAGAGACATTTTTCAGAAAAATCTTTTACCTAACGTTAAAAATTTGAAAAGTTGTGCATTAGCTTGGGAAAAGGATTTTCATAAGGAACTTGGAGTGATGAAGGTCATTTTCGAGAAAACCGAAACATCTATTTCTAATACTAAACGTAAAAAGAAACTGTTAAGAAAAGATGTTGATCGACTCTTGGAAGATGTTATCTGTGCTGATATCCATAATGTTGTGTTATTCTATTCTTTGCCACATGCATCTGATTATATCTCTGCTGATAATGTTGACTCTGTGGTAACTGTTGAGAATACTGATAATGTGCTTCAGATCGAGTCTTTAAAAGCTGAAAATGAACGATTACTTAACGAACTTTACAATGCAAAACATCGTCTTAATTGGTGTGAAAAAGATATTCACAATAAACAACTTGGTTTTCAACACAAAATCGCTCAGTTGCGTGTAAAATCTTTTGATCCTAAACTTGAGCAACTGGATGATCAAAACGTGTCTTTGAAAAGTCAAATCTCAAAATATGAACAAGAACTTGTAAAAGTTAAACATGAATATGGTGTCATATTTGATTTACTCAATAAGACTCGTTATGAAGTATCAAACGAACTTGATCACTATCTCGCTCACACTAGAGAAGTCATGAATTTTGCTGGTAATATTCGTTCTGAAAATCAAGATTTGATTCACACTATCTCTAAGTTAAGAGAAATGTTAGGAAAGTATGAACAACTTCCGCCAACCATCATTAAGAGATTAGCACCAGTAACACTTAGTAATCGTGAACCTAGAATCTCTACTGCCAAATCACAAGTTGCTAACGTGCTTCATTCTACTGAAACAGGAATAGTTGCGTCTTTTCCAAACGTCCGCACTTCATAGCCTAGGAGCACTCAATCGAAGAATAGGAAGTTGCGACCTAAGAAAAGATCAATAAGGAATGCTAACGTAGAAGAACACCCTAGGAATATGAATAAGACTAAAGTTGCCTCCACTATAGATATTGCGTCTAGCAAATGTAATAGAAATAGTGATGTAACGAATGCTAAACCATTAAGTACTTTTGATATTCAGTCTGATGCACCTTGTGTTATTTGTCGTAAAAGTATGAATTCTGATTGTCATGACAAATGTGTTTCTAAAGCTATAATCTTTCGTTTACGGAATCCTAAGAATCGGAATACCTCTAGGCCCACTAATCATTCTAAGTCTGTGCTTGGTAGACCGCCTTCTTTAGATTCTACGTCATGCGTGGTTGTCCCTGTAGCTCCAGTTTCATCTCCTAAGAATGTAGTACCACCTAGTGCATTCACAAAGACTAAAGCAAACAGTAGTTATAGATGGCAGAAATGGATATATAACACATTAGGATTTAAATGGATGCCTAAAGTTATTAATGTGTGTATGTCTACTATCACTGCTTCGGAACCCTCTAACATTCCGGGTTCCACATCTACTTCTATTCCATCTGTGTCGTCTGTGTGTAATGCAGGTGATACAGATCATTCTCTGGATTGTTGATAGCGGATGTTCCCGACACATGACAGGCAATCTTAAACTGTTATCAAACTTTATTGCAAAGTTCATTGGCACTGTCAGGTTCGGGAATGATCACTTCGCAGCTATCATGGGCTACGGAGACTATGTCAATGGGAACATCGAAATCAGCAGGGTTTACTATGTGGAAGGCCTCGGTCATAATCTGTTTTCAGTAGGTCAGTTTTGTGATGGAGATTTGGAGGTTGCTTTCCGGGAGAAAACTTGTTTCATTCGTGATCTACAAGGAAATGACCTTATGTCTGGCTCGCGTAATTCTAGTCTATACACTACCTCTATGAAAGACATGGTTGCTTCATCTCCCATCTGCTTACTTTCAAAGGCAACATCAACAAAATCCTGGCTATGGCACCGTCGTCTCTCACATCTAAACTTTCAAACCATCACCAACCTTGCTCGACACAAACTAGTTGAAGGACTCCCACGATTCCGGTATTCAAAAGATCACCTTTGCTCAGCCTGTGAACAAGGGAAAAGCACTCGTGCTCATTTTCCTTCAAAGGTGGAACACAGCTCTCAGCATGTGCTTCATCTTCTTCACATGGATTTGTGTGGCCCCATGCGCGTGCAAACGATCAATGGCAAACGCTACATCTTAGTAATTGTTGATGACTACTCACGATGGACTTGGGTCTACTTTCTTCGAAGCAAAGACCAAGCTCCACAAATGATCATCACCTTTCTCACAAAAATTCAAGTTCAGCTCCAGAACACCGTCCGCCAAATAAGAACAGACAAAGGAACTGAATTTGTTAACCAAACCCTTCGTGAATTTTATGAGAAAGTGGGAATTCAGCATCAAACATCTATTGCACGTACACCAGAACAAAACGGAGTTGTTGAAAGACGAAACCGAACGTTAGTGGAAGCTGCAAGAACAATGTTAATCAATGCTAAACTTCCAGATTACTTGTGGGCAGAAGCTGTATCTACTGCATGCTATACTCAAAACCGTTCTATGATCACAAAACGCCACAAAAAAACACCTTTCGAGCTTGTCCACAACCATAAACCGAATCTCAAACACTTTCATGTATTTGGATCCCTTTGCTATCCAAATAATGATCGTGATGATTTTGGAAAGCTCAAAGCCAAAGCCGACATTGGAGTATTTATTAGATACTGTGAGAATTCTAAAGGTTACCGGATCTGGAATCGTCGTACAAAACAAGTGATGGAAACGATTCATGCTCATTTTGATGAACTCACGGAAATGGCTTCTGAGTATAACAGCTTAGAACCCGGACACAACCGTTTAAACTTCCCTCAACCCCCATCATCAGCTGAACAAAGCCCCCAACTCACTCGTCAACAAATGGAAAGGTTATTTGCTCTGCTGTTCAGTGACGATATTGATGACCGTGCTCCAGGTGTATCCGCTGTTTCCGCTGCACAACCTGATAATATTCCTATACCTGATACACCTGCTACAACAACTACTGTTGAAGAAGCACCACCAGTTGACTCCACCACAACAGTTGAACAAACCGCTTCCAACAATGATGAACCGGCTGATGATATTCTGAATGAAGTACCCCCACCTGCAGATTTTGATCCAAATGCGTTCTTTAACCCGTTTGCTAATGACACTACTGCACCTGATGTCGCGGAATCATCAACAAACCATTTGAATCCTCAGAATCTGCACAATGTATACCAACATCAACCCTATACACATCGATGGACAAAAGACCATCCTCTGGCAAATATTATTGGCAACCCGAATCAACCAGTCGTTACGCGACAACGTCTTCACACAGATGGTGAACATTGCATTTATGCACTCACTGTCTGCCAATCTGAGCCTAAAAACATTAAAGACGCAATGACCAAAGACAACTGGATTGAATCCATGCAAGAAGAACTCAACCAATTCAAACGTCTTGAAGTATGGGAACTGGTTGAAAGACCAACAGGGGTCTACATCATTGGTCTCAAATGGATTTGGAAAAACAAATTGGATGCTGAAGGGAACGTAATCCGAAACAAGTCTCGTCTAGTTGCTAAGGGTTATCGTCAGGAAGAGGGAATAGACTTTGAAGAATCTTTTGCTCCGGTTGCTCGTCTTGAGGTTATTCGGATATTTCTCGCGTTCGCGGCTCATATGAATATGACGGTCTTTCAGATGGATGTCAAAACTGCGTTTCTCAACGGAGAACTGAAAGAAATGGTCTATGTCAGCCAACCCGAAGGATTCGTTGATCCAGAGTTCCCGAACCATGTCTACAAACTGAACAAAGCTCTTTATGGTCTCAAACAAGCCCCTCGGGCATGGTACGATAAGCTATCATCTTTCCTCATTGCTAATAATTTCACCAAAGGTTCGGTTGACCCTACTCTTTTTATACAATATCACGGGGCACATATCTTAATTGTTCAAATTTATGTGGATGACATCATTTTTGGGTCTACACATAAAAAGTTTTCAATCGCTTTTGCAAAACTAATAAAGAAAAATTTTGAAATGTCCATGATGGGTGAACTTACGTTCTTTCTAGGACTGCAAGTTCATCAATCACCCCGTGGTATTTTCTTGAGTCAGTCCAAATATGCCCTTGAATTGTTAAACAAATTTGGAATGAAAACCTGTGATACTTATGCCACACCAATGACTCATACCAAGAAGCTAGACGCTGATTTACATGGGAAATTAGTTGACCTTACCAAATACCGAAGTATTATTGGGTCTCTCATGTATCTAACAGCTAGCAGACCTGATATTGTCTTTGCCATTTATCTATGCTCCCGTTATCAGTCGCGACCAACTGAAACCCACCTCTCTGAGGCTAAAAGAATCCTCCGATACATCAAGGGAACCATTAACTTGGGGATCTGGTATCCGAAAGATTCTGGTTTTGAACTAATTGCTTTTTCAGACGCTGACCACGCAGGATGCTTAGACTCAAGGAAAAGTACTTCAGGAGCTCTACAATTTCTTGGTGATAAACTGGTGTCTTGGCAATCGAAGAAACAGGATTGTACATCGCTGTCATCAACCGAAGCAGAATATGTAGCCATGTCCGCGTGTTGTGCTCAAGTCATATGGATGAGAACACAACTCAAAGACTATGGTTACGTATTTGACAGAATCCCGATGTACTGCGACAATCGGAGTGCCATTGCGATCTCGTGCAACTCAGTCCATCACTCGAAATCAAAGCACATCGATCTTCGTTATCATTTCATCAAGGACCACGTGGAACAGGGTACTGTTGAATTATACTTCGTGGGTACTGAATACCAATTGGCAGATCTACTCACCAAAGCCTTGCCTCCCGCTAGGTTTAATGAGTTGGTCCACCGGATTGGTATGAGGTGTTTGACTCAAGAGGAATTGGATGACCTCCTAAAACAGTTTTAAAAACCTGTCAAACACCAAAATCTCTTTTGTAAATAATTTTTCAAAAACAAAATACAAAAATATAAAATCTGATAAAAACAACAAAAATATTCTTCTAATTTAATTTTCTTTCAACATGGCAAGTACATTTCTTCCATCAACACTTTAATCTTTCAAAATTCAGTATTTTTCCGATCAAGTGTTGAGGGGGAGAAAATTATCACTTAACTGTTTCAAAACATCTGTGTACTTGCATGTTATTTTATCCCGGTTGTTTCTTTTATCAATGGTGGTAAATTTTTTTGGTTAAATGACACTCCTCGGACAAAAATTTATAACCTTTCATTATTTACCTAAGTCGAGGGGGAGTGTCGTCAAGTTTCTTTCTTAACAATTTTTATTTGGTAACCAAAATGGAAGTTAAATGGCTTTGTGTGAAAAAGGAAAAGGTGGAGGGACCAAAACTGTCAAAAGATGAAAGTCATTTTTCAATAAAACTCTTCCACCTAACTTCCACTTCACATTTATTACTCTTAACCTAACATATCCTACGCATACAAATCATTCAAGAAATCCGTGTTTTGGATCATCAATTTGTAAGTTGTTTTATGATCTTAACGTGTTTACAAACATTGGTTTTGATTTTTATACAAATCCAACGGTCAAATTGTTGTCTATGATTGATTTGGTGTTCTTACGCATATGTGTATGAACACCTAATCAAGAATGGGTGTTTGTGATTAAAAAGATAGTGTCAAAATGCTTTAATAACATCAATGATACCTTTTCTATCATCAAAACGAACCCAGAAACACGAATTGTTTGGTTTTCAAAATTAGGGTTTATGCGTGGTTTTGGGTGTTTTCAAATGTGTATTTTTCTGGTCAAAAAGGTTATTGTGTGATGTTCATATTGTGTTGTATTAAAGATTTCCAGGCCCTATAACTACCCAGAAACACTAATTAAGTCAGAATTAGGAATTAGGGTTTAATGTTCTTGTGTTTGGGTATTTTTGATTCACCACGAATTGGGTGTTAAAACTTGGTTATTAGACTCTCACAACTATTAAGACCTTCCAGAAAATGTTTGGTGCAAATACTATGGTTAGAAATCATACGCGTAATTCTTAAACTCTAGGGTTTTGACCTACGCGTATGACTTTCTACGCGTAACTGCTTAACTTGCTTTCATGCCATGATCTGTGTTTAATATGACTATACATGTTAAGATTGATGATATGATGATTTTATTTCAGGATTGCTACTCGTAAAATTCAGAATCAAGGTCTTTGTTAAACTACGCATAAGGATCACTTTACGCGTAGAAAGTTATGCGTAAGAGAAATTTTACGCGTAACTGTTACGCGTAAGGTTCTACAATGGGACTACGCGTATCCTGTGAAGGATATGCGTAAACAGTGACCTCTACGCATAAGGTCTACTCTTACGAGTAAGCCTTACGCGTAAGGTTTTTATACGCCTACGCGTAAGCTCTACGCATAAGGTCCCCTTTTCCTACGCGTAACATTTCTTACGCGTAAGTAAGGATCCTACGCATAAGCTTACGTCTACGCGTATACTTCTCCTGTTTACGCATAAGCTACTATTCCTACGCATAAGCCTTGATCAAACCTTCGTTATGAATTGTTACGCGTGCAAACTTGTAAATTAATGAATCATATCGTCACGAAACCAATAATGTCACTAATAAACTTAATCGTTTAATATGTTGTGTTAAATAAGTGATAACATAAACTTTAAAACTTAAAGTTAACTAACTCACGAAACTTATCACGACGACATTGGACTATTAAACAAATAAGTGACTTTGGACTCGTAACAATCTTTGACACTGTATATACAATAATTAGACAATAAAACCTTCTGTTGACTAACATTATGTCTTTCGATATGTTGGTTCTTTTGGCTAATGTTATTTCAGATCACGACATGGCTGCTCAAATGAATGTGGATGCACTAGAAGTTCTCACAATTGCTGACATCTTCCCTAATGGCTATCCTAGAAAGATTGGAAAGAACAACCTTAGGGTTGACTTTGAAACCCTCACCTGCTCAGAATCTTCTTGTCTCATTGCTGTGGATATTCTAAGGAATCATCCCTACCAGAACATGCTCTCACACTCTGCTACTGTACCGGAAATCTACATTCAGCAATTCTGGAATTCTATGCAGAGGATCACAGGTCAAAGTGCAGTGATAGTGACACTTAATCACAAACAAGTCACCATCACTCCTGCAGACTTACGGGCTGTTCTCATCATTCCTGACATCGCTCCAACCGAATTCTTTGCTACACCTACTGAAGAGACAGTTCTGCAATTTCTTCTTGACATTGGCTATGATGAAGCTTCAGGGATTATTACTAAGCATTCTCACGTGGAGCTTAAGAACATTCCTCAACCGTGGAGAACCCTCTACATCATCATTACCAATTCTGTTTCTGGTCGTGACAGTGGTTATGAGCATCCAAAGCTCATGGAACTGCAAATCTTCTGGTCTCTGATCAATAAGGACATCGAAATCGAAGCACTGATATGGGAGGACATGATGCTATTTCACAAGAAGCTTGGCTCAAAGATTCCCTATGTCAGATACATAAAGCTTTTGATCCAGAGAGCACTTGGGCTTAATCCTGATATCCCCAAGAGGCTCAATGACCCCGACAATCACGACTTGTTGTCCGAACCTATCATTTCTATCAGAATCAAGGAATCGACAACTAAGAAGCAGGGTGCCGTGCTGCCTGATCACCTTCTATCTAAAGAACTCAAGAAGCTTGAAACGTACAAAAGGTATCTAGTAGCAGTAAAAGAAGGCAAAGTTGGTCATCTTGATGAAAAACCTTCAGGAACTCCTACACGGAGAACCAGAAGAGGAAGTGCTGGAAGTGCAGTAAGTTCTGAAAGTCAAAGGAAGTTTCCCAAAAGGAATCCTCCTCGTAAAAGGATTGTTCCCGTAAAGGAAGCTGAACCTATTCCCACACCTGAACCGCAAAGAAAGCTTGTGGACGAAAGCTCTGAAGGTACTGAATCAGAAGAAGAGATTACATACTCTGAAACTGCAAAGGATGACACTCCATTAGTACCGAAACCTCCTAGTCCTCCAGCTGAACATGGCAAAGGGAAGGCTCCAGTGCTTGTGCCGTATGATCAAAGCTCAAGCTTAGAAAGTGATGAAGAGCAACTGGATAAATCATACAGGAAGAAGTTTAAATTCGTCAGACACCTTCAAAAAGCTAAAGAATTTGCAAAAGACCAAATGGGTGGCCCCGGAGGATCAAGTGGTGCTGCCCACTCTTCACCAGATCCTGATGTGGTTAATCGACCCGATAAGGGATCTGGTGCCACCACTCTTGTGCAACAACAAAAGCTTGTGGAGGATACTATCGAATATGAGTTTGAGAAACCTGAAACTGAGAAGTCTGAGGAAGATAAAGATGCTGATTATGACAAGCTGCTTCTGGAAAGTCCTACACGTTCACAGAAGGAAACTTCTGAACCGCCCAAGGACCTCGAGTCTCCTCATGTCTCTTCCTCATCAGACTCATCATCTCACTCTTCCCAACCACCATCAAAGAAATCAACCAAATCAACATCCAAATCTGTGAAGAAACCACCTCGATCTTGGATTTCTCATACACATGAAAGAATTGTGAAAGCTGTCAAACAAGTCAGAAAGAAAGACATGCTATACAGGAAGCTGAACTTTCTCAATCAACAAATACAATATCTACATGACGAGAATGACAAGATGCAAGAAGAAAGGAAGTTTATCCAGGAATTCATGAGAAGTCATCGTCAAGAGGAACTGAACGAAATGATCGAAGGCTACACTAACAAGTACCTTCAGGATATCGTTCCTAAAGTCACAAAGGAGATGTTTACCAGACAACTATATCCGAATCTTATGCAGATAGCCAAGCAAACTATAAGATCAACACCTTTAACCGTCACAATCAATCCATCTGATCCTGTAGTTTTCTCGGATAATGAATTGGTGGCCAAGCTTGTCACACAAATGTCTAAACGATCTGGGACATTTACTTCTGATGAAGGAAAGCTGTTTCAAGCATTGCTGGACTACCAACTCAAAGAAGCATGTAGATTCGAAGCAGAAAGGCCTAAACGTCCTAGAGACGATGAAGATAAGGATCAGGATAAGAATGATGAAGCTAAACGTCAGAAGAAGTCTGGTGAATCCTCTTCTATGTTACCTCCTCTACAACGGACTCCTACTCAACAAAGGTCTCCTCCCCGTTCTTCTACTGATAAACCTCAGGATTCTGAGTTACCGCCCGAGACTCAGAAAACCGGTGATCACTTTGAGTATACAGGTGGTGACGATGAAGAAGTCCGTGAGCCCCTACAACAACCCGCCTCTCGCTAACAAGTTCAGAAACCAGAATCCTCATCTAGTTCCAAGAAACAGAAGAAGAAGGCGCCCACAACTGACGTCATATCATGGCTAGATGAAGATACAACAGAGGAATTTGAATGGTTTTCTACACTTGTCAACTCAACTCCCTACCCTGAAGAAGGTCAAAATCTGGTAGACGGAAATACATTGGAGCATGCTAAAATTCTGCAAGAAAAGTTCCATGTGAAGTAGATGACGAAATCCGAGTTGAGGCGAATCAAGAATGAAGCTTTTCAACTGTGGAAAGATAGCTCAGAAAGTGCCATCGAGGTCGAATATCACCTTGAAAACATTACTCGAGCTATGTCTAACAACATGGATTGGCTCAACCCAGAAGCAAACATCGACTTCACCAAATGGGACAACCCTCCATATTACACCGACTGGTCTAAACCACTACCAACGATCGGCCAACCAGATGAACCTAGGATTCCATTCAGATATTTCTTCAACAAAGACTTAGAATTTCTTCTACACGGTGGCGATGGATCAAGGAAATACGCTACATCTTTGACACTTCCATTCCCAGCATCCATATACTCAAACTGCATAGCTATCGAGGAAAGAGCTAATCACTTGTTCTCCAACAAAGTGGAAGCATACGACCGAGATGCAATGTACGGGATTCATCATTGGCCGGAACGCCGAAGAATCTACTACCGAAGCTGCCAGGTTCAGAAGTCTCAACATGCAGTGTTCAGTACTAAGGATATCGTTGCCATCAAACACGTTGATCTATCGACCAAATGGGACTACACTTTTCTCAAGAAGATTGTGGTCAAAAGGCAAGATGAACGGGATTATGCATTCTCTGAAGCTGACTTTGAGAATTTGTCTCTCAACGACATTGAAGACATGTACCTTGCCAAAGTACAGGGTCGCATGAGGCAATTTTCAACTGAAGTACAACGTGAATTCATCAAGTCACTGCTCATCTTCATCAGAAGCATAGTCATCAAGGAACGTGTAGAAGATCTTCAGCTGGCAGTTGAATCCTATCAAACCCGTGTCAACTTCACACCACCTCAGCTAGATCTTCTCGACATCAACCAGCTCTCACAATATACACTCATCATCAAACCTTTCGGCGTCGTTTACCGTAGTGAACTACAAAGAAATTGCTTAATGGCGTGTAGTGAACTTCACAAGTTTGGGGATCACGCTTTGAAGATGGTTAGGGACGGATTGGCATATAGGTTGAAGAACATACGTCACAAGATTGGGTCTCCTAAATGATGGAATTCTCAGGATCGAAGGGATGTGAGGAGGATCATCATAATGATTGATGAAAGGTTGAATAGAAGGGATCAGTTCAGAACGATGGAAAGCTTTGTTGGTGGTCGACCCAGGATTAACATCACCGGCTATCAACGCCTTGTTCGCACTCCTAGCAACATCACTGGACTTCCTGGTACCCCTTGAATTGTTTCCTTCATTATTACATTTGGATGTGTGATTATATATGTCAATGGCTTGTGCACACATAACAGTGTACAACCCATAATTGTCAAGAAAGGACCCTGTGGTACGCTTCAGTGCCACAATCCTTATTAAAGGAGCGAAAGCTTCTTACTTTTGAGTAAAACCTATCAAACCTTTCATTTTTCAAGGTTTTGCTCAAAAGAACAAGTACTTCCCCGTATGTTTTTCAAAACCTCAACCGTTTATATCAATTGTTGAGGGGGAGTACTTGAGTTAAAACTTTGTTCACAAATTGTTCATAGTGGTCATCTTCCCGCAACACTCGAAATGGTCATATTTATTCTCAACTTTTCAAAAATAACATTTTATATGCCATTTTTTAGGGGGAGAAAATTATGTGATAAGAAATATGTTGTGTAAATACAAATGAATCTTTGTGTAATAGACTTAACCTACGAATTGACGGTACTAAACTGTTAGTAACTCGAAAAGACTTGTACTGGACGGGTAATAATTTCAAGCTAGTTCGCTAGTAATGTAAACATGTCTCGCAAAGGACTTGTCCGAGTAGAATGTACCATTCGAGAAACTCTTGATAGACATGAACTCTGATGGGTTTGACAACCTTTCGAGGTTTGTTCACACCTTCAAGGTAGTTATTAGAGCTAGTTGTCACCTAAAAGCTGACAATGTAACTCTTTAACTATGCAATGTAACCGTGTCTCGCGGGGGATTGTCTATCTTGAGTGAATCAATTCAAAAAGTGCGCGTTCTTTCCTCACTATGCATATAACCGTTAAAATTCTTAAGCACATGTGGAGGGGGAGTATTTATGCAAAATCTTATCTCAACAGTGGTTCAAAATGTTTTTCATTCACAAACACTGTGAGAGATTTTTCAAATAAATGATTTTATGGCAACATAGGTTAGTCATGGAGTGATAAGGTGACTAAGGTTAGGAATAACCGTCCTATGATCCGCCAGAGCCGGAGGGATCTACCCAAGGACATCACAAATAGTTAGTACTTAGAAGTCCTTAGGTATGATTATAAAAAAGGAGAAAATGAGAATCGGAGAAAGAAGGAGTTGAAGAATTAAAAAGAAATGCAAAGAAAAGGGTGAAAATAAATAGCCCTCCAAATTATTCAACTTAGGGCAGACACCGGGTTCAATTCATATGCTACTGATTGTCACTTAGTGACGCCGGTATTGAAGATTAAAAGTCGTCATGGACCCAGTGACGCATGCACTAAACCTTCTTAGCCACTCAAGTTTCTCTCAACAGAAGCTTGTTTCATTCTCACAGGGAACCCTACGTAAACTATTGGCTTTCACTTAAAGATCGCTGGTATTGAAGAAGGAGACCCTCTCCCTAGTCTCTGCTCAGGAAAAACCAAAACGCACTTTTGAGTCTAGAGCCACGAGATTTATCAAAAGATCTCTTAGGAACACTTAACATTTCATCACTTGTTGATCACCAAATAAGATCATCAGTGGTTCATATCGAGTCCTTCACAGATCTTAGCAATCTGTCGAGAACATTTATGAGAGGTTCACAACTGTGCTCCTCAGTGATTGAATGGAAACTCCTGTCAGGGTCCACATCAAACAACCCTGACAACAGGTCACTTCGGTAACTCCTAGTGGATTACGCTTAGTGTGTCTCAAACGATCTACAATCGTGAGGTGACGCTTCGGTGTACCTCAGCGACTCATCTGAACTGTAGATGTACTTTGGTACATCGCGTTATCTCACTTGTGGGACTCCAGTTCAGGAACGGCCTTTGTAAGAATTAGAGATGTGTTTTCACACTATGCTGTTAACACTCTCGAAGTTCAAACTTGTAAGTGCCGGAATCCGCTTATTACTAACCGTTTGAAATGTTTTCTTCTTATGGAAGCTTCGGAGCGGGATGATCGTGCTGATTCTTCTCATGCTCACGCCAACATCATCACTAATGGAAGTTCTATCCAAAAGCAACACAACATTCAGAATGATTCTTCGTCAA
The DNA here is from genome assembly GCA_019973895.1 of Chrysanthemum seticuspe. Classification (NCBI taxonomy): domain Eukaryota; kingdom Viridiplantae; phylum Streptophyta; class Magnoliopsida; order Asterales; family Asteraceae; genus Chrysanthemum; species Chrysanthemum seticuspe. The sequence continues at coordinate 9,932,198 of BPTQ01000004.1, read as the reverse complement.
ATCAAAGAATCTACAAAGTTAAAAGACTTAAAGAACTTCATCAGTACTGAATTCCAACGTCAAAGAGCGTGTGAGCATGTTGAAGAATAACGTGGAGACACTGTAGCAGCAAAGCAGACCTGAGGCAGACTTGATGCAGACAACAACATACTATCACTTTCATCACAAAGAACAATGATCTAAGAACAAAGTTAAAGATGACGTCAAAGCATAACTGTTCAAAGAAAACTATCTCTCTACACTGGGGAGATTGTTCGAATCAAGGCATTCCTTCTCACAAGAAAGAAGAATGTCAGAAGACGTCAAAGCTACTATTACATCAACGCCTTCACCATTCATCACCAACACTTGAGGGGGAGATTGTTGGAATCACTCCTAAACTATAATTCAAGTGTTATTCTTATGTAATAGGTAGCACTAGTACAAAAACGGGATTTGGTCACGCATGGTCGAAATGGAACAGCCACACATTCGCATATTTGTGTGGCTGAAGGTACGAAAATTGACAACATGTACTAATTAGTCACACATGAAAATTTTAATTGTGTGACCATTAGAACTGTATCGCCACACAATTAAACGTTGTGTGGCTAAAGGTATCTGGTGATTTTGTTTCAGATCATTTAGCCACATATGAATTTGGAACGCGTGACAAATACAAGTAACCTTGATGCGTTAGTCACATGAAGTAATTTTTTGTGTGTCTAAATCATAGAGTCAAGTTTTGTCACACATTATTTAAGGGTGACTGATATGTTTTGCCAACTCTTTAGCCACATCTGAAATTGGAACAAGTGACAAATGAAAAGTAAGGTTGAAGCATTCGTCACGATATACATATAAACAGTGACAAATATATGTCACACACTTGAACACTGTGACCAAAAGCCATATATGGTCACACTAAATGTTTTGTCACACATTCGTTAAGTGTAGCCAAAATCCAGTACATATGTTCACGTAAGTTAATATGTGTGTTTAAAGTTTAGTTTGTGTTAGCTTGCCGAAAGCTAATCTATAAAGTCACATTTGCTACTAACACCGTGACCAAATGCCATATATGGTCACACTAAACGTTTTGTCACACATATTATTCAAGTGTAGCCAAAATCCAGTACATATGGTCACGTAACTTAATATGTGGCCATTGGATGATGAATAGTCACTCAAAATACACGTTTCCTCACTTGAAACACCATATGGTCACACTTATTAACACGTTTAGCCACTTTATGGTTAATTGTATGTGACTAAATACCCAAAACAAACATGCTTTGTGTGACTAAATGTTAGAAAAGGCCACACAAACATAAAATTCATGTGGCCATTGGATGATCAATAGTCACACAAAATACACCTTTCTTCACTTGAAACACCATATGGTCACACTTATTAACACTTTTAGCCACTTTATGAGTAATTGTATGTGACTAAATACCCAAAACAAACATGCTTTGTGTGACTAAATGTTACAAAAGGCCACACAAACATAAAATTCAAGTGGCCATTGGATGATCAATAGTCACACAAAACACACATTTCTTCACTTGAAACACCATATGGTCACACTTATTAACACTTTTGGCCACTTTATGATAAATTGTATGTGACTAAATACCCAAAACAAACATTCTTTGTGCGACTAAATGTTAGAAAAGGCCACACAAGCATAAATTTGATGTGGCCATTGGATAATCAATAGTCACAAAAAATACACGTTTCTTCACTTTAAACACCATATGGTCACGTTTGTTGCATTTATTGTGCTGTTAATGAAAATGTGGGTTTGTAGGTGATGGCTTTTATAGTCACATTGATATGCACACACATTAACACTTGTGCAACACCACAATATACTAAACTTGGATAAATCCAAACTAATTATATATATGAAGAACTCTTTAACAACGAGTACTTGATTGTTAATGCGGAATCTTAACAACAAGCAAGAAGAACACAAATACTATTTCACTAATAAACTTATTTTATTAATATTTCTATTCGTCTAAGTACAAGTTCATTTCACTATACTTTAGGGTTCCTTTATACACTTAGGAAAACCTAGTATACAAAACGTGTAGAAGGATATAGATATCTCTTCCTAAGATATCTCTACGCGTACATATGCCTTCCCTAAACTCTAATAAACTATTATGTTTTTCATAAACAGAACTAACTACGAATACTACCAGACTTAACTGTTATACTGCCAGTATTATTGCTGTTGAGCTTTTGATTCAATTAACCTCAAAAGCTGATAGCATGCATCATCCTTTCTTTCACCAAAAAGCTTCTTCTCAAGCATAGCCCTGAAAATACTGTTTGGAAGTGGATACTCCACTTCTGTAAGCATATAAAGAATTGCAGTTTCTAATTCCAAACAGTGCACCTGACAAGTGTGGAAATATCTCCATCTGATCACTTTTTGTTGACAGGCCAGCTTCCACATTTCATCATCAGCATCTGGTGTGTCAAACATGGTCTTCAAGTCACCCCAAAGGACTCTTTCATATTCCTCTTCAGGTCTCTCATCACCATGCTTCTCCATCATCAGCTGGTACATGGTCTTCAAATCATCCCTGGACAAATCACTCAATAAACCAGGAAAGTTCACATATATAGTGTCTGTGTGATTTTCCCTTACTATCAGGTAAACTACCTTTTTCCCATGTTTGATGATCTGAACCTTTGCAATCTTAGCAGGAAGTGCTGAACCTGTAGGAATGGAGCCCATGGTAAACTCTTCTGATGACGGTTCATCAACCTTATCCTTCATGTACTCTTCCACTTCCTTCTTAACATTTGTCTTATCCTTTTTACTCCTTTCTTTCCAGTGGATTTCTTCCTTGTCATATTCAAAACTGGTTGCTTAACCTCATCTTCCTCCTCTTTCTTTACAGTTTTTGGCTTATCACCAAGTTTTTCAGCTTCAGCAACCTTTTCAGTCTCTGCAATCTTGTGCTTCTTAGCATCCTTTGGTTGAAGATTGTAACCCTTCCTTTTAAACGTTGAAGCTTCCAACTCTGAATCCATTGGAATAAAATTTTTATTTTGGTACACTACTTTTTCAAATTCTGCTTTTAGTTCATCATTCTTCAATTTCCTTAACTGGCTCAACTTCCAGGTAGGATTCCCTTGACTTTTGACATAGTGGATCATATAATCCCTTTGCTCAGCTTTGGTCATGGGTATGTTCATCCTTTCTCTTTGTCTCTGCTCTCTGAGAAGCCTCTTCTTCGCATTAACAATCTCAACCAATTTACTTGCATAGTCTTCTCCGTTAATATCAGGAAGGATATCTCTGTTTACTAATAATCTTGCATTTATAGTATCTCATTCTTCATCAGTGTAGAATTTGGCAGATTCCAGAACTTCAGCTTTCCTTTTCATTTGTTCTTCAGTTAATTGTGGTTCCTCCTGCAGAGTTTTTGCAATCAGCTCATCATCCCTTGTTTGTTCTGCACGTTTAACTTCTTCAGCCGCATCCTCTGCTTGAATCCTAGCAATCTCAGCAAAGCTAGCTTCCTCTTCTGCGAGTTGCTTTTTGGTCTTCACTGGCTCAGAAGATTCTTGCACTATTCCTTTGCCTTCCCTATGCACAAACTCCTCACCAGTACTACCTGGATCACTACCAGGATTAATATGTTCAATACTTGCATTAACTTCAGCATCAAAGCCAGTATTAAAATCTTCATCAAAAGCAGATTTAATTTCAGCACCACCAGACTTATCGTTAGTAAAGTCACCAGACTTATCCACTCCACTAGAACTTGCAGCTTCTTTATCCAGTCTCTTCTTAAAGGATTTCTTGTCATTTAAATTCTTAAACAAGATTTCAGCTGCTTCCAATCCTTGAGGACTAATTTGAGTTTCCTCAGAGGATTCCTCACCTTTTGAGTCTGTAATGTCTATCCCCGTCTGTTTGAATTTCCCCTCCAATTTCTTAACTCTTTTGCGAGTAGTCCCCAGTGACTTCTTGGTCTTCTTCAATTTTTTCTCCAACTCATCAACCCTTGAAATCAGTTGTGGAACCAGTTGAAGTAGATCTTCCATAGATAAGGAACTGGGTTCTGCTGTAGTAGTGGGTGTTGGAGGTTGTGGTTGAGGAATCACCGGTGGTTCTTCCTTATGGACTGAAGGTGAAGGTGGTGGGGGTGTTGGTGTCCTCTGTTGAAACTCTGTTTTTTCAGGTTCAGATGTAGGTTGAGCCTGAGCTTCTGATGTAGCAGTAGGAGATGGAACAGATGTAGATGTACCTTCAGGGTCAGTAGCAACAGAAGGCAACATAGCAGACAAAAGTGGCTTGTGTGCCCCTTCAAAACCCCTTTTCATATTACCAAATATCTTTTTAGTGAAAGGGAGAGCAATGTAAGGATGTTTGCTTGCTGTTTCAACATTTAAGATCATTTGCAAAAATCTTGGGTACATCAAAAACTTTTTCTTATTCTTGGAATTAGCAACCATGGCATCAAAAATCATTTTTGAAAAATTGAAGAGTCTGCCAGTGGAGAGACAGACCAATGCAGAAGCAATATTGCTTCCAAATTGATCCCATCCACCACTTTTAGAACTCATACAATGTAAAATATGATGCACAAGGAAACGCCATTGTGGCGTAAAATGACTCTTCCAAAAAGTGAATGTTCCATCAGTTGGATATCCAATCTTTTCCAATCCCTGAAAGAGGTCATGATTTGCCAACATTGAAATCCCTGAGGCATCAGCCAATTGAAGCTTGCTTCTGACTGATTCCTCAGTGATTGAATACTCTAACGTATCAATAGTTGCATTTAACTCTAGTGTCCCATCAGCAATAGTTCTAGCAGTAGCAGTCTGCCAGAACTGTTTGACTAGGGAATCATAGATAGTTGGATTATGAGTAAGGGCATACCTGATATGACTACCCTTTAGAAAGTCCACTATCTGCTCGAAGCCTGTGCTTTCAGCAGGCTTTTTGAGAAATCCCACTTGATTGTGCTTGTCTACAAACTTTAATTGTGCCATCTTTTATGTTAATTGAATTACTGGTAGTGCAGGGCAATTAGGGTTTAGTGCTGGTGAGGAGACTTAATCGAAATAAAATAATTAAACTTTTAAAGATTAGGATAAAGTAATTAAAGGATAAATATGATTTCTAAAAATAAAAATTATCCATATAAATACTTCTGACCATCTAAAATTAGGTAACGGTACTATTTAAACAGTAAAAATCGTTTTTTATTTTTTGCACTACCAGACTAAAGAATGGTCAAACAGACTTAAAAATGACATCACCAGAATTAACTCTGTACTATAGCACATCAACTAGCACAGCTTCCATACATCTCCAATCTGTGAGAATTCTTTCTTTTCAACATATCCTTAAACAAAAAAATATACCTAACAGATTTAACTAATATTAAGTCTTGTATTATAAACATAAATTCTTAAAAAAGTACAAAAAATCGAATCTATATGCTTTGAAAGAGTGAAATATGATAAAGGTAGAGTGTGACAACTTGACCATAACATGGTTCACTTGGACTTTCGTATAACAACACCTCCACAGTCGGTTCGATAGTAGTCAGTTCGTGATTCGTTACCCAAGTCACGTCGATCCACACGTGGCAATATGTTATCATTGTGCTGGTGAATGACGGTACTAAATTCCTCATCGGCTTCGTCATACTTATCTTTGTAATTCTCGGGAGGTGTCTTAAACACAATAGACAATTTTTTATCTACCTGGTCTTTCACATAAAACACTTGTCGTGCTTGTGCGGCTAATATGAACGGATCAACCTTGTGGCCTAAACTATTCAGGTCAACCAATGTATACCCAAGAGTAGTATCGCGTTTCACACCACCAGCTTTGTGATTAACCCAGTCACATTTGAAAAGAGGAATTTGCATGAAACGGTAATCTAGTTCCCATATCTCCTGTAAAACCCCATAATAATATGCTTTTCTTGTGGTTGCAACTTCTTTAGATATGTGGATATCTAATGCCTCAACACTAACCCCACTGTTCTGGTAAACTTTGCCTTCATGATCTTTCGTACGAAAAGTATACCCATTGATGTGATATGCATCGTATTTCACTACGGTGGCGCGTGGTCCATAGGATATCCACCTTACAGTTTCTGATACACTTTCTTTGTCGATTTGTAACTCTCTCTCAACCTGAATTTCATTAGAAGTATATATTAGCTCAAAACAATAAGTACACCAATTTTCAGATTAAAATGAGCTGAGAAATAAGGTTTAGAAAGGGTATGTTGAGTAACATAAGATTAATTACTTCTTTGCGTAACCAATTGGCAAAAGATTTGCTGTGCTCATTCTCCAGAAATGCTATTCGTTTACCCGGGTTTTCTGCTTTCAAAACTTGCTTGTGTCGCCTGAAACAACGTGTTTGATTATTATATTTGATACATCATTTAATTTTCAGTAACGAAATAGACATGTGTTAGTAAGACTTACGCGATATACGGTACAATTTCATATGTATTATTTATTACATACAAATGTGCTTTCTGAAAGAGTTCCGCAGAAACTTCAGTTGATTTGCCGGCCGACAATGGCTTTCCTTCCTCATTTTCATCTGTTTCATGTTTATCAGGTGGGATACCAACAGTTTTCATGGATTTATGATATTCGCTAAAAAACTCTATTGTTTCTTCCGCAATAGTCTCCTCAGCAATGCATCCTTCTGGTCTATTTCTGTTCCGCACATGTCCTTTAATAACCTTCATACATCTTTCGAATGGATACATCCACCGAAAGCATATGGGACCGCATAATTTTACCTCCCTAGTTAGGTGCACAGTCAAATGTATCATAATATCAAAGAATGATGGAGGAAAGAACTTCTCGAGTAGGCACAGTGTCACTACCAGTTCTGCTTGCATATTATCTAGTTCTTGCAATATTATTTCTTTGCAACATATTGATTTAAAGAAAAAGCAAAACCTGATAATAGCATATCGTGTGGGTGGGTGCATGATTGAACGTATTGCAATTGGCAGAAACTCTTGCATTAGCATGTGATAGTCATGGGATTTTAGGCCAATGAGCTTCCTATCCTTTAGGCTGACCAAAGAAGAGAAATTTGAACAATATCCTTGTGGTACCCTGATGTTGTGTAAAGTTTCACAAAAAATATCTTTTTCAGCATTCGTTAATGTGTAACCTGCTGGAGGTAGTGTTGTTTTGTCTTGTTCTTGCATAGCAAACAACTCTTCTTTTACCCCCAACTCAGCCAGATCCAATCGAGCATTCAGTCCATCTTTCGTCTTTCCTGGAACATGTAGCAAAGTTCCGACGAGACTCTCAGCAACATTCTTTTCTACATGCATAAAATCAATACAATGTGGAACAGAATTATGCCTCCAATACCTAAGTTTTCGATACCAAATGTTGAATTTCTTCCAATACGCACCGTTTTGTCCGTTTACTTGGCTTGAACTACCCTCTACTTCTGTTACGTTTCTTTTCTGCTTTTGAATCTTCCCACCTCTACCTCTCGTATCTTCTTGGTTTTCTGATGCATTATTGTTTGTTCGTTTTCCTTTTCCCCACTTATTTTCAATATGTTGTACCTCGTTGTATATTTGTTCCCCGGTCATTGGGTTTGGAGCCGGGAGAAATTCTTGTTGTCCATTAAATGCCTTCCTTTGCCTTCTGAACGGATGGTCATATGGTAGATATCGTCTGTGACCAACATAACTTTGCTTGGATGAGGCAGAAAGTCTAACACAGTTTGTATCTTTCCAACATACTACACAACCTTTGAATCCACTATACGGGCAGCCACATAATGTACCAAGTGCAGGGTAATCATTTATTGTCCATAACACAACGGCACGTAGATTAAAGTTATCTTTTGTGGATGCATCATATGTATCAACCCCTGTATCGAATAAGGTTTGCAGATCATCAACAAACGGTTCTAAAAAAACATCGATATCATTTCCCGGGTATCCCGATATTAATACCGAAAGCATGATAAACTTTCTTTTCATACACAACCATGGAGGAAGGTTGTATATGACCGTTAAAACTGGCCATACACTGTGATGCCTATTTCCTGAGTTGACGTCAACCCCATCAGCCGATATTCCTAGCCGTAGATTTCTTGGATCTTCAGCAATTTCGGGGAATTTTTCATCTATGGTACGCCATGCCTTTGAATCTGCGGGGTGACGTAACACACCATCGGTTATCCTCCGTGTCGCGTGCCATCTTAAATCCTCTGAAATACTTTCTAGCTTAAATAGTCGTTGCAGTCTTGGTATAATTGGAAAGTACCACATTACCTTTGCTGGAATGTTTTCGTACACTTTCTTAGTCTTATTATCCACCTTCCATCTTGATATCCCACAAGTTCGACACGCAGTCAAATCCTTGTCATCCTTCCAGTAAAGAAGGCAGTTGTTGATACATACATGTATCTTTTTGTATCCTGATCCCATCAATTTCAAATATTTTTTGGCTTGATAAGTTTTTTCCACCATTTCGTTACCAGCAGGCAGCATCTTCTTTAACAATCCTAGTAATTCAGTAAAGAACTTATCAGAACATCCGTACTTACCCTTCAAGTTGAGTAGTTTAACTATTGCGGACATCTTTGTGAAGTCAGGACATCCTGCGTAAAGAGGCTTCTCTGCGTCTAATAATAATTGTTGAAACTTGACAAGATCATCCTCATCAAAATTATCTTTTGTAGCATTAACCATTTCTACTGTTGCTGGGGCATCTGTTGGAATATCTGAAGCAAAATCCGTGTCGTCAACAAACTCTGTTGTAGCGTTAACAGGTGTTTCGGTACTTATTGATGACTCATCCTTCTCTCCATGTTTAGTCCAGTTTAGGTAGCTTAGATCAAACCCATTGCTGAATAAATGGAACTGCACTTTCTCCACTTGATGCTCTATGTGGTTTAAACAATCTGTACACGGACATGGCATTGAAAGATCATTTTTCTTAACTCGTGGTTCGATGTTCCCCATCTTCCGCAAGTTGTGTACTGCATAATCAATAAACGCTGCTACTCCATCAACATAAGATTTGTTGGTCCTATTAGTTCCTATCCAAGACTTGTCCATGTTTATAAATGTGTCCCACTTATCCGAGCAGCAATGTTTATAAATGTAGTCCCTGCAGGCATGTTAAAAAGACAGTCCAAGTTATTGAAGATTATACAAGACAACATCAAACTTCAATTGATGATCTTAAAAGTTAAAAAAGACATTCCAAGTAATGAGGATAGCTCAAAGATTGAATGTCGTATTGAATTATGCTAAGAATTGAATAAAGTCTAATGAAACAGTTCCTAAAGGGATGTTTGGGTCAAGGAAAAATAAGAAATTAACTAGCTAAATTATGGTTCCATGTTCATGTGGTAACAGGCTTAACAGGGTTTCTTAAATTTTTTAACCAGTTAACTATCTAAATTTAACAAGAAACTGACATAATTTACAAGAGGATATCTCGAAACAAATGTTCAATTATAATACGCTTAACAGGGTTATTTTATGTGTTAGAGATGTGTACAAAAGGAAGATAACAATACTTACCAGTGGTGACGGGACTGGTGGGTCTATGACGGGAGAGTTGTGGTGGTGACGGGATTTGTAGTGAGATGAGAGGGAGGTGTGGCGGTACAGGAGGAGGAGGAGGAGGAGGAGTTAATTTTTGCAATTAGTTTGAAATGCCTTGATGCAAACTTTGGGGGAATAAATTTAATTTGTGGGGGGAATTTTAAATTTGCTTAAATTTTTGAAAATTTTTCATATTAGTTTAAAAATGTTTTTTCTCTTATGATTTAATGATTTTATTCATTTAATTAGTTTAAAAAGGTTTTTTATTCATAATAAATAAAATAAAATTCAGAAAAGTATAATTTTTGTTAGTTGAATTATTTGCTTATTTAGTTGTTTTTAGTTTAAAAAAATAAAAAAATAAACTAACTCCCAGTACCGTCTTCCACGGGTTATGGGTCCCAATATCGTCTTCCACAGTGTATGTGGTAGGTTGAGACGTAGACAGCCTTACCCCTACCTAAGGTAGAGAGGCTGCTTCCGGTTCTACCAAAGGTTGAAAAGGACCTCCGGCCTTGCAAGGGGTGAGGATCGAACCCTTGAGAGGCTGCTTTCTTTTCTACCAAAGGTAGAAAAGAACCTCCGGCCTTGCAAGGGGTAAGGATCGAACCCTTGAGAGGCTGCTTTCTTTTCTACCAAAGGTAGAAAAGAACCTCCGGCCTTGCAAGGGGTAAGGATCGAACCCTTGAGAGGCTGCTTTCTTTTCTACCAAAGGTAGAAAAGAACCTCCGGCCTTGTAAGGGGTAAGGATCGAACCCTTGACCTCTTTCTCCAGAGGCAAGAGTGTTAACCACTTGATCTAACCTTGCTCTTTTTTTGTTTTTAGTGTATGTTTCATCAATTTATTCACGAAATACAAATATCTTTCATTATTATTTATCACCCGATCACGAACCGAACACGAATTTCCAAAACCGTAACATGTGTGACTATAATTTTATATATACTATTGATTGAATGTTTGAATTTCCTAAACCGAACGCGAATTTCCAAAACCGTAACATGTTTGAATTTCCAAAACCGTAACATGGTTTCAGATATAATTTTATATATACTATTGATTGAATCATGTCGTAAAATGAAACTCTAAGCAACTATAACCCAATGATTTTGACCCATATTATAGTGTGAATGTTATATGAATTGTATTAAAGTTATTAAAGGTGGGCACGTTAATTTTGACATTTCAGGATGACATAAAATCATTAACTCATGTGTCTTACTCAAAACATTGTGTGAAACTGTGTTTAGGGTTGCGTTATATAAGTTGGGCACGGTAACACAACCCTTGTGCGTTTTCGTGCGTTTTAGTCTGTCCTATATGTTTTCGTCCGTGTTCATACGTTTTCTTAGTTTTGTACATGTTTTCTTCCGATTTTGTACGTTTTTACACGTTTTCGTCTCTTTTCACATGTTTTCGTCCGTTTTTGTACGTTTTTACACTTTTACATATTTTCATACGTTTTTACACGTTTGCGTCTGTTTTCATACTTTTTCCACCGTTTTCGTACGACTTTGTCCTTTTTAATAAGTTTTTATACGTTTTTGTTTTTGTTTACACGTTTGCGTCTGTTTTCATACTTTTTCCACCGTTTTCGTACGACTTTGTCCCTTTTAATAAGTTTTTATACGTTTTTGTTTTTGTTTACACATTTTCGTCCGTGTTTAAACTTTGTCGCTGGTTTTTCATCTTTTAGTCCGTTTGTATAAGTTTTTGACCGTTTTGGTCCGTTTCTAGCCGTTTTCATCTATTTTAGACATCTTCGTCCGTTTTCATACACTTTAATATGTGTTACATATTAATGTACATTTTCTTAAGTTCCATACGTTTTCTTACGTTCTTACACGTTTCCGTCTGCGTTAGTCCGTTTCTTTCCGTTTTATCCGTTTTTAAGACTTTTCGGGTCAACCCAAGAAGCGAAGTGAATTCATATTCGGTTTTCGGCTCCCTTCGGTTTAATTCTAGTTCGGTTCGGTTCGGTTTTCGTGTTGAAGCGAATAAAAAGATACCGATTTAACAAAACCAAACAACCCGATAACCAAACGGATAAACATCCCTAATTAATTTATAGTGATAGTTTGAATTCATAAGGAGTTACAAGTATCTTCTCTATCACACTATCCCCACAACTCTTCTTCAACCTTTCTTTGCAATCTTTCAATAATATCATATTTTACCCAATTTCATTATCAATGGCAGCACCATCACCACAAAACCATTTGGCTAAGCGTGTTATTGATGACCTAATTGAGTTTAGCGGGGAGACATCTGTTGATGGTTACATGAGTTTCTTCAAGGCTCAGCAAATTTCCAGTCTCCGTGGCTTTATAAACCGGATGCGCGAAGAGGCCACCACGGTAAAGAATGAGATTGCGCATTTTAATGCTTTAATTGCTGAGATGGTAGCTATTGGAGATGGGGATGAATATTTTGACACATTGATGGATCTTAGGCATGACATGGAGGCTACGAGGACTAAGCTGCAGGGGTTGAATGATCTCATTACTCAAGCTGAGGAGGATATCGAGACCAAGGAAGAACAAATTAAGTCGATGAATGGTTGAAGGGTTGCTCGCTATGTAAAGGGATGGTTTCTTTTGCTATAATGTCTAATGTCTTGGTTTAATATTATGGTTTGTAGATATATTAACGATGAAACATGTATGGATCTTTTGATGGTTTATCCAATGGAATGGAATGGGTTGCGCTCGCTAGTTTGTTTCATCTTTTTTTAATGTTGTTTTGCATTTAGGAATTGGTTGTGGTGTTTAAGTTCATATCTGGTAGAATGTATTATTGTAGGTTTGAGGTTGATCCAAACTCTGTTCAATGTTGAGCCATGGATATGCGGTTCATAAGTGCTTTGCTTAGTTTGTTAATTTTTTAGGTTGTTGTCAATTTTTAGGGTGTTTTTGTTGTTGTTTTTGCTTTAAGTTAATTGCATTTACATGATTTCTTGATTTTTTTTACTGTTGGAGGATGTTAGAGCTTATTTAAGTGCTTATAAATAGGTTATTTATAGGCTTAAAGTAAGGTATCAGGGCTGTTTGTTGTGTCAGCAGTCCTTGGTTGGATTTGATTATTTTTGTGCTTACTTGTTTATATGGGACTGCTTATTAGTTATAGTTGCTTAATTAGTTGCTTTAATTCCATTTTTTCATTTTGTTTTTTCATTTGTATGCGCCATGTGGTGAGATTTTAGTGTAGCTGCAGTTATATGTGCTTTGATACAGCTGGTTTGAAGTTATATGGGTGTTTGGGACTGTGGGTAAGAACCATTTCTGTCATGGGTGTGTTGGTTTCAAAATGCAACCAAAAATGAAATATTTAAATTCTATATTATCAATTTGGAGCAACATTTTAAAATTATGAAATTTGGAGCCAAATTTCAGCCAAAATTTTTAAAAGTACTTAGGAATTTATGGTTTCCTTATTTGAAAAACTGCCCCATAATGAGCCCTAATTTTACTCCAATAAATCAGGATTCAAGCAAAACAACCAGAACTTCAATTTTTACACCATTATTTACCAATTAAGTTTACTAATTTTCTTTAACACATTACTTCTGACGAATCATGGCAACTCAAACCAATTGTCAGGATGATTTGGTTTATTCTGATCGTGAAAATGATAACGAATTTGAATATGAATCAGAGGCGTATTCAGATGAGGGTGAGGATGCTGAAAACAACCATTCAAATGCGAATGTTGTTAAGAGGGGCATAACTAGGTTAGCTAAGTTTCGCAGGGATTATGGAAAAACCGACGGAATAAAGGTCAGTGTAACCTTCGATGCACTGAATAGGATATCAGGAAAAAACAGGGCATTGTTTTCGAGTTTTTTGGGTGATTTGGTTCGTGAGCATATAGGTGTCAGGATTCTATCCTGGAGGAAGGTTGATTCAGAAGCAAGAGATAAAATGTGGGACGAGATCACGGTACACATATACTTTTTTTTAACTAGTAGTGGCTTGGCTGTCGTAGGTACAAGGTGTTAATAAGTTTATCTCTGCATTTACATTATGTGCAACTAATTAACAACATTGTGTTAATCTTTGCAGCGATATTTTGATGTTGGCTTGACTGTCCGAAAGCTGATAATGAATCGTCTTGGTCAACTTCTAAGGAATTTTCGAAGGAAATTGACCGAAAACTACATATTGCCCAACCAAAATACCCTTTCAAAACTTAATGAAGTCCCGGCGAAGTATAGTGCAATTATAAAAGCTGAAGATTGGGTAAATTTTGTAAACTACACGGCCACCGAGGAATACAAGGTGTTAATTATTCATTTTTATTCAAGTTCAAATATCTGTCACATTTGATGTTTCCATATATATTAGTTGTATACTATCAGCATTACTACATCTAAACACCTTTTTTATTTTGTGTTGCAAGGTGAAATCAGCTGCATCTAAAGTGGCGCGTTCCAAGTCTGTTTATCAGCATAGAATGGGACGAGGTGGATACGCCCGTGTGATGGATAAAATGGTAACATTAAACATTAAACATTTGCATTTAATAGCATCATACTTTCGTTTATATTGGTTTATCTTACAAGTGTATGTATTTGATGTTTATAAGATCGAGAATAAAGAAATTCAACCAGATGAAGAACCACCGCGTGGTACGCTGTGGTTGAAAGGAAGGGTGAATAAAGACGGAGAATTTCACGATGATGATATCAGAACAGTTGAACAAAAAATTGTAAGTTTGACTCATTTTATGATTATGTTTATTGTTAGTTATAAGTTAATACTGATAGTGTATTAGTTAAAACTGATAGTGTATTAGTTAAAACTGTTAGTTATTAATTAATTCTGTTAGTTATAAGTTAATACTGTTATTTATAATTTGATACTGGTAGAATTAAATAACCTATTTCCCATATTGTGTGTGCAGAAAGAGACGGAGGAGAAGATCAAACAAGGAACCTTGAAGCTTGATCATGGCACTGATGCCATGACATTTGTATTAGGTAAGGAAAAGGGAGGATATGCGAGAGGAGTGGGAGGTGGAGTAACCTACAAGAGGTATTTTGATCTGCCTCGAATCAGACAAGCATCTGATGAAAGAGTGGTGTTACTTCAAAGTGAACTTGATGATGAGAGGCGCCAACGTCAAGAAAAAGAGGCGGTAATACAGGATTTGATGAAACAATTGGCTGCACAAAGGGGGCAGTTGCAGTCAACTTCAACTCCATTGACAGAAACGGAAGTAAGACATAAGAAAGTAACATTCCATCTTTTTTTTACCCTTTTAAATACTGCTGCAGTCTTCTTAAACAATTTATATTTCAGGTGTCTCCGGTGAACATTAATCTTTTAAATAGCAGTGCTGATGAGGATGCCGGAACACGTGTTGCTGGACGTGAGAAAGTTGCGAGCATTAAGAAGTCTAATGGACTTGCAACTTTGGAAAAGGAAATTCAAATAAGTGTAAGTAATAAATCACCCCCCCTGGGATTTTTGAATTCTACATACATTATTTATTTACCGTGTATTATACATATAGGAAACTGTTAAATCTGTCGCACCTAAGAAATCGACTAGATCAAAAGGAAAGGATTCTTCACGTCAACTTTTTGGATCACAAGAACAGGAGTCTCCATTAACAGTACTACCACAAGTATGTATGTAAACATTTTCATATGTTCTTTAGTTTAATTAAAATTAATTACTGATACATATATACATGCAACAAATTATCTTTTTAGGTAATTAAGTGCAGACTGTGGCACTTAAAGAAATCAACTATTATTGCGGAGGGTACCGTGTACAAAACTGATGGAAAACAAATGCTTCATAACAGACCACTCCCAAAGGATTGCTACAGAGTATCTATTGAAAAATCTTTAGTGGATGCAGCGTGCATACCGGATGTAGGAAGTAACGGTCTCAAAACAGTTAAGGATGCAGTAGGTGGTTTTTATGCATGGCCAAAGGATCAAGTGGTTTTCGATGAAAAGGTACATAGATGCATGTGTTTTATAAACCTACATATATCATTCTTCATATTTAATTCAGTGTTTGATACCCCGGCTTTTGTTTCCTACAGGTAACACCACCAAGTACCATAAAACTGATTGGTGAGAACAGAACTGCACCTAAATTAAATACGAAGCGCTACATCTCTAGTCATACCATGCAAAAGGAAGCTAAGAAGATCAAGAGTCAGAAGTCGTTAAATTATTGAGAATATTATTATGTACGACATTACAATTTTATATACATTCCAATTTTATTGTATTTGAATATATTTTGAATATATTTTTATATATTAGAATTTGTTTTGATATATATTGATTTCTTATATGTGACTAAAAGATTCATATAGTCACAATTATTAACACTTTTTGGTCACAGTTTGCTTAATTCGATGCGTGACTAAATGTTAGAAAGCGCCACACAAACATAAAATTAATGTGGCCATTGGATGAGCAATAGTCACACAAAACACACATTTCTTCACTTAAACCACCATATGGTCACACTTATTAACACTTTTGGCCACTTTATGCTTAATTTGTATGTGACTAAATACCCAAAAGAAACATGCTTTGTGTGACTAAATGTTAGAAAAGGCCACACAAACATAAAATTCATGTGGCCATTGGATGATCAATAGTCACACAAAACACACATTTCTTCACTTAAAACACCATATGGTCACACTTATTAACACTTTTAGCCACTTTATGGTTAATTGCATGTGACTAAATACCCAAAAGAAACATGCTTTGCGTGACTAAATGTTAGAAAAGGCCACACAAACATAAAATTCATGTGGCCATTGGATGAGCAATAGTCACACAAAACACACATTTCTTCACTTAAAAGACCATATGGTCACACTTATTAACACTTTTGGCCACTTTATGATTAATTGGATGTGACTAAATACCCAAAAGAAACGTGCTTTGTGTGACTAAATGTTAGAAAAGGCCACACAAACATAAAATTAATGTGGCCATTGGATGAGCAATAGTCACACAAAACACACATTTCTTCACTTAAACCACCATATGGTCACACTTATTAACACTTTTGGCCACTTTATGCTTAATTTGTATGTGACTAAATACCCAAAAGAAACATGCTTTGTGTGACTAAATGTTAGAAAAGGCCACACAAACATAAAATTCATGTGGCCATTGGATGATCAATAGTCACACAAAACACACATTTCTTCACTTAAAACACCATATGGTCACACTTATTAACACTTTTAGCCACTTTATGGTTAATTGCATGTGACTAAATACCCAAAAGAAACATGCTTTGCGTGACTAAATGTTAGAAAAGGCCACACAAACATAAAATTCATGTGGCCATTGGATGAGCAATAGTCACACAAAACACACATTTCTTCACTTAAAAGACCATATGGTCACACTTATTAACACTTTTGGCCACTTTATGATTAATTGGATGTGACTAAATACCCAAAAGAAACGTGCTTTGTGTGACTAAATGTTAGAAAAGGCCACACAAACATAAAATTCATGTGGCCATTGGATGATCAATAGTCACACAAAACACACATTTCTTCACTTGAAACACCATATGGTCACACTTATTAACACTTTTGGCCACTTTATGATTAATTGAATGTGACTAAATACCCAAAAGAAACATGCTTTGTGTGACTAAATGTTAGAAAAGGCCACACAAACATAAAATTCAAGTGGCCATTGGATGATCAATAGTCACACAAAACACACATTTCTTCACTTAAAACACCATATGGTCACACTTATTAACACTTTTAGCCACTTTATGGTTAATTGCATGTGACTAAATACCCAAAAGAAACATGCTTTGTGTGACTAAATGTTAGAAAAGGCCACACAAACATAAATTTCATGTGGCCATTGGATGAGCAATAGTCACACAAAACACACATTTCTTCACTTAAAAGACCATATGGTCACACTTATTAATACTTTTGGCCACTTTATGATTAATTGGATGTGACTAAATACCCAAAAGAAACGTGCTTTGTGTGACTAAATGTTAGAAAAGGCCACACAAACATAAAATTCAAGTGGCCATTGGATGATCAATAGTCACACAAAACACACATTTCTTCACTTAAAACACCATATGGTCACACTTATTAACACTTTTAGCCACTTTATGGTTAATTGTATGTGACTAAATACCCAAAACAAACATGATTTGTGTGACTAAATGTTAGAAAAGGCCACACACACATAAAATTCATGTGGCCATTGGATGATCAATAGTCACACAAAAGACACCTTTCTTCACTTGAAACACCATATGGTCACACTTATTAACACTTTTAGCCACTTTATGATTAATTGTATGTGACTAAATACCCAAAACAAACATGCTTTGTGTGACTAAATGTTAGAAAAGGCCACACAAACATAAAATTCAAGTGGCCATTAGATGATCAATAGTCACACATAAGACATATTTCTTCACCTTAAACAGCATATGGTCACACTTATTAACACTTTTTGCCACTTTATGCTTAATTGTATGTGACTAAATACCCAAAACAAACATGCTTTGTGTGACTATACAGTGTTTATGGTCACTAATACGGATTAATCCAACAAAATTTGTACCTAATTAGTCACACATGTTACGGTTTTGGTTACTCTTTTGCAATAGAGACTAAAAAAAAGTCAAACACGTGACCATAGGCTACCTATGGTCGCGCGACCTTTAGTCACACACGGCCGAAAAAACATGTGTGACTATATGTATATCGTCACACATATTCGGTGTGGCCAAATCCACTTTTTGTTCTAGTGTAGCTTATTATGGCCTTTATGTTTGTTATTAGCCTTAAGCTTATGTAGAAGGCCCATGAGCTTAGGCCCAAGCCCATAAAGGAAAGGATGGAAACTAGGAGTGTTGCCCTAACTTTCCTCCTATAAATACCTTATGTAAACCCTCACTTGAGGGTTGGTTGTTCAAGTTATTTCTTTCACTACATACTCTACGCATAACCGTGTTTATCATATCGTGTGTGTGTGTGATTCTTGTTCAATCGCCTCTCTATTTCTTTCTATGTTGCTTGTGTTGTAAAACTAGTGACCTAACAGTTCCAAAAGCACAAGTGAAGGTGGTCTTTTCTTGATCGTTAGGATTGATGGGAATTTGGAAATATCTTGAAAATCCGTCAAGGAAACAAAAGAATTTATTTCCTGCTAGTCTTTCAAGCATTTGATCCATGAATGGGAGCGGAAAGTGATCTTTTCTGGTGGCTTTTTTTAACTTACGATAGTCAATACAAACGCGCCAACCAGTGACAGTTCTAGTTGGAACTAGTTCATTTCACTCATTAGTCACAACCGTCATTCCTCCTTTCTTGGGAACACAGTGTACAGGGCTTACCCAAGGGCTATCCTCAATTGGGTAAATGATTCCAGCATCGAGAAGTTTTATGATTTCCTTTTTAACAACTTCTTTCATGTTGGGATTGAGTCGACGTTGACGTTCTACCACAGGTTTAATCCCTTCTTCAAAATTGATTTTGTGTTTGCAGAAATTGGGACTAATTCCTGGGATGTCGGATGTTTTCCAAGCAAAAGCTTGTTTGTGATTTTTGAGGACAGAAACTAAACTTTCTTTCTCATTATCCTCGAGTAATGAAGATATGACTACTAGAAGAAGAGAGTTTTCCTCCAAATAAGCATATTCAAGATGATCTGGGAGAGGTTTGAGTTCGAGATCTGTGGGTGGTTCTTCGATAGAGGATTTAATTCGCATCTCGTTATTGAAAGTTATTTCTTCAAAATTTTCTTCCTCTTCCTCCATTTCTTCTTCTGAGTTATCTCCTTCGAATTCTACTTTCATGAAATCATCAAATTCTTTGTCAAAATCTGTTTCACTGATTTTTTCAGAAGTAGTCATGAATGGATCGGATTCGTTAAGTAATGCGTCTAATTCTTCATCAGTGACTTCATCAATAATATCGATGTTAAAATAAGTGTCATCACTGGAATGTGGGTAGCGCATTGCTTTATCGATTAGAAAAGTGATTCGATCTTCCCCAACTCCAAGGTTGAGTTCTTTTCCTTTCACTTTGATGATTGCATCAGGGGTATTTAGGAAGGGTCTTCCTAGAATGAGTGGAACTTTACTATCTTCTTCCATTTCCAAGATCACAAAGTCCACTGGAAAAATGAATTTACCGACTTGAACAAGCATATTCTCGGCGATTCCCACAGGATATTGATAGGAATGATTTGCCAATCGGATGATCATTTTGTTGGTTTCAGGCTGTTGTTGCACAACTTGGAATAGAGCGAATAAGGCATCAAATTGATACTTGCACCAAGATCGGCCAGAGCATCACATTTAACATTATTCCCGAAAGTACATGGAATAAGAAAGCTCCCAGGATCTCCGAGCTTTGGTGGGATTTTGTTTTGAACTATAGCTGAGCATTCTTCGTTAAGAAAAGCTGCTGATATTTGCTCAAGCTTGCTTTTGTTATTAAGAAGTTCTTTCATAAATTTCCCGTAGTTGGGCATTCCGGCTAAGACATCAACGAGAGGAACATTGAGTCTAACCTCTTTGATTATTTCAATGAACTTTTTATAACGTTCTTCCATCTTTTCTTTCTTTGGGCGTTGAGGATAAGGAATTTTTGGTGTATACGCCTTGACGGATGGAATGTTTTTCTTTTTGGTGGTTTGAGTTGTGTTTGGTTCCTCGTTTTCATCCTCACTATCAATGGTGACAGGAGTATTACGATTAGGTGGTGGATCGTATGAGAGACCACTTCTTATGAAGACAGCATTGATATGTTCATTTCTTGTTTGTGGTGGACGGTACGTCTTATCATTTGATGGTTTTGGGTTGGATTGAGTGTTACTTGGCAATGAACCAGATGGTCTAGAGGAATGTTGGTCAGAAAGTCTACCAAGCTTGTTTTCAAGATCTTGGATAGATGCTTGATGATTTTTCTGTCCTTGCTCAACTTTGGCTTTGAGATTGAAAAATTGATTTTTGATAAAATCATTTGCGGATTTTTGACCAGCCACGAATTCTCTCATGGTTTTTTCGAATTTGGTTTCTTCCGTCTTTTTGTCGGGATTTTGTGGTGGTGGATCGTCAGTTCGTGGTTGAGAATCACGGTAGTCATCCCTTGGTCGGCGATCTTGCCAATTTCTAGAATTTCGACCGTAATAATTACAACGATATCCTCCTCCACGGTATCCTCCTTGAGCGTAATTTGCTTCTCCTTCCTTCGGTCCACCCATAGGTTTATCGTCGCACTCAGACGATGGGTGATTTCCTCCACAATTGTTGCATCCGTCTCGCATTTCTTTTATTTCATCTTTGATATCTTTGTATTGCGAGTCGATTTTTGAGGTTAACGCTTCCATCTTCTCCATGAGTTTTGAGGTGTCGGTGTTTTCAACAAAAGCAACGGTTTTTCGGAGAGGTTTAGTTTTGAAATCTTTGGACCAATCAAGATTGAGAAGTACTCGATCCTCGAGCAATTGATGTGCATCGTTGGGAGTCTTATAGAGAAAAATTCCTCCAGCATCAAGGATGCCTTGAGAGATTTCATCTAGTCCATGGTAAAAGATTTGGATAATGGTTCCTTTTGATAGCCCATGTCCATGACAACTACGAAGAAAATCTTTCATTCGAAGCCAAGCTTCGACAAGTGATTCGTTTTGGTTTTGGTTGAAAGCACGAATTTCTCCCATTAATCGATCAAACATGGCAGGTGGAAAGAATCGGCTCACAAAAGCTTGCCTCATCTCCTCCCAAGTATTGATGATTCCCGGGGTTAATTCATTGTACCATACTTTAGCATCTCCAGTGAGTGATGATGGGAAAAGTTTGAGTTTGATGGCATTGACATCGGTATCGCCATAAAGAAACATGCCGCAAATTTCGATGAATTCGGCAATGTGCTTATGCGGATCGGCACGCGCATGGCCATCGAATTGTCGGTCTTTGATCATAGAAAGGTGATGTCCCTTCACGGTGAAGTTGTCACCAAGGTTAATAGCCACAATAGCACTTTCGGGGGTTGGTGCTACGGTCCGGTTGGTTCCCCACATGGGTTGATCGTCTGCCATGGGAAAAGGTAAATTGGTGAAAGGGTTGTAAACAACTTTGGCTTCTACGAGGTTATCAAATGGTGGGTTTGGTACTCTTGGTACACGATTTTTCAATGGTATGAAACGTGTTCTCCTTCTTCTTCGAATCAAACGTTCGGGGTTGGTAAGAGGTGTAATTGGTTCTATTCCCGCTGCTCGAGTGTTCATACAATGTCCTAGAGATTCCAGGCAATATCTAAACACACGGATAAACAACGAAAACAATTTTTAAGGGTCAGAGTAGGTAACCGGATCAGTTGCGGGACGCGACTGATCGGTTAGACTAGTTGATTGATGGACAACTCGTAACCGATTCGGTTGAGGGGCAACCGGATCCGGTTAAGGTTTCTGAAAAAAATTTTTTGGTTGAATCGACTTGGGAAATTCAAAAACTTGTTGAAACACAATCAAATCCCCGGTAGCGGCGCCAAAAACTTAATGTGCTGGTTGTGTACAAGTTTTAAATTTATAAAAGGTGAATTACCAATATTACCAATAACACATACGAGCAAGTATACTCGTCCGTTATAGCAAGATTATGAAGGTAAGTCGGGATCGTTCGCAGGGATTTGAGTGAATCTAAGCACAAGTTTGAATTAACGGAGTCTATCCAAAACATATAACAAAGAAAATAGATTTAATGAAATTCAGATGATTAAAAACTACACTTGCTTAAACTAGTTTCATATCATAGATTAATGTGATTGTGTTAACCTCTTAACATGTTGGTTATGATAATTAGTTTGAAAACTAATCTATTGTTCTTACAAGTTAAACCTTCGTCAAGATTTTAGTTTATAAAAACAAGCATTAAGTTTAACCAATCAATTCAAGATCAATTCAAGTTTCATAAGTCTACATATTTAAACACAAAAACATCCACTTGTTCATCAAATTGCTTAAGAAATGGTCAATACAAAAGGTAACCGATCATAGACAAAAGGCTACAATTGATTCTCAACAACTAATCTTATGACCATTTAGGTGTTTCCAACCAATCCAATTTGATAATCAAAAATCGTTTCTATTACAACCACACCTTAGTTTCTTTGTATAATCAAGAATAATGGGTAAAAACAATCATCCATAGACAAAATGATTATGACTAGTTGAATAACAATAAGTTCTTTCGACCCCAACGTTTACTATCAATTAGCCAAACTTGATTAACAAATGTCACTATGAAACTTTAGCACAATTGGATCTTAGAATCAACTTGAAATTGAATTAAAACATGTTAACACAATCACTAACTAATCATATGATAATCAACATCATTTAAGCAAGTGTATAAAGAAACTAGCCACTTATAGCAAACATGAACATAAACTCATAACTTTGAACATTAGAAAACATGATTGAAAGTCTTACAATGCTTGGAATAAGATTACAAATGGTGTAGTAATGATTCCCAAAGGATTGAGGTAGACTTCTTGGTGATTTGGCCTCCAAATGTGGAACTTCTAGAACTCCAAACTTCTCTGGATTTCTAAGGATGAATTTTGAGAGCTTAAGGCTTTGTTTTATGAGTAGAGAGAGTTGTATTTGAGGGTGTGTCTCATATGCTCACAATTAGCCTCTATTTATACTAATTCCAAGGCCTAGGGTATTAAATGTTGAACTTGGCCTCCAAGGAGTAAGGAAGGGACTAGAATACACCAAGAGAAGGACCTAGAATCGTTTGGATGCAAAGGGAAAGCTTAGTGATGAAGATTGGCAGATGCAGCTTCTTCAACCGGATCGGTCATACGACCAACTGATCCGGCTGGTCTTCAATAACAACTGGCCAACCGATCCGGTTGCGGGTTGCGACCGATCGGCTAGCGATGGTTAAAACATTTTTTCTGGCCGTTTTCCAACCGATCCGGTTACGGTTGTAACCGGATCCGGTTGGATCTTCTGAGATACGGAAACTTGATCTTTTCTTTACTTTGTCTTGTAGAACTTGGGTCTTCAATCACTATGGTCTTCAAAGGTCCTTGAGATACTCATTTAGTCTTACTGAAACGGGAATCTTCATTTTACTGAACATTTCTTTATTTTCCTCCGTTTCACTGCACTTGGTTATAAACACTAGACAAACATCTTTTGATGCGCTTAAGTACTATAATCACGCAAATATAACCAAATAACAGATATAAAAGCATACATAACGCTACTAAAAACATGCACAATCTGAGCGTTATCATATGCTACTGGACTTTTATGTATTTTTATGATATTTGTAAGACTATATATGTGTTTGACATTGTATACAAGGTTTAAACAATGAAAACAAGCTTAAACAAGCCTTAGGTAAGCTTTATGAATCTGAATTCTGAAACAGCCCCAAAGATTGGAAAGTCTGGACAACTCAGTGAGTTATGGACCTGAGGTAATTAGATATGGTAATATATCTTTGTTTTGTGGTCGTTTTTCTGGGTGGCGCACCTCATAACTCATCCCGATGAGTAAATGAGAGCCAAAATGGTGAAACATGTCAAAATCTGCACACCAGATTTCATTTGGAAAAAGCTCATAGTTCTGTTCATTTCTGGTAGTCGGTCCAGTTTCATGAAATGAAGCTAAGACATAAACTTGAAGTTTGGCGAATGCCGCGTGTCAAAAGAAGTTGTAGAACTCAACTTATGATCGTTTTGGCGGGACTAAATGTGCAGCCAAAGTTTCTGCAATGAAGTACAAGTGTAAATTTGTAAATTAACTTATGATACAAGTTAATAAAGACTTTAGAATACCTAAGTATGATAAATATATGTAGATCCTATTCTTAGGACATAAAAAAAACTAATTGATAATAATTTAAAGTTTAGGAATAAAGTGTTAACCAAGTCGGGATAAACATATAAGTAATAACCGAAAATTGATAGGAGTATAGTTACACTTTTATACAAACACCAAAGTAGTAAGAACTACTATTGGAAAATGACCTATTTGTCTATATACGAGGTTAAATTGATATTTACGGGATAGTTGGATTAATAAAAATTATATACACCCGAACATAGGATAGCTTACCAATGAGGCTTGTCATCATTTTAAATCTTAATAAAAACTAAACTTATACATTTTTGTAAACTTACAAAAATGTGTACAATGTCAAAAGTATATAAATACTTTTATAAAAGTTATTTTGTACTTTCTCGTTATATATCTAAGACGCGACCATTTAATTTTTAGGTCATCGTTAGAAGCTCGTGACTTCTTGTTCTACGATATATCATTATAATCCACTGCTAATCACTACAGTGAGTATTCACAACCCCTTTTTACCGCTTTATTTATTTGGGGTGAAATGCATGAAAATAAATTTAAATTGTTTTCTCTGAACTTGTTGACATATTTTGAACCTTTGACTTATATTGAACCCTCTTGACTTAATTTGAACCTCTTGATATATTTTGAACCCTTAGACTTATATTGAACTCTCTTGTGACTTGATTTGAACTATTTGATAAATTTTGAACCCCTAGACTCTTAAACTTAATTATGAACTTATGACTTGTTTGAAACTAATGAACCGTACTTCCTTGACCTAAAGTCTCCCATGTTCAGAGCAGCGTAAAGTCTCCCATGTTCGGAGCAGCTTAAAGTCTCCCTTGTTCGGAACAGACCTGGACCTAAAGCCTCCCATGTTCGGAGCAGCGTAAAGTCTCCCATGTTTAGAGCAGCTTAAAGTCTCCCCTGTTCGGAGCAGTGCCGAGTCTCCCATGTTCGGAGCAGTGACTATGTGATAATATATAATAGTTGTTATGATGGATTGTCTGTACAAACAGTTCATTCGCATTGTAAGTCCCCGATTGGTTTGCCGTTCGCACTCCAATTTATACGTACCGTTCGTACGGCCTCCTTGTGTGGGGCAGTAGGTAATATGGATAGCGCTATTAGAGGTCGGCCAACCTCTCTTTCCCCTGTCTACGGAATGCATATTATTTATTTTTGGGGCTTTGCCGCATAACTTTATTATATATGAGGCGTTATTATTTGATATGACCACGTGTTCTTGACCATAAAATGTGCTATATGTTACGCAATGTTTTGTGAAAACATAGGTTGCAACTCTTGTATGGGTGGGATTTGCAACTGAATGGTTTGACAAATCCTTTGCCTTTGGACCTTTCTCAAAAACTTTGGACTTAACTTTATTGTGAAAATAAGAAGACTTTCATATTATTTAAAACGTGTGTACTCACCAACTATTTTCATAGTTGACCCGTTTTTCTCATGCATTTCAGGTGATCAAAGGACGTTTTCTATGACTGGAACTTTGAACTATGAAGTAACACCTTCAGTCGACTTCCGCTACTAGACTGATTTTTGGGGTGTTACAGATTGGTATCAGAGCCAAAGGTTATAGGGAATGCCGGTTTTTCTAAAATAAAAACCTCAACTATAACTAGACTAAATTTTTCATAAAACCCCAAATATGGTACAAGTCGACTAGCCCGAGCATTCCATCATTGTTCCTAAATTATGCATGACCTGATCCACTATGCTTAATTCAGGAGGAATCATGGGATGATGGGGGTAGTTACCTTAGATCATGTTTGGTTGGAGTCGGAGTCTATATGAGTCGGAGTCTAGATCACCTGAGAATGCATTTGTCTATGTGTGTGCATTTGCCTTACGTGTTTTCTATATTTGTGACTGTGTTGCTAGGCATTCTGTGTGCTAAGACTTTTTGCCTTTAGAACAATATATGAGCTTGAACTTAAGAGCTTTGATTTGACATGATGTGCATTGAACCCTGTAGTTAGACATATATCTTTAGCATTAAGCATGCTTTGTTCCTGTCATACTTGCCTCGTTTTGTTACACTATGTATTGATTAGGCTTAATAGTTACTAAGTACTTTTGTCACGACATCCTTGTCCTATTTTTGGTACGATAAGTCTTGTTATATCTTTCGTTCCAATTACGTACTTATAGTCTATAGTCCTGCCAAATCTTCACCGACTATCATTTTATATCCACCTTCTCATCAAAGCTCGTACTTGCGACAGATCCCGAGGGTCAGAACCTCTGAACCCCTAGGAACAACTTACTAGGCATCGCCTTTCCATTCCTTATGACCAATGAAATCTACATACTATAATTCAGGACGACATGATATCTGGCTTTAGCGATAGCATTGGTTGAATTGTTCATGACGTTGTTAGTGATGATCCATGTGCTCTGAGCGTTATTCTAGTGTACTATCATTTTCCGTTCATATCTCTAGAACTTGTATTTCTTTTTAGGCTATTGACTACTTCGCCAAAAACCGACAAAACTTTTGGATATTGCGTCTCTTGCAAACTATATTAAAATTTATTGAAGACCGGAGGTGAAACGACTAATCCTTCCTTACTCGCTAGACAATTGATGTCTACGAAACGTCTTTAACTAGTAAAAGTTCTTACATATATTTGAATTGATTTATTGTATCGCTCCAAAAATCTTGAAACCTTTCTTCTAAGCCTATTTATCTAATCTCTTGGATAGAACTTCTTCTCATCACCTATATTGATTTTCTTCAAAACGATTCATTTACTTTGACAATACCCTTGAAACTTTTACTAAATTTTCAAAAACGTTAACTTAATTTCATGACAGTTCTTGTTTGATGAGTTATGATATTAAGTTAAAGTTGCTACTTAGCTTAATATTTTAAATGATGTAGCTCAAGAATGGACAATGCTTACTTCATTTAAATTTGGTCACTTGATTCTTATAATTGAAAATTCTATCTCATCACACTTAGTAGGACATGTACGGATGAAGTTATCATAATCACAACCTTTAACGGTATACCCCTTATCATACAAGCTTTAACCACAACACCAAAATCCTAGTTCGACTCTTGATCGTTTCGTTAAGACTTTGACCTCCTTTGGATTTTTCATTCAAAGGTTACTACACTGCTTTAAGAGCAGCCTAAGTAATCTTTCAGGTGGATACCAACAATGTACTGTGCACATTCTTTCTGAACAATCCTTTTACTTTAGTACCATTTGATTCATGTGCAAAATTTACTTTTGTTACTTATCAAGTTAATGACATTGATTAATGTGAGACCTAATGTCATAAGCCTTAGTTTTATTTCTAGCATTCTCGCTATTCTAAGTGTAACACCCCAACCCGACAAGGGTAAAGATATCACAATACGGTTTCATATCAGAACTTTAACTAATGTACAATAGCGGAAGCCTTTACAAAAACTTACAAAAGATAATATAAATAACTTATATTCAAAATAAATCTAAGATCTCTATGGTCAAAATCTTGCTCTCAGCTCTACTCTCAACCCAGATCAGCTATCCCATAAGCTCATCTTGAATGCTAAATAACTGCCGCAGGAAAAGAAAAGTGCGGCTGAGCTTACAAAGCCCAGTGAACAGATATAACAAAACAAAAGATAAAAACAAAACAGAAATGCAAACTGAAACAAATGAAACGAATAACGAAGTCGCAGCGGAGTGAGCATAATGAATCATAGAGGATTCTGCGGAACACAAACACACAGAAATCCGGAAGAACAACTAGAAATCAAGAGCAACTCACATAGCATATTGATGACACAAACGCAAACACATTAGAATATCCAGACACTTAACATACCAAGAAGATAGATTACATATGAACCAAACGAAAAGTCTAAGGACTAACGGAAGCAGTTCCTAGAAGGTAAACATGGCATTCATACAAATCAATTAATCTACATTTAACACACTTTATTCAATATTGTAGCAGCGGAATTAGCAGTCAAATCATGGCAGTCACACATACGGATAGAAGACACAGTAGACAAGCTATAACCAAACAGACAAAGACATAACATAGCCATTAGCAATTATCAGAACAGATATCATAAGCTAAACCGGTTCTCAGATCAAATCTTAACATCAGCAGAGTTTTAACATGGCAGGTCACATATGCAGACAGATAACTAACCGATAGGCAAGGTTTATAAAATTAACTGAACCATCATACATACTAAACTTTCAAAATACTCAATTGTACACTAGCACATTCATCTCGCAGATCAACGCATTCACGTAACGATAAACTAACATAATATCAGATATACGAATCATGTTTAAACATATTAATCATATCTTAGCATAACAGACGGTAGTCTCATAAACATACAAAAGCATAAACACATATAATAACATATAATAAGCCGAGCACATAATTATAAACACTTGAACATACCGAATCAAAATCAGAATACTTAACATAGAGATAACAGATAAAGATTTAGTTAACTACCACGAGCCCAAAACATATCATATCAGAAGTAACTTTCTTATTCGGAGGGGTGACCTCGGAATACCTTTTATAATACGAGGGGAGACCTCAGTAACCAATGGAGTAGCTAGCTCCCAAAATTTGTGAAGACGCGTATTGCACACGACATCATTCACCAGAAAACATATCAGATAACAGATAACAGATCTAGGATGCATCCATACGCCCCTTCCTACATATTCAAAAATATGCTTCACCATCCAGAGACGTGGCAGAGCATCACTCTACTGCCCTAGAGTCATATCAGAGGTGCATCACTGATACGGACATGGAACCCCCATGACTAGTTAAATATTTGGCTCGGGTGTCAAACTAACTTAGGTCAAACCGATTTGTCATAAACGACACAGATCATAATCCAAACCCGAAGGTCACAGATAACATATCAGATAGTCCATATCATCAGGTTCATATTCAGATATTCAGAAATCATAAGTTCATATCATAGTGGCATATCATATATTCATAAGCAGGAGTTCATATTCAGAAGTTCATAATCAACCATAGCAAAGTTCAACAGATGTGCATATCAAAATCTTCCTAACATAAGTTCACATCAGATATTGCATAGTTCACTAGAACATAAGTTCAGATAAGTAACAGATCAAACATTCAGAAAAGGGTTCATAGCAATGGCATTGGGAATAGCATAATAGGAAAGCGAACGAAAAGAACATCATAAGGAACCTTTACTGAAAAGGTCAGAATATCTGTACCTTAAAGCAAATGAGAAGAAAAGCAAACGAATGAACGAACACGATGATACGACGCCACGTCTTCTTCAATGAATCTACATGGATTACGATTTGTATAATATTTATTAGTTCCTTTTATAAGCTTCTTATGCCTTTGTAAGTGTGTTACCTATTGATATCATATTTTATCTTTCAGTTTCTTAAACTCATATTCGGACCAGACTTTAGCGATTTTTATAAAATACTTACTTAGCTCAAATAAAATCAAGCAAAATCCCAGAGGTTCCCATATGAGTTAAAAGAGTCTCCAAAAATTGGTGGGTTCTCTCTCTATTCCAAATGGCCTATGGAAAATCACAAGTCCAGACCTGTCCAGAAAGTAATCAGAAAATATACCTTAAAAGTTTACACTTATTGGACCTGTTTAGACACCTTGGAAAAATTCCCAAAACTCCCAGAAATTCATTTATGTCATAAATATCACTCCTGTAAAAGGAGAGCTCCCAATTCCTTATGGTTTGAAAATGAAAAATCAAACAATACAACTAAATTTCAGACCCGTTTTCTCAGCTTTGACACTTGATTTTGTAAAATTCAAAAATACGACTTAGACAACTCCAAATCCGACCAAACCACTTGGAAAACTTAACTAAGACATAAAATAAACTTTTCCAACAAAAACCCAGATTATTGTACTTATAAAATTCGATCTATGACACGCACAAGTTCGACATATGATGCTGTCCAGTTTTAGGGTTTATTAAAACCATTATAATCACATGTTTAGACCATTAATTACACTTAGGGTTCCATTCCAATTAGGGTTTCGAATTTATTAGGCATGATAACATTTATATATGTGGTTCGGTTCATTTATAGCTCGACTTAACCATGATCCGATTCAATAATACATATTACATACATGTTCTTTAATACTTATAAGGTTCAAATCATTAGGGTTTGTGTTGTTTGGTTTCATACGGCTCGACACAAGGAAAAAGAAAACACAAGTTGACTAAAACAAATAAGTTACAATATATTAACTTAAGGTGCATCAAAGGAAGACGAGAAACACGTTATACCTTAGCTTTGTTGAAGCAAAATCTCGACACCAAAGGTGTAGGTATTCGGCCGAATGGGAGAAAAAGAAAAGAGAGGCAACCAAAACTAGGGTTTCACTTTTGAGTTTATGTGTTATATTTATAGTGGTAGTAAAATTTCGGTTAGGGCTTTTAGGAGGGGGGTGTGGGCTTCGGCTTCTTGACCCAACCGAACAAAACACACGCCCATATGGGCTCTCGGCTTGAGTCCAAGCTAACAAACCACACGGCCCAACTTGGTTAACCATTTAAACGAAAACAAGGCCCAAACGAACGGCCCAACCTTTAGCGAGACGCTTAAATATTCGTCGTACAAAATCGATCACGTACACATATTAGTAAAGTTTTAATTATGTATAAGTTAAGTTTTTAATTTCGTTAAATGATTATAAATGTCTTGTACGTATTTTATAAATTTCGATTCCAAGGGTATTTTAGTCTTTATTATGTGTTTATATTTTTAGGGTTTTACAACTCTCCCCTTCTAAAAAGAAAATTTCGTCCTCGAAATTGAACAAGACGGAACAGAATAGAAAACAAACCGGATTTCAGAATTTCAAGGAGATAAAGCAAAAACGAATCTTATTTCAGAACAAACGGATTTTTATCAGAATATTCAAACTCATACTTTTCGGAAATCGAACCAATAATCAAATACTTATAACAGATAATCATATACTTATTAACGTATTGGCAGAAAACAGGTGAGATGCCGAAAATCAAACAACACGCTCTAACTTATTCGGATCTCTAATGATGAAAACCATCATATGCATAGGCAGAACGAATCCCAATGGTCTTACTAATCGCAGATAATCATACTAAAAGGATCTAATGCTCCTCAAACACTTAACGAAATATTCAATGATCACAATAAGGGTACCCGGAGACGTACACACTTAGAGCAAACATAGCAATCCATGGCTCACACAAATCATAACAATTTCGGTCCAACGCACACAAAACTTACACGTAACAGATATCGACAAAATCTCACAAATAGGTACAAAATTTCAAACGAACATGAGGAGTGCCAAATAACGGATACAAGTCATATTCTTTTCACGTATTAACCACAGGCATTTCCCCAGACGTCATATGATTTCAATAAGTTCAAATTATATGATCTCGGTATTATTACGTTGATCAGGCGTCATAATACTTGCATCACATAACAAGTTCTTATTGTCATTATATTCGGTCTCGGGTCATGACAAAACACATAGCTAATATCATAACAAAGCATACCACATACATATAATACACAGATAGCAAGTAACCTACTATAACAAACCAGATACACATGAGTATGCCATCATGATGGCCATACTTCATTCAAGCGGTAATAACATCATGGAGAAAAATAAATAGCGGACAAAACTTATGAGGACTAACGGAAACTTTAACGAATCTATCAGAAAGAAACAACAGACAGGAACTATACTTTCAAAATTTTGTTTTATTTCCATTAATCAAACAAAATTTGCAGAATCGTCTAAAGATGAACTTCCAAAACAAAACTTAAAAATCCCAGATTCAAACGTCAAAATGAAAACAAAAGAACCTAACTCAAAATCAACTGTCAGAAATTCTCATAGGAAGGACAACAAATCAGAAGCGAAATTCCTATTCTTGTGTCGGATTGAACCTACTAGTAGCCGTAGACTCCAAATCTGAGTCCACCTCGTATTCTTCCTCATGACTCATTACTGACGATCCAGAAAGAAAAGCCGGGATATACCAGAATGCTAAACGATAAAACTTCACGATTCACACCGAGTTCCGAACAAATCAGAGAAAAGCAATACAGATCAGAATCACTTATCAGAATATCAAACCGTCTTGAAACGCATGACAAACGAATCAGAGTGACATAAGTCGCGCCCAAATCATAGGAAGTAGATGAATCTTCTCAGCCACCGGTTGAATCTTGTCTCCGTCTCTTGCGCCTTTGGTTGGTCCATCCAACTTCCTCCAACAGCATCCTGATGTCAATAACACGGCAGTCGAGTGTGGCTTCTGCTTCACGAACCTCTCCAGCACAGGAACCGTCGCAGCAACGCAGGGTCGGCACCATCTTCTTCGGCTCCACGGTTAGTCTCCATCTAACGATCGACAAACGGACGAGCGAAAACAAACTAACAAAATTCGATGCGAACAGAGGAGGGCCAATTCAGTGAAGGCAAAAGGATATCGAAGTCAAATCTGAACGACCATCAAAAGGAATCGAAAAATATCTGAACAGACGGAAACCTAATGTCTACCCACTTCTCATAGGTCATAGCCTAAGCTCTAAGGGTCCTAAAACCTAGAGCTCTGATACCATAATTGTAACACCCCAACCCGACAAGGGTAAAGATATCACAATACGGTTTCATATCAGAACTTTAACTAATGTACAATAGCGGAAGCCTTTACAAAAACTTACAAAAGATAATATAAATAACTTATATTCAAAATAAATCTAAGATCTCTATGGTCAAAATCTTGCTCTCAGCTCTACTCTCAACCCAGATCAGCTATCCCATAAGCTCATCTTGAATGCTAAATACCTGCCGTAGGAAAAGAAAAGTGCGGCTGAGCTTACAAAGCCCAGTGAACAGATATAACAAAACAAAAGCTAAAAACAAAACAGAAATGCAAACTGAAACAAATGAAACGAATAACGAAGTCGCAGCGGAGTGAGCATAATGAATCATAGAGGATTCTGCGGAACACAAACACACAGAAATCCGGAAGAACAACTAGAAATCAAGAGCAACTCACATAGCATATTGATGACACAAACGTAAACACATTAGAATATCCAGACACTTAACATACCAAGAAGATAGATTACATATAAACCAAACGAAAAGTCTAAGGACTAACGGAAGCAGTTCCTAGAAGGTAAACATGGCATTCATACAAATCAATTAATCTACATTTAACACACTTTATTCAATATTGTAGCAGCGGAATTAGCAGTCAAATCATGGCAGTCACACATACGGATAGAAGACACAGTAGACAAGCTATAACCAAACAGACAAAGACATAACATAGCCATTAGCAATTATCAGAACAGATATCATAAGCTAAACCGGTTCTCAGATCAAATCTTAACATCAGCAGAGTTTTAACATGGCAGGTCACATATGCAGACAGATAACTAACCGATAGGCAAGGTTTATAAAATTAACTGAACCATCATACATACTAAACTTTCAAAATACTCAATTGTACACTAGCACATTCATCTCGCAGATCAACGCATTCACGTAACGATAAACTAACATAATATCAGATATACGAATCATGTTTAAACATATTAATCATATCTTAGCATAACAGACGGTAGTCTCATAAACATACAAAAGCATAAACACATATAATAACATATAATAAGCCGAGCACATAATTATAAACACTTGAACATACCGAATCAAAATCAGAATACTTAACATAGAGATAACAGATAAAGATTTAGTTAACTACCACGAGCCCAAAACATATCATATCAGAAGTAACTTTCTTATTCGGAGGGGTGACCTCGGAATACCTTTTATAATACGAGGGGAGACCTCAGTAACCAATGGAGTAGCTAGCTCCCAGAATTTGTGAAGACGCGTATTGCACACGACATCATTCACCAGAAAACATATCAGATAACAGATAACAGATCTAGGATGCATCCATACGCCCCTTCCTACATATTCAAAAATATGCTTCACCATCCAGAGACGTGGCAGAACATCACTCTACTGCCCTAGAGTCATATCAGAGGTGCATCACTGATACGGACATGGAACCCCCATGACTAGTTAAATATTTGGCTCTGGTGTCAAACTAACTTACGTCAAACCGATTTGTCATAAACGACACAGATCATAATCCAAACCCGAAGGTCACAGATAACATATCAGATAGTCCATATCATCAGGTTCATATTCAGATATTCAGAAATCATAAGTTCATATCATAGTGGCATATCATATATTCATAAGCAGGAGTTCATATTCAGAAGTTCATAATCAACCATAGCAAAGTTCAACAGATGTGCATATCAAAATCTTCCTAACATAAGTTCACATCAGATATTGCATAGTTCACTAGAACATAGATCAAACATTCAGAAAAGGGTTCATAGCAATGGCATTGGGAATAGCATAATAGGAAAGCGAACGAAAAGAACATCATAAGGAACCTTTACTGAAAAGGTCAGAATATCTGTACCTTAAAGCAAATGAGAAGAAAAGCAAACGAATGAACGAACACGATGATACGACGCCACGTCTTCTTCAATGAATCTACATGGATTACGATTTAATATGTTTAGCATTAGGTACATCTAAGTAACTTCTTCTGCACCGCAGCATAGTAGCACAAGCAAGTAAGCAAACGAAAAGAAGAGTAAACGAAATTCCATGTCTATAAGACTGGAAAAGTCATTTCCAAGGAATACTACAAGAAAAGCAAGCGAAAGGATAATACGATAAGGGTTACGGTAACGATACTTGGGAAAAGACTTACAAACTAGACAATGAATAGACTTGAATACAAGATCACTTGATACGTTATAGACTACACTTGAATACAATCCTTCTAAAACTATACGTGTAGACAACTTGAAACGATACCAACTAATACTTGAAGACTTATACTTGAGGACGAATACTTATATACTATACGGTGATACTATACTTGAATACTAAAGACTTATAGACTTATA
>BPTQ01000004.1:9754198-9894252 GCA_019973895.1 Chrysanthemum seticuspe | reverse complement strand
TTAACCCTCAACAAGTTGCTTCTTGTACTCCCAGCACCTCTCGGATTAGTTCGAAAACAATGTCAAAACCAAGCACTAAAAGCCAGAATTCATATGATATGAATGACTTATGGAAGAACTATTACCTAGAAGAAGCTAGGAAAAAGGCACAGATTCGAAAAGACAGAATTTTAGGTGCAAGACCTAGGGTGATGAATTCCACGAGATTTCAATGCATTGCTAGTAGTAGTAAACCATTACCTAGGAACACTCAAAAGACTAGGGGTTTGGCTTGCATCTAAGAGTAGATACATGAAGAAGAATGCTAAGCATGTAGAAAATGAAACTAGAAATTCTGAGTCTTTTCCGAATAAGAAACATTTTCCTAATTTACATGCTAAGGTACAATCCACTAAGACTACTAACATGGCTAAGGTTTAACATGTTATCATGCAAAACAAACCTAAAATTTTGCCTAGATGGATCCCAACTTCTAAATCTTTGGAGTCTAGGAATAACGATAAGTCTTCCACTGTGCATAAGAATATCAAGGATGTTGGACTTAGATGAATACCTATCGGAAAGCTGTTTACTGATGACAAAATCAAGGTTGACCGTGAAACCCCAAAGGGTTTGGATACCAATGTCCCTAACCAATATATATGCAATCAAGCTTGTAATGTTAGTGCAGGTAGTCCTTACTCAGTTGCAGATACTTCGATCCTTCAATACATGGACTGGCTTAAAGTATGAATAACAAAAGGATTGATATCTCATAACTCATGGGTTCAAGTAACTCAACCTTGATATTCAATCGGCAATAACGTATGTTCACATCAGTTCAGGCCTCGTTCTTCAACACTACGGTGTATGCAGATAACACTTCAGTTCCCGTTCCTCAAAGAAAAGAAAGGCGTACAATTCAGTGCGTTTTATCTTTAGTTTAAGAGAAATTCTCTCAATAATGACCATTCTCATCTACATTCTCCATCAATGAGCTTCATGTTTTTCCCATGCTCATTCAGTCATCAAGTGGATCTACATTCATTGAAGTATATTCTTATTCACTTGTTCAAATCAAAAATGGCAACTTCAGATGCAATTTTTGAGGGGGAGAAGTGGATCTACAAGTTGATGGATGTTTTTATAATGGTCATACGCCTAATGTTCCACTTACTAAGGATAACTCGTCAGAGAAAAAAGCTGATGTGGCACATGTGACCCAGGTCACCACTGCTCATAGCCTTATAGGGTATACAAAAAAAAAATCCGAGTATAGTTCAACCATGGTATGAAATATGAATAGAAAAACCATAACTTAACTCAAGTAGTCTCGATATTCTTGACAACTTCTATTTCGAATTCGATTATAAGGTATTGTAACAGAAGATATAAACATTAAACAACAAAATGGGTCTAACACTCTAACACAATCTTTCAAATAACCCTAAAAGAGCACTAAAATAACATCACTATACATCCATCGGAAATATATTTGGGCTTCTTGGAAATGGAAAAATATCAACATCTAATTAAATAACATAATAAAAATAATCAAACATAACAGTATAGTAATATATATATACTATTGCAGTAGAAATAGGTTTGCTACCTTATTATGGGCTCAAGACGAGCAAACATGGCTGCAAAACCGATTGTGGAGAAACCACTTTGTTGAAAAAATAGAATGGCTAGCAATTTATGAGGTAGTGAGAATGGAGAAAGGTGGAGGATCGATGGATAGTGGCTAGAGCGATTGAATTTTCAGTTTTAGGTGAGAAAGAAGGAAAACTGATGTGGGGGTAATCAGTTTTGGGAGGGGCGGAAAAAGATAATTCTAATTTCATTTGGAAGGATGGGAAGCGGTTCAATTTTTATTATGATTTGTAACATTTTCAAAAACTTTTGCATTAGATCTATAAATGAACAATTTTTTTTTAAATATTGCTTAAATCTAATAATGTCATTGTAGTAAAATTAAATACTCTTTTCGTCTCATAATAAGTGTTTCTTTTTAAAATATATAAAGTTTTGGGAAATATTACTAACTAAAGGTGGCAAAACGGGAGGCCACGGTCTAAAGGGTCTCGGGCCCAAACGGGCACGGGCCAAATGGGCTCATGTTATACGAATTGCTGTAGAAAAGACTTAAAACGACAAAATATATTCCTTAAACGTAACACCTCATTTATATTTTAAAAATTAAATATATTTATCTATAAATTTTTCTTTAAAAACATTTTTAATGTTTACTAATTGAGAGAATATATGCCCGTTAATGTCCATTTAACTTTTTATCCGATCATTAACTGGGATATCTATACTGAAGAAGGGAAAAGGTATTGGAGGATTCACAGAGATGGAGGAGCCTGATACCCCTACCAAGAAGACGGTTTCCACCAAGCCTGCCTCAGTTCAACCATCTCT
Source organism: Chrysanthemum seticuspe (assembly GCA_019973895.1). Taxonomy (NCBI): domain Eukaryota; kingdom Viridiplantae; phylum Streptophyta; class Magnoliopsida; order Asterales; family Asteraceae; genus Chrysanthemum; species Chrysanthemum seticuspe. The sequence goes on along the minus strand of BPTQ01000004.1, from coordinate 9,891,846 downwards.
AACTCCATCTCCTCAGAAGCCAGAGTGAAGGCTGCCATGTTGGCAGCAACATGTTTTAAAAGATATAGTCATATATTAGCATATTATAACATCAAAAAGGTAACATATTATCACAATGTGTTGAGGAATACGACTAAGGGGACATTTAATAAGGTTTCAACTAGGTCTAGCTCTAACGGTAATGGTGTGGCCACTGATATGGAAGATTTGCAGTTTTGGGATGCGTGTATGGTTACTGAAGAGGGTAAGGGTGATTTGGGAGATGTTGGAGGAATTAAAGGTAGTGGTGGAAGTAATGTTGTAGAGAAAATGGGTGATTTAGGAGGTTCTGAAAGTGGTATGGGTGGTATTTCAATTGGTATTGTTAATCCTTCTCTTAATAATGATATTGGTAGTAATAATTCTGCATTTGTTAGTACTGGTTCTATTGATGCTAGTGTTGCAAATGATAATAGTAATATTATTTTGCTTGATATTCCAGTACCTGTGAATGAGAACCCCATCTTAAATCTTAATGCTAATAATACTAAGGCTAAGAGCTCTAAACAAGTTAGTTTTGGGGATGTGAGGGTGGCGGGATTTATCAAGGTTGTGTTTGATATAGGTAATGGAACTGATAGGGGTGGTAATGTTACTAGCAATTTAAGTGTGGATGAATTTGTGAAGTTGAAGGAGATGACTGGTATTTTTCATGCTCCCCAAGCTCAATGGCTCATTTTGCCACCCTTCCTAATTTTTCAGGTTTGAACAAGATTTTCTTGAGTGGTTAAGACTGTTATCGGGTGAGCCTGAAAATACCGTCGGAGCCTTCTTGCTGCGTAGATTAGAGCCAATATGAGCTTTTCCAACGTTGCGTAGTTAATCTTCGCACCTTGCAAAAACCTGCTAACAAAGTAGATGGGGATTTGCCTCTTGTCCCGTTCTGCCATTAGGACAGCGCTAATGCTCTCCACTGAGGATGCTAAGCACATGAACAACACTTCGCCTTTGATTGGGGCTGTAAGTGTTGGAAGAGTTTCGATGAACTCCTTCATCTTTTGGAAAGCAGCTTCTGTATCCTGGCTCCATTGAAAAGTCTTCTTGTCGACGCAGCCTTTAAGCGTTTTGAAGAACGGTAGGGACCTATCAGCCTCCTTTGACAAGAACCGGCTTAGCGCAGCTAGCTTCCCATTCAAGCTTTGTACATCCTTTAGACATTTCGGAGCCTGGAGATCCGTAATCGCCTTGACCTTCAAAGGGTTAGCCTTGATCCCTTGCTTTGTAATCAAATGCCCCAGAAATTGCCCTTCTTCGACGCCAAAGGAGCATTACTTAGGGTTTAGCTTCATATTAATCGCCCAAAGTTGGTCGAAGGTTTCTTGGATATCAAGGAGTAGGTCCTCCTCCGTTTTGCTCTTAATAACCATGTCATCAACGCAGGCTTCAAGATTTCTGCTTATTTGCTTGCTAAATGCTTTATCTACGAGTCGTTGGTATGTTTCCCCTGCGTTCTTTAATCCGAAGGGTATTTTTCTGTAACAATAGACACCCTTGCTTGTGTAGAAGGTTGTCTTTTCCTCGTCCTCCTTAACCATTTGAATCTGGTGATACCCTTTGTAGGCATCTAGGAAGCACTTCAGTTGGAAGCCTGCTAAGGAATCTACCTTCCAATCAATTTCTGGCAAGGGGTAGCAGTCCTTCGGGCATGCCTTGTTGATGTCAGTAAAGCCAACACACATGTGCCACCCTCCGTCGCTCTTCTTTACCCTGACTGGGTTGGCCACCCAAGTTTGGTATTTGACTTCCCTTAGAATGCCTGCTTGTGTCAGTTCATCGACCTCCTTGCAGGCGGCAACGTTTCTTTTAGGAGCTAGGCTCCTTCTTTTCTGCTTGATGGGCTCAATATGTTTGTATTCGTTGAGCATGTGTTCCGTGCCGAAGGGCTTTCCGTCTATTAGCAAAGTTCTTGGGACTCCTGTCATGTCAGGATATTTTCATGCAAAAATATCAAGGTTAGTCCGCAACAGCTCTGTGAGCTTCGCCTTGAAATTCGCCGGGAGTTGCTTTCCTATCACCACTGTCTGCTCGAGGTAGCTAGGGTTTACTACGACCCGTTCTTCTGCATCTGTACAACTTAGAATTGCCATCGGAGGTTTCTCAGGCCCTTATTTGACCTTCTTGACACCATATACTCCCTTATCTGCCCCATAATTAGAATGGACAGTTCCCACTCCGAAGGGAGTTTGAAACTTAATGGCAGCGTGTATGGTGGAGACTACGATGCCCATCTTTTGCATAGCTGTTCTCCCTATTAGAAAATTGTATGGAGAATCTGACCTGACTATGACGATTGAGTCTACCCTCTACGAGCTTATAGATGGTTTGAGCTATAGGAAGCAGTGCTCATAGATGATCTCGCAGGAGCTTCTACAATCCATGTATGCTTGGTTTACCTCCCTGTTGGAGACCCATACTTTGATGACTACGGGATCCGTTGAAGGCGTCCGCCCCAGAATGGACGGGAAGGTTATCTCCCCCACGCTTCCCAGCTCTCCATCTGCTTCTTTCCGCTTTAAGGTTCGATCGTGCCTGTGCACCATCAGTATCGGAGCTTCTGCAGGGGTAGCTTCCTTTTTGTTCCCTTTCCACTCACCCAACTAAGTATCGGAGAACTTGTCCTTCCCTTTCTTGATGCCTTTAACCAGATGCGCCAATTGCCCGGAGCGTACTGCCTCTTCAATCTGCTTCTTCAGCTCTCTGCAGCTGTTAGTGTCGTGCCCATGGTCTTCGTGAAAGTGGCAATATTTTGACATGTCCCTGGCTTTGCTTCGTGCTGTTATCCGAGGGGGTGGGTCGAAGGACTTTGCGGCTTTCTCGGTATCAAGGATCTCCCTAGGAGATTTAACCAGGTTTGCTAAGAGTCCATTTGTACGGGTTAGGAGGTGGTTGTGAGAATGCAACATAGGCCGCAGGAGGTTGGTACGAAGGGTTTCCTCCCATCGGTGGTGTAGGGTGTACAGGAAGGTGTCCGTATGGTACTTGCTCGTAACTCGGGTTGTGGAGAGACCCGTTCAAAGGATAGGTATTATAGGACTGAGTAGGTAGGTAAGGATTCATGCCTTGAGGGGGTAGCTGGTTCATCCCAGAGTATGGAGGAGGTCCTCCGACATTCGAGACGTATGACGGAGGTATCGGAGCCCCCATCCATTCTCTTCCTAAGTGTGCTGCTAGGAGAGGTGGTAGGTTTACCCCTCTGTTTCCTATCGGGTTGCTTCCTCCGTTGGAGTTCTCACTCCTTCTTTCTCCCTGCACTCTTTCCCTTCTTCCCGGTTCTCCTCCGGGACCTTCTTCAAAACCAACAGTTCTTCAATTTGGTCTCCTTATAGAAGGAGAACCATTTCGTAGGGCCGAACGCCCCCTGCTAATTGGTCGAGGCCTTTCATCTACCTCGATCTCTTCGTCATATTTCTCACTGGAATACTCCAATTCCCTTTGCATTTCAGTGTTGCGAACTTGCCTCTTGTAAGCCCTCAGCAAGGACTCTAACGCTTCGAAGTTTGCCTCAACAAAAGCAGGGCTAATTTCTGGAACAGGGTTAGCGGAAGTTGAGGCATGAAGTATGGGAGTGGTTTCCAAGCGAGATCGTGTAGTGAAGGTGGAGGCAGTTATGGGGGCGAGATTATCGGTGTTAGTTGTGGTGAGAGGTACCAGGGTAGAAAAACCTAGTGGAGGTGTATCTTCTCTTCCTGGTTCCATGCCGGAAGAGTAGCGTAATCGATTAGGGTATCAAGACTTGATGATTACGAGACTAATAGTAGCGTGTCCCACGGATGACACCACTGATTGTACAATAAATTGCACTACCAGGCTTCAATGGTGATCGAAGGTATGAGGGGTGTATGTTCAAGCCAAGATTGTCTTTCACCTGAGAATAAGAAATACGAAGACACTACGTTAAGTGATTACGCAGGGGTTGGACCCTGCAAACCACCTCCGGCGTGAGAGTAAGTATGGGTTATGGTTATGTAAGTGTGTGTAAGTAAAGAGATGAGTGTTAAGTGAGCTTACCATAATCCTCTGCCCGTCCAACCTATTTATAGTGGAAGAAATAGGGTTGAGAGCACCTCTGCACAAATGTCGGAGAACATGGGGGCGCCCCATGTTTGTGGGTAACCGCTAGAGTTAGTGACCCATGTTCTCAAACTTGGCGGGAAATCCAGGAAAGAGAGGGAGATCGTGGGTTTGACCAAGTCAGGAAGTTCTCCTATCCGTTGTTCCTCAGTCAACCATACCCCGAAGGGCTTAAAGCTTCGAATGGCGAATTCCCTGAAGGTAACCTTCGTGTGTACGAATGTTTTGACGCCCACGAACATTCAGGAGACCTAACTTGGGCCTTCGTTCAGAAGGGCTTCGACACATCCCGAAGGGGTGTCCGTCGAGTTGTTCGGAGGGTACATCATCACCGGATTTGTTAGAATATATACTATTAAACGTGAAAAACTCATTTAAAATGTTAATAAATACTCATATAATCACAATGTTACAAGAATATAGTAAAATTTTCAAATATGGTAAAAATCCGCTATAAAGGGTATATTAAACACCTTTACCCATTTACCGGATTTTTTAGAATATATACCATTAAACTTGAAAAACTCATTTAAAATGTTAATAAGTACTCATAGAATCACAATGTTACAAGAATATAGTAAAATTTTCAAATATGGTAAAAATCCGCTATAAAGGGTATATTAAAACACCTTTACCCATTTACCGGATTTTTTAGAATATATACCATTAAACGTTAAAAACTCATTTAAAATGTTAATAAATACTCATAGAATCACAATGTTACAAGAATATAGTAAAATTTTCAAATATGGTAAAAATCCGCTATAAAGGGTATATTAAAACACCTTTACCCATTTACCGGATTTTTTAGAATATATACTATTAAACGTGAAAAACTCATTTAAAATGTTAATAAGTACTCATAGAATCACAATGTTACAAGAATATAGCAAAATTTTCAAATGTGGTAAAAATCCGTTTTAAAGGGTATATTAAACACCTTTACCCATTTACCGGATTTTTTAGAATATATACCCTTAAACGTGAAAAACTCATTTAAAATGTTAATAAGTACTCATAGAATCACAATGTTACAAGATGATGATGTACCCTCCGAGCAGGTCGAAGGAAACCCCTTAGAACTGTGTCGAAGCCCTTCAGTACGAAGGCCAAAGTCAGTTCTCCCAAGTGTTCATTAGCGTCAAACCATTCGTACACACGAAGATTACCTGCGGGGAATTCACCACTCGAAGCCCTATGCCCTTCGAGGTGTGGCTGTCGAGGGAACAAAGGACAGAGGACAATTCTGACCTGGTCAAACCCACGATCTCCCTCTCATTCTTGGCTTTCCCGCCAAGATTGAGAACGTGGTCACTAAGTCCTAGCGGTTACCTAAAAGCATGATTCGTATTGAAAACTATGACTTATATGACATATGTTTAAAAAAAACTATTAAGACACCTTAAAAACCGAGTTGACCTGGAACGCTTCAAACTCGACAGGTTGACCCGATTTAATTTTTGAAGGTAGAGTCCCAGAATGTTCATGTAAATTTGTAACCGATGATGTGTACTCTCTTCCAATATATAATCATGTCATGTTAAGCTGTAGACTTGTAGCTTAAGTGTTGAGACTATGGTTGGTTAAGTTAAAATTTTGTATATATATTTTTTTATTTTGTATATTTTTTTTTTTACTTTTGGACCAAACTCAAAACAAATGTTTCACTTTTGGTCCGAACCTGAAACTTTTTAAATAACTAGGCTGAAAGTAAAATATCCGGTAAAAACTACAAGGACAAAAAATGTAGTTAACTCAAAATTTTATTTTGGTGGATTTGGACAAGTGTCCTTTTCTTGAATATGGACAGTAGAGATTTTATATTTCTATGGTCGATGGACTATAAAATGGATGAGAGCTTCGCGAAACGGTCCAACGAAAGTCAACTTGGGGGTGAAGCATGACAAATTCAAGAAGACCGGACCGTCAAAGAGAACCGGAAAATGCCATGTGTGTGGAGACACTGGCCATTACGCACGTGAGTGCAAGTTGAGGAAGTTCGGAAACGATGATCTTAATGTGGTGGATGGTGAAATTGCGGATCGTGTGGCTCATGTTCATCTCGATGAAGATAACTTCGTGGCATGATAACTTTAATAGTTTCTGGTTTTCAGCTTGTTTTATGTTTGAGCATGGCGGCTAGCGCTTTTGAATAATTTGTTGGCTTTGTTCTCGTTTTCAATTCTAGTGTAATCGTCTTTTATTTCTAGTGTAATTTCGTTTAGTTTAGTTTGATTGTTTGTTTATGAAAGCTATATGCTGTTAAACATGTGTTCAATGTTTATCTTTCATATGTTGTTACAACACTATATTTTGAGATTTGAGAATATAATTAACGATTACTACTAATTGAGAATTTTGGGAAACCATTGTCAAAATGCAGATGAAGTAATTAAAATAACCACATGTTGGAGTGATGTATTTAATGACATGAGGCATTATTTTAATAGGTGTGATCAAAAGTGGAAGTTTTGATTCACGTAAATAAACGAGGAGCAGCTATTGTGCAAGTAATATATTATATTTAAATGTTGGCACTTGTAAATGTGAATTATATGATATGATTATGTGATAGGCATTACAAATTGTTGATGTGGTCCAATGGTATAAGGGTTGTAGTGGCCACTTTATTATGCAAGAATAGTAGATTAGTAGATGTGTATTGTTACGAAATCGATGAACGGACATATCGGCTGACTTGGTATCAACTTCGGTTGAAACCGTTAACCTATGATTCCGAACTATGGGCCTTAAAACGTTATCATGGCTGATCACCTTGTTCACGACCTTGGTCTAAGATTTCATGACAGTTTAATAGGCAAATGAGATCCTATTATAACATACAAAACACATATTTAGAGTCTACTGATTGTCTACCACTAAGTAAAACCTAACGGGTTTACTCGTGAAGGAATAAATTATTATCATATCGTTTTAAGTGCATAACCAATTCATTGAGATCGAAAGGCAATGCTCTAAACTGTTTGAAATTCACATGAAGGTGGATTGCTATTGTTGTGATAAATGCTTTGTTTTGATAAGCAAAAGCATGTGAGTATCTCAAAGTGTGAACTAATGTGTGTGTATATAGTCAAGTTGTGACTATATGAAAGGTCAATTAGATTGGAGATCTAACACCATAAAATTCCAGTGTGTTGGAATATTTTGAGAATATTGAGATGGTACCATTATAGACAAGTTTTCAAGTGATCTAGAAACTTGAGTTTGATGCTACTATGTCTCTGACGAGAGACCTAGTGAGTATGTATGATGAGACCGATAAGAATGAAGTGACTTTTCGGGTATATCCTATTAAATATCTGACGAGATATTTATTGAGGATTACTAGAGGCATGGGTTTGAAACCAAATGTGAATCGGTTGGTGATGGAAACCCGACTTGATTTTAGAGCTCCTACATTACGAGTTAATGGGTAATAACGAAGTCATTAATTGATAGAAGGTACTATCGACCTATTTAGCCCATGTATAGTAAAGATAGTACGTCGTTGACGAGGTGTAGGTTGAGGTAAAACCTCTTAACTAAGCTTTAGAGGCGTCTTAGCAACAAGGACGATAGAGAAGCTTAGCCTATATAACCTAGAGGTGGTGCCGCCTCAAATAGAGAGTCATGGTTTCTCTCTTAGAGGGTTATGAAAGGTATTTAGCGCATGGCCATATTCGCGCGTAGTAAATTGATAATGCACAATATAATAATGGAAGTGCTTATGTATTCGCTGGTAAGGTCAAAAGGTTTTGGTTTAATCTTCGGACACTATTATCTTAAGGTTCGTGGTTTAATCTTTGGACACCATTGAATCGATCTTACTTTGTGTATGCATATATAACGAGGTTTAATCTTCGTGACACCTTGTAGCACAACATGTTCGAGTGAGTAGAGGAATTGTTCAACCTTGTGGGGGATTGTTGGAAATTAATATGTAGTGACATTAAATTTCTTATAATAGGTTGAACATTATAAAGAAAATAAGTATGTTTATAAGTTGATAAACAAATTAATTAATAAGTTTGTTTACAACTTTGAATTAATTTGAATTATGTGAGAATAAAGAGTGTGGTGGGGGTAAGCTAGTGATGCATGCATGTTCTAACGTCTATAGACAAGTCTTTCATTGTTACTTGACTTGTTCAAAGCAGTGGGTTATAGCATGTTTAACTAGTCTACTGATATCACAAGAAAGAAGGGATGTGAGAGTAATTTTTGGAAGAGAATTATGGGAAAACAGTTAGATTAAACGTGGGTTTAGTCCTGTTTTTTTCTTCTATAAATAGAGAAGCAAGACTCTATTATAGATATACCAAAACATTACTATCTCTTTGATCTTTGTTACTCCACATAATATTGAATATTTTCTTACTTTACAAACCGATTGTGCATTGCGGGTTATTGTTTTCGCTTACAATAAACCGTTACGAGACTGCATTAATCCTGGGGTGTACGGTACGTAGGCTTGAAGTGACCAAACGGGCTCCGTAGAAACCTTAAAAGGACAGAGAAGTTCTTCTCGTGCAATTACTGTTTGCGGTCTTTTTGGGGTTCTGTTTGTTGTTCTTATAAATTATTTACAGGTCATTTTGGATTGTTTTGGTACTGTGCTTGGTGCTCTATTACAGATTGCTGGTCTTATTCATATAAAACTGTAGGATCGTATATTTTATTGTGTTAGATGATTCGGGTGGTCTTGGGAGATCAAAATACATGTTTTCCATTTTAGAGAGAGAAAGTAGAGAGAGAGAGGGTGTTCTTGCTAGAGGTTTACACAAAAGTTGAATATTAGATTATGAGAAGCACCACCCCTTCCATGGATGGAAGGGGTATTTATACTTACACAATACACGACCTCCTATCGGCCTGTGGATCAGGGATACAGTGGGTAAAGACCCGTCCTTCCTCCACGGTGTTGCACTAAACTATTTTACGCTACTGACTAACTAATAAAACAATAAATATCGTGACTAACGACAAATCTACGAGCTAACTTATGCTAGATAACATTTGGGGTGACCGACTCTTCACTAAGAAATTTTCCAATTCCTAACAATCTCCCCCTAAGGGAGGTCACCCCATGTTTTACATTTCGAATCCTAGCATTCTATTCTTGACATTGTTCTTGAGCTCGTAGACTTGAATTCTTCATTTCCGCAATCTTTGTGCTTTTGTAGTGCAACTTCAAAGTCCGCATTGATCTGTACTTTCAGTGGAGGTCTTTGAACTGATCCACATCTTGATGATCTTCGAGCTTTCTTTGAGATCATCAGCCACAGTAAATCTCTGGATCACCCTTTATTGTGTTGCCATCATGTGATGTTGTGACTTTCGGACCGACATGCTCACACTTTTGAATCATGACATCTTTCCATCAGAGTAGCGGAAGCCTTACTGGTTCATGATATTTGCAGCAGCGTAGCAGAAGCATAGTATAAAAATATCAGAACCAGGTTATGTAGATATGCACCAGTCATGATTTCTTCAATTAAGTGTGGTTGCTGTGAACATGCGGCTTTGGATTGACTCCTCAATTCTGATCAGCTGCAATCGTCGGGGTGTACCTGCATACGACAGTTAGCAATAAAGCGCACGAAAGTGTCTTTGATCACTTTCGTTGAATTGAGGTACACGGCCCACGGTTCCCCGTTGATCAGTACAAGTACTGCCTGTGATCAGGTAGGATTCCTAAGAATCTCCTTGACAGGGTTTCGCAGCTGTTCTAGCTGTTCTCAAACCGGAACGTCTCAAAGAAGACAACACGGAGTGAGTGAACCAGCGAATTGAGAATCACTGATTGATGAAAAATGATTTGAAAAACAATCGCGTATTGCTTAGAATAAAGAGTTTTGCAATACGACGAAGGTTTTATGAGAAAGATCAATTTTCAATCAAAACACTTTTTGTATTTGAAAATAGTACACAATCGACGTGCTAGCGAAAAGAAGGTTTGCACATCGAACGGTTTTTCCAAAAGTATTCGTCAATTCCATTCCTGGACCAAGGTTGATTCAATAATGAATCGCCCCATTGTTTCTATCCAGTTGTCACAAGTTTGATCTTACGAGAAGATCTCACATGTCACCCACCAAGAGCTTGTTTGATGTTGGCTCTAGAAGGATTTCCATCTTCATCGTGAATACTTTTACATACCACTCAGATGTTCTGGCAAAACCACAAGGATAATGCGTAGGACTCTCAATATATTCTTACTTTCCACATTGTGTGAAACAGCAAGTTTTCATTAATTTTGTGTCCTAATGAGATATTGTGGATGATCTCTTGGCTCTAGACTCAATAGTGCATTTTTGGTTCCTGTGCCGGAGACTAGGGAGAGGGTCTCCTTCTTCAATATTAACAATCTCTAAGAGAAAGTCGATAGATAATGTCGGTTCCCCGTGAGAATGAAACAAGCCCTTTTAAGAGGAACTTGAGTGGTTTGGGAAGTTTAGTGCAGTGCATCACTGGGTCCATGATGTCTTGTCTTCAATACCAGTGTTACCTTAGTAACCACCAATAGCATATGAATTGAACCCGGTTTCTGCCCTAAGGTTGAATTAATGGAGGGGTATTTCTTTTCACCCTTTTATCATTCATTTCTTTTTCATTCTTCAACCCCTTCAGTGCTTACCGAGACTTCATAACTAGAACCTTGTTGGGTTTATTCCAGTACTAGCTCAGTCTCAGTCTGCACTCTTCCCATTCCTCACTTTTCTCCTTTTTTCAATATACCTAAGGACTCTACACTATCTAGTGGATTGTCCCTGGGTAGATTCCTCCGGTTCTGGCGGATCGTGGGAACAAATACCTAACCTAACCATCCTTATAACACCATGCATAAAGTAAATTGGTCGGTCTTTTGGTACAGTTCATTCTTCCTTAAAACCAATTGAAAAATCATTTGGAAAAACAATCAAGGTACTTGTGATACTAGATCAAAGCATTTTGTACCTTAATAGTTTTGATCATTTAGAAAACCTCCCCCTCAACATGTGCGTATGATTTAGAAATTGTTTAGCACAAGGAGGCAAGAGGACTTTGAAATATTTTCTTTGATCACAATTTTCATACGAAAAAGCCATTTGATTTTCTTGGTAAAATTCTCCCCCTCAATATGTGCATAGGATTTTTGAAATCATTTTTATCACATAGAGGCAAGAGTTCTTTTGAAGCACATCCACAATCACAAAATCCATTAAGAAAACCATTTGAAAACACAATCAAGGTACTTTATAATCTCTTTTAAAAAACTTTTGTACCTCGATGGTTTTGCTCCCCCTCAATATGTGCTTCAAGATTCGAAAGCGTTTAGCACATATGAGAGAGCAGCCTGCACAATTTCATCAAATCGATCACCTTTTATCAAATTTCATTATTAAATCGCAAATTCTCCCCCGATCAAAAATATCAAACCCTTTGAGATTTTAGATCCCAAGTGATTTAATTAGGTTTAGAAAACATGGGAGAAAATGTGGCCTTGTTTAAATACTCATCTGGTTTTTTGTATAAATCCTCCTCCTCAACATGTGCATTATGTATATTAAAATCGTTTGGCACATGGAGACAGGAGTGCCTATAAAGGACTAAAACCAACCATTTAAAAATGATTTGAGATTTAAATCACGATCTCTACCCCGATCAAAATTTCAAACCTTTTGAGATTTGTGATCCCAATTGATTTAAATCATTTAAAACATTTTGGGGAAAGACGTGGCTTGATTTAACTTTGAAAAATGACAGATAAGGACCAACTCTAGACATTAAAGATTGTTAGTGTCAGGTATGATAGTTTTTTAAACGATCTTTAAGTAAAATAAAACAGTTTCACAATCAAACAAGAACAGAAAAAATTTCATTTTGTAAGATCTTTGAGTTTTAAAGAAAATCATACCATGACATAACATTAAATCTTTAGATCACCACTTTATTTCGTACAAACGGACTTGATAGATGAAATATCGTTTTGAAAATATTTAATTTAAAATCACTCTCCCCCTCAATTGATGACCGAAGTCGATAATTGAGTGACTTAGATTTTGATAAAAATGAAGTCCGGTGATTTTCAAAATTTAGTCCAATTTATTTTCAAAAACAATATTTTCCATTTTCAAAACAATTTTATTCAAATTTATCAAAAATTGTTTAAAAATGGTATCCTGCACAAAGATAAGTTAGGTGGTTGAGAAGCTTCTGTTGTTGTTGTTGTAGGGTTTGGAAGAAAACCATCTGCTGATGCAGTGAGACTTCTTACGTTGCATTTTTTATGCCAACTGAGGTCCAATTAAGCTCCGTTTCTTCACTTGCTGAAGAAAACCATCTGCTGATGCAGTAAGACCTCTTACGTTGCATTTCATGCCAACTCTCCATTGAAGTCCAGTTAAGCTCCTTTTCTTCATTTGTTAACCCAAGATATAGTTATCCTTTCCTTTCGGCATCCAATCATCTTCAATTGTGGGATCCGGATCGGGAACATTCTTTTATACCAATATACCTGCATATGTTAGTGAACACACATACAAATATATGGTGGTCGACATCACCCAAACAACAATCGACTAATAAAAGTCAATGCAACATATCAATCAGATCATATAAATGTATAGGAAAAATGTGTTCATCAAACTCTAATCATCTAATCCTAGCAATCATATCCTAGGCACCTAGTCCTTCAACATAGGTTAACATCATTTTTAATTAAGCATATTAGGATAATTAAGAAAGCCCGTTAGATGATGTAGATTTAAAAAAACATTATCCCCCTCAATCCATGACTCATTTTATGAAAAGTTTAAAAGCGTTGAAGTCATTGATTGAGTTTTCAATTTTCACAAAAACTCTGAATCTGATTGTTTTTAAAGCAACTCATTTACCACCATTTTTGAAAAACAACAAATATTTTTCTGAAGAATTTTAGACGGAAAAACATTTGTGTAGGAACAGCAGTCCTTCGACATACTTTCCTCAAATTGTTTTAGGATAAGTGCACGAAATATTTTGAAAATAGGTTTTAGCGCAGCACTTTCCTTCCTTTTGAAGAGCGGGTTGCTATCTGAAATAATAGCAAACCATAGTTTAAGCACGGGTTACAGTCTGAAGTAACTGTAAGCCATAGTTTGTGACATGTTTAGAAAAAAAATATTTACACCTCCTGCTCGAACTTCATCTATGGTCCCGTGCCATTATTGAATGACATTTCTAAGACCGTAGATGTTATCGATACCAGAAGACATGTCTAGGAAAACATATTTTTGGTATTTTTCAAATTTTCTGATTTTTATGGGTTTTTGAATATTTTATATTTTTCTATTTTCTTTTTGTTGGTTTTATATTTTTGTATTTGGTTTTTCAGAAAAATATATACAAAGATAGAGTAGATGATATAGTTAAAGAAGATGATGATACGAGTACCGAGATAAGGATATCGAGCAGCACGTCGTAGAAGATAGAATTCGTCATCTCTTAAACATCCACCACCAAAGCTTCCAAGGGCTCTTGCATTGAGAGAAATTGAACCATCTGAAAGTGAGACTCTGGCAGCTTCACCCCAAACCGAAAATCCTTTAGCTGAGCAGATTCGAAGCTCTATTTCAAGCTTTCCTTAGCCAGGTGCACAGAGAAGCACACCATTATCATAAATCCCGCTGCTCCATTTATGAACGATAATCGAGGATTTCCATTCGGGGTTATATCATCCAATAGAACATCAGTAACGTTTCATCCCACACATAAATAATCTTCTCAAATTTCTTTTCCACTGAGGTCCGAAGCAATCCATTCCCAAAAAAATGTCAAGAGAACAGTTCCCCCAAGTAGTTGAATTGATGCAGTCTGTCTCTTTGTATAATGCTCAAGAACTCTCCCAAATACACTTCATGAGGGGAATGAAGAACACCTTCCCATGTTCACATTTTTCTTCCCTGATGAACGTGTATGAAGCTCAAGAACCCGAAGTACACCAATATCCAAGAACTCTCCCGAATACACATCAAGAGGATAATGTAGAACACCTCCCCTATGTTCACATCTTTCGTCCCTGATGAATGTGTATGAAGCTCAAGTATCCGAAGTATACCAATACACAAGGAATGAATAACTGATAACATTGAAGAGGCAGGCCAAGTCACTGATTATCTCTGCGGGCGACAATCTCTGCGGATGTCAACACCGGAATAAGTGATTATATCTCTGAATCACTGATTAAGCACTCAAGTGAAACAGATGAGCATCCCCAATGTACACATTCTCTCTCCCCTGATCATTGCGATACCATCGAAATCACCACATACTAGTGTACCTCTTTTATCTTCAGAAACTTTCTCTAACATCACTTCCCCCACGTAGATGAAATACTAACACAAAAAGCCTTGATGAGTAAAACCTTGAGTTTCTCTGCGGTCATGACAATTGTTTTCCCGGGATATCTTCAATCACTTAGAAGTATTAAGCTCATCAAGTTTACTCGCCATGAGTCAAACCTTGAGTTTCTCTGCGGTACTAACATTTGTCTTCCCGGGATGTCTTCAGTTACTTAGAAGAATTAAGTTCATCAAGTTTACTCGCTTTGTGTTTATATGTGAGTCTCCTTTCTCCTTGCTGGTATTGACACTTCAGAATCAGCAACTCTTTGTAAATCCGTATACTAGAAATATTTTGAGAAGAACATCATTAGCTCAGATGTATCTGTGAGAATCAACTTGCTGAAGAATAACGTGAGCAAGTCTAATTAGGGATTAAATTTGGCATTTCAATCTCCCCCAATTAGTGCTCTCCCCTAAACTGACAATCTGTTTAATAAATGCCCATAATAAGAAGAAGTCTTTTGATAATCACATGCAACTCGTCTTTTAGTCTTCTAACATATAGCAGAAAATGTAGAACCGACTGTAGACTCGACCTTCTTCAAGATTGTCCAGTTGGGGAATAGATAGTTAACATCTTCAACTCACACCAAAAAGCATCCCAATTAACTTACATCTTGAAAATCCCCTTAACTAAAATCCCTCCCAATCAAACAAGAACAGAAAGATGTTCATCAAGGAAATCAGCAATCAGGCCGCAACGAACACACAAGATGGTAACACCAAACTACCAATCACATCAAACAAGAACAGAGAGATCGTTCGGAATCATCATGTTGATGTATAAGTGAAGCATTAACCGGAAGCACTTTGTCGATAAACTCATCAATCCGAGTGAAGATGTCAACCAACAGCTCTTAGAAGAGAGAAAACTCCATGTAAAGATGACCCGATAAGAAGAGGCTCGGTTCTTACATGAGTTTAGAGCCGTATGACCATTTAAATTCTCAAATATCAATCAACAATGCAAAAAATTCACACTTCTTCTCCCCCTCAAGAATTGCATACGGAGTTGCCATTCTTGATTAAATAAGTGAACATCATGCAAATGTAGTCTATTCACACTTCTCCCCCGCAAAATCAGCACAGGATGTCGCCATCGTCATTATAGTTGAGAAAGTGGAATCAGAAAACAATCAACAGTAGCCCGGTTCACTTGATGACTGAAGCGCATGGAAAAAGTATGAAGCATGTTGATGAGAATGGTCATAATAGAGAAGATTTCTCTTCTTCAGAAGATAAAGCGCACTGACACGTACACTTTTCTTTTCTTTAGAGTACGAGGCATGAACTGTTGTGTTCATACGTCATAAGAAGATTTCTCTTCTTTCAAAGATAAAGCGCACTGAGACGTACACTTTTCTTTTCTTTAGAGTACGAGGCCTGAACTGATGTGAACAGACGTCATAATCTCTCTCTTTTCAATCTCTTGGAAAAAAAAATGTAATCAACCCCATTATCATTCTGTAGGCTCTTTGTCGTGACAGCTGATGGAGAGAACCCGATATGATGAATTTGACCCTGAAGTAAACTAACCCGAACTCGTGACTTAAACTTGCACATATGTAACAAAGAGCGGTGCCGAGAATTCATGCTCCATTGAATCTCTTAAGTACTCTATACTCTTCAACCAACCAACCATCAAGTAATAGACGTACATTACCTCTTGACAATCCACAATTGAATGTGACACTGAGCACTACAACGTAACTCCTTAAAGTGATAGTTATCTTGTGGTGATAAGAGCCCAATTCCCCCAAGTGGTAAAAGAAAAGGTAAAAGTCACCCAACAATAACTAGATTTCCAAGTCTTTGTTTTTGATAATAAGCATCGAACAAGGATCATGAAGAATCTTCATCCAACCATCTCCGATACCTTCAGATACTAAGTACACTCGCCCGTGATATTTCACTTCAGCCTCAAATAAATAATACTGAATTAACGCCGTTGTCACATCTTCTGAACTGCTCAAATCTAGCCTTCTTTGACATTTAAATGAACTTTGATAATGGTTTTATCCCGACCATGGTTTAATGAGCATAACCCCGTAAAACTTTGAAGTAACCAAACCGCCATGACGAATATCCAAACACACATCCAATTCATGAAGTACACCATTTTATCCCTTCTTCGAAGCAGAAACCGTAGCACCAGCATCAAATATGATCTTGAAATACACTTTCCTTTTCTCCAGGATGGTTCCATCATTACGGGATTTTACAACCCTATGGTTTAAACCGAAAAATAGATTCTTTCGCGGGATTTTACAAAACCAAGAATAAACCGTAAGATAGATCCGGAAATGAACCTTACTATTATCAGGATGTTTCCATTGTTACGGGATTTTACAAGTCTATGATTTAAACCGAGAAATAGGTTCTTTCGCGGGAGTTTACAAAATCAAGACAAAACCGTAAACAATGTCAGCTTGAATGTGTTACGACGACTTTGGTTTCAGAGAATATCTGTTTTAGGGGAACATGCAGCGGTTCATCAACGGTTCATTATCCAACATCAACAAAAACATCAACCATCCAATAAACACTTCGGTAAACACATCATTCACGGATTTTGTTGGCTGTTGCTGTGACCACTTGGTGAAGTAAACCCGATATGTCAAACTTGATCATGAAGTGAACTTCCCCAGATTTGTTACTTAAACTTGTACTAATCCTTGTGAAAAAGAAACGGTGTACCCAATGTACAAAACCTCTTGACATTCTCAACTGAGTGAGACACCGAAGTGATAGTTACGTTGTGGGTTAAACGAGAAAGAATCACAACCGTAATTAAATAGCCAAGTCTTTATCACCCTCTATAAACGCCCAAACAAGTCATCTTCGCGGAATGGTAGAACGAAAGAAGACGAAATAAGTAAACACGCCCGGAAAAACCTTACTGCAAAGCCAAATAAGAAATACCGTCCAAACAACCCCGTAGTCAACCTAGTTTCAATAACAATTCAAGCCGTGACAGAATACCCTTCGTGAAAATGTATAAACCAAGTATCAAGCTGCATAGCATCACAAATCTCATTATCAACCCAAATCTCATCATCATCTCGCAATTGGCACGTCACAAATAATATCATCAAATCATATAATTCAACTTATACCAACATTAGCCGTAGACACATGTATCATCCGTTGAGCGTTTAAGACCAAATAACACATAATCTAAAAGTATCGAAAGTTATGTGTCAGAATTTGTGATAATTCAGAACACACCATTATTTTACCACTCGAGCCCAACATAATTAGATCAATCTTGTAGCCCAATACAAATTCATGTTACATTCTATGTATTCGGTCCATAAATGGTGCAATCAAGCACACGATCCAACTCAAGTGATACAAATTTATTATGAACCAAACTCATATCTGATCCCATCCAAGCCCATGCAAGATCCAAAATATATTCCAACAACCAAAATAATGCCACACTCCGATTGCAACTAAAAGCCCATAGTGGTTATATTTAAACATATAGAATCCAAACATGATCCAGTTCCGGCCCATGAGGTCATGAGATAACCATGATCCAGTATAACACTCCGACCCATAAACAGTCCTAACACTCACAACCGGTTATAAATGTGTAATGTAACACATTTTACCCTAACCCTAAATCATTTATGATAAACAACATCCGCCTACCACTGACTTTCACCAAATCTGCTCTTATCACAAAAAATCATCAGCTTACAGAACTCCAAAAAAAATCACATCTACCATAATTGTTATCACAACGCAACATATAACAACATCACAACCGCTCCATCAAACCAATCGTACTTGCTCGCCACAGGGATGGCTTGAGCATGTTGTCAATGCCACAGGGATGGTGATAATTGCGAGTCTCCAAGGTAGGTTCTTCATCTCGTTCTTTTGTTGTTGTAATTGAGTCTCAAACGAAACAAGGACATGAGTTAACATAATTGTTGAAATCATTCCTTATATTCGGATATTAACACACAAACAATGTTTTAGATCCAAGAAGCACACGATTATTGTGTATAGATCTTTAGATATCTATGAGTTTGATGAACCTAACACAAAAGAGTCAAAGCTGAGATAATTTTTTTTTTGTGTGCTTGGTCACGAATCTGTGATGATAAGTTGGGAGGATTTAACCATTGTGGTTTTGATAAATCATGAAGAAACCCCCCACGATCTGAGATTTAATTGATTTAGTTAGAGTCTAAGGTCTGTGAGGATGTTTATCTTTCGTGTAATTGTTCTATTAAAGGACCTTGTGTATTTGAAATACCACACGAAGAAAAGATCTGAGATTGATTTGATGATAATTTTTATGTGTCGAGACTGTAGTCTGTGATGATGGATATTCGTGTGCAAAGACCCTTGATTGTCTTGAGTTATTCCTTTGAATAAACGAATAAATCTGAGATTACATGATGATTGGTTTTTCATTTTGATACGGTTTTGTATACATGGACTGATGATGTTCAGCACATAGGTCGAGTCGTTTTGGTATTTGGTTTTGAGGTATGAGGTCGATTAGTGATGAATCTTCTTCTTCATTTCTGTCAAATTGTCAAGTCACTAAACCATTTTACACAAGTTGCTACGACTAACTCGCCAAGGCCAAGTCGCCACGGCTAACTCGCCAAGGCCAAGTCGCCACGGCTAACTCGCCAAGGCCAAGTTGCCAGGCTAAGTCGTAGCGACTTGTAAAGACAAGTCGCTATAAAAAGTTCAGTGCATCTGGACAGGTTTGTGTTAAATCGCTAGCATGAATATTCATATTTTCCGATGAGTTTTCTGGTTAAATTCCGATCATATACATATGAAACCCAGAAAAAGTGCATAAAAATGCAACTTTTTACCCATTTTGACCATAAAACAGCATAAGAAATGCATTTTGTTTACTCATTTTGACCATGTATGACTGTAAAAACTGACCCGATGACCATATGGTAATTCAAGCGTTTGTACAAAAAAAATCATATTACAGATAAAAGCATTCTATTTGGACAAAGACATGACACAAAACTTTTGACCCAAAGAAATACAAGCATAGTTTAACCGACCACAGAAAATACACAAGACAGTTTTAAAGCAAGATTAGAACCACAAGAGTAACCACAAAATTCGACCAAATAACATAACCGGTACCAAACCGCATCAAACCATGAAGTAAACCACAAGAATCAACACACACAACACAACCTTGGCTCTGGTACCAATTGTAGGATCGTATATTTTATTGTGTTAGATGATTCGGGTGGTCTTGGGAGATCAAAATACATGTTTTCCATTTTAGAGAGAGAAAGTAGAGAGAGAGAGGGTGTTCTTGCTAGAGGTTTACACAAAAGTTGAATATTAGATTATGAGAAGCACCACCCCTTCCATGGATGGAAGGGGTATTTATACTTACACAATACACGACCTCCTATCGGCCTGTGGATCAGGGATACAGTGGGTAAAGACCCGTCCTTCCTCCACGGTGTTGCACTAAACTATTTTACGCTACTGACTAACTAATAAAACAATAAATATCGTGACTAACGACAAATCTACGAGCTAACTTATGCTAGATAACATTTGGGGTGACCGACTCTTCACTAAGAAATTTTCCAATTCCTAACAAAAACAACACTATCTATATAAGTGACACAACTTACGATATTGCACAATTGGACAAGTAATGATCCATATCGTGTAAGAATGATAAATTTTTCCACTGAAGCAAGTGTATGGTTGGTTATCAGTAAAGTATATCTACAACCAACACGCACCCATAATTTGTATGGTTTAGACAAGTTCTCTTAAGATGAACTAGTCGGATACCCGCGCACAGTGGCGGCGATAAGTATATAGCCATATATGTTTGCTTACCCGTTTATTGAATTCGTTTCACAACACTTCGAAAAGAATATATGTTTGTTAGCTTTCCCTTGATATCATTATTCCCGCATATAGAAAGACCCTCACAATCTCTTACCCGTCAAACTCTCCCCTCAAAAGTATATGATTTTGATGAATCAAGATTGTATTGATTGAAATAAAGTTTAATGTTGTAAAAATTTGAATTAAAATAAAATAAACCCTCTAAAAATATAAAAAACTAAAAACTCATAAAAATATATCAAAATGGATGTTGAATTAAAGAGCATAAAATTTTAGAAAATATGGTGAAATTAGATTAAAAAAAAAGTAGATAAAAAGATATTTCAATTTGAAAATAAAAATGAATTTTTAGTTGAGAAGTGACACATGTCACTTTATAATTGGAGCTCTTTATCTTACTTTTGAGTGATTAGGAGTTAGGCTTGGAGTTTATTATGTTAAGAAGTGACATATGTCATCTTATGATTGGAGCTCCTTATCTTAATTTTTGGTTAGGAGTTAGGCTTGGAATGAGGTTTGAATTTTACATGCATTATAATATAGTATGAATAATGTTTATAAATTAATGTATTGTGTGCTTAGCTTGTCATTTAAGGAAAACTCGTGTGATGGTAAAATGATTCGTCTCACTGTTTTCAGTTTGTTTACTTCTGTCTAGTGTATAGACACACTAGACCAGATCTATTAATGTTTTTCTGTTGATTTGCTAGTTTGTGTCATTAGTATGAGTTCATATAAACTTTTTTTTTAAATAACTAAAAGTCTACTTTCTGGTTCAAACTTCTATAACTGGAGTTCAAGATTGTAACTTTCAATATGATATACATGTTTACAATATTAAATTATCAATTTTTTTTAATTGTGTATGTCAGCATGGAAGAAGCAAAGAAGAACATGTATGCTTTTACCACGACCACGTACACTGGATTTCAATGCACGGTATCTGAAGAAACATCTGAAAAATTCAAAGGTAAATTACCATAAGAATCAGTTATCAACATTAGCGAGTTAGTTGGAAGAAACTTATACCTGATTGCCTAATGGCGTTTTCTTTTGTAGGACTACCTGGAGTGCTTTGGGTTTTGCCTGATTCATACATAGATGTGAAGAATAAGGACTATGGAGGTGATATTTCCAAACATTTATATGCTTACCTATGCAAACATAACAGAATCTTTTAAATATGTTATCATCCACTGGTGTTAAAAAGACTCTAGAGTTATATGCTTACTCTTGCAATATTTAGGTGACATGTATGTCAATGGTGAAATTATTCCTTGCCAATATCCTACTTATCAACCAAAGCCCCACAAACAATCCAAATATGAAAGTAAAAGGTATGTAAGACAGAGCGATGGACCTCCTGACGAGCAGAAACGACCCAAGCAAGAGGCTGCTTCTTCGGAATCACCCTCGGCATGATATATGTGGGTGTACAGAAAATATATTCATAATCCTTAGTACATGCACACTTTAAATTCGACGGGACGTGTTCATTTATTTCCACCATGTGAGATTCTGTACTCCATTATGGAGTACTGTGAAGTGTAAAGTTATAAATAGCAAGTTGTACTCATTTGTTGTGATTCAAGTATCATTGAAACATGCTCTAAATGAGATGGGTTTGCTAGATTTGACATGCCTCTTGGTTTATGATCTTTTCACTGTTCCATGGTGAAATTCGGTAAATATTCTTGTTTCTTTCATAAGCAATTAATGTGGGGTAAATATAAGCTTAGAAAGTTCCTCTGGTCAGCAAAACAGGTAAACAGATACCCGAAGGGAGCAAGTATTTGACTTAGACGTACACATCCTAAGGTAACCACGTGACCGTTTCCACCTAACGAGTACTAACTCCGTCCCAAATAAATGTCAAGTTTTAACCTTTGAAGTCTTTCCTTTTCAACTTTGATCTTAACTATTTTCCGTGTGTTATATAAATACTTAACGCAAAATATATGAATGAAATACGTTTTAAATGTATTTTATTGTTATAATTTTTATCAAACATTATGTAACACAAACAAAAAGATTTAAAGTCAAAGTTGAAAAAGAGATTTCAAAAAGTCAAATCGGAAATTTATTTTGAGACGGAGAGGGTAAATTTTAAACACTAAACACCGACCACCGGACAACTTTGGTGGTGGTTTCCTCTAGTCACCAATTCTAACAAAATTAACATAGCTCCTGATCGATTATTTTCAGGCAGTATTCAACTTAGGACAGCGTTTTCACTCCAAGTCAAATCACAATAACTGATAAAATCGTATCCCGATAACTGATAATAATTGCTTCCGTGTCATTTCATGTATAAAATACTGAAGTTCCTTGTTAGTAAAACACGTAGTATAACCTTACATATATATAGGAAAGTTCCCACAACGACGTAAGAAAGTAAAATAGGACCAATAAGACAGACAAACACCGTTAAAAAGTATACCCAGAACACTTATTACTAGACCCTCCCCCCACTATATGGTTTAAGATCAGACCATGCAACATACTCACACTAGAACACGACTTTTCTTACAAAAGCACACATTTTCGTAGAACCGTAGGGTATAGTGTGGTCATCCAGCCACCTTACTGCTATATCCTTGAGATCTTCCATTATACAAGTCGGATCTAGTATTTGCCACTCCGGCTTTCATTTGTAGTGGTGGATGCACCTGCTTGGGTGCACCAACTCTTCCTGGGCTAAGTGCCTAAGTGTCATATTTCCCACCTTTTCAGTTGTGTCGCCAACGCCTCTCCCCTTCCCCATGTACATTCCTCCTGACAAGTTACCACGGTCAATAAATTATTACAAGTACTAATAATCTGGTTAAGCCGAACACACTTTTTATACAAATATCTCGAACTCTTTGCAACTACTTGGTGTGTAAACATGATACTTTTCTATGTGTGAACATGATAAATAGGATGGTATCATTTCTATAAATAATCTAACGCCTAGAACAAATGACAAGATGATGAATAAATGTCTTGCTTGGACTGTTTTTGATGGGTGGTTGGTATTTTGGTTGCCTGGCAGCTAGTATTCTTATTTGCATTTGCTCCATCCTGAAACCAAGGGACAAAATGTTATAATCCACAAAATACCGACATAAAATATATACTCGGGTAGTAAATGCAAATCCCACACACCTGTCGATTCATTTCCAATCTACGTTGAACGCCTGTAATAAATTTCAAGCAGAAAGGTGAGAAAAACAAAGAGCAACTAAATCTTTATTATCTGGAGAAAGACGATATTCATATGAAAATATATACCTGAATTTAGTGATGAATGCATTTTGGCAGATGTAATAATGGTGCCAGCTGGCTTTGAGTTGGGCAAAGTCCCGGGTAACTTCTTGGCACATTTCTGCTCCACAACCTTCCTCCCGCTTATTTCAGCTGCAAGATCTTAATAAATTACTTCATCGTTCAGCAGAACATTATAAAATAAAGTATCAAGGAAATCAACAAACCAGGTGGAGGCTTCCTAGCAATGGTAGATTTAGGGCTCGCAACAGTAGATTTAGGGCGAAGAGAAGGTGGAACATAGTAGCAACTCTGCAGAATTGCAAAAGAACATAATAATCTAACCATTCCTGAGAATAAAAAATAGATACGAGCATTATATTTTTAGCGTTCCTACCTGGAAGAAAGGATGCTGAAGAACTTCAGATGTTGTTGGCCTCTTACACGGATCCCATGAACAAAGTAACTACATAGCTGGAAAAATTTCATTAACTCTTAGTTCCCGATACAAGTTGTACGTGAAAACTTGATGTGGTGGTAAATAACGAAAACAATGCTTACTGCAATTAGATTGACTGCATCCTTGCTTGCAGATGTTGTTGGGTCCAAACCGTCAAGTTTATCACACAAGTCAACCACTTGTGAATGGTCAACCGTAATAAAATTCAAACAGTCTAAAACCAATGCAATTTCCCTTGGAATATAGTGGATTCCCGGGTCGTTAAGTCCCACGGAGGATTAATGGTGCTTTAAAAATGTTCAGATGATAGAATGATCACTAAGGATAATGATCAGTAAGGATTTTGATTGATAACTACACTACTGATTGATTGGAATTGATTTTGGATACAGAATTGTAAAGTACAACAATCAGATTAAACAAACTTAAACGCGTACGTTTAATAAACTACGTAAACGTACAAAATAAAACGTGAGTTTTAAGAAATAAAAGGCCTACTGATGAGTGTGTAAATACTCATCATTTTTGGTCAAATCTGAACTGCAAAACATTTAAAAATGCTCAGAAATGCATCAAAATACTGAAAAATATCTCAAAATTGCATTTTATATGTTTCAGATGCAAAATGTTTAAAATCAGATGAAAAATGAGCTAAGTTTGCATAATTGGCAGTTTCAGTCCCCAAGTTTCAAAAGTTGTCAGAAATAGTCCCTGAGCACTTATTTTACAAGAAAAGTCACCAAAGGTCCTTTTAAAATCATAAGTTGTCAAAATTAGTCCTTTGGTGAAAAATGTCAAAAGTTTTGAGAAATTACAAGTTTAGTCCTTTGAGTTTCAAAATTGGCAAAATTAGTCCTTGGAAGTTTGAAAATGTCTATTATGGTCCTTGTACTATTGAAGCTTGTCATTTTTGGTCCCTTAAAACAACTTTGATAAAGTGGCAGAATTGGTCCCTCAAATATCAAGAATGGCAGTTTTGGTCCTTGTATTAACAAACCAAACATTTGAGCCCCCTGCCAAATACCTTTCTGAACCCCTGCCATATCCCTTGTGACCCCCTGTTTTTGACCCCCCTTTCATATATTAATCCCACCGGTCAAACATGGTCAAACAAACACCTCCTTTTCCCTCACCCACTGCCTTGCAAACACTCAACCTTCCATCCTTCCAGCTCAACTCCCACTTCCCATGTTCCCCCCACCTCCACTGGTTCTGCTCTAAACAGTCAAGTCCAAAAGACTTGAAAACCGCTCAGACACAAATACAATTAAGATCAGAGAATACAGGGGATTCCCGGGTCGTTTAGTCCCACGGAGACTCAATGGTGTGTACAACACTGATTCAGACGATAGAATGATCACTAATGATAGCGATCAGAAAGGTAAATGAAAAGGATAATTATACTACTGAAAAAGTTTATAAAATAAAAGAGACTTAAATGCAAATTAAGAAAATTAAAAAGATAAAAGATATTAAATAAACGCTATCACTATTTTTAAAGTGATGAACGTTTAAAACCTAAAACGTAAAACTTACGTTTAAATAAAAATAACGTAAACGTACAAATTAAAACGTGAAATTTATACAATATAGATCCTAAAAATATGAAAAATACATTTTTACAATCCTAATAATATAAGAAAATTTATAGAAAAAGAAAATTATTTTTACAACTATTTATGTAATTATTATTAATTAAAAACTATTTTAAACTATTTAATAATACTCTAAAATAAAAGAAAATATGAAATAAGACTAGAAAAATAAAATAAAGACTTAGAAAAATCTAAAATATGATAAAACTAATTTTAAAACAGAAAATATATTTTTCACACTTTTTATTTATTTATTATTAATTAAAAACTATTTAAAACTAATTTAAATTATTAAAAATACCAAATAAAAGGAGAAAAATAGGGAAAAATACTTTTTAAGCTTTTTACATTTATCTTAACCTAAGAAAATAGAAAACATAATTTTTTAAGCTTTTTCTAATTTATTTGTATTAAAAGCTATTTAGAAAGTATTAAAAACTAATTTAAATTAAGAAAAATAGCAAAACAACTTAGAAAAATCTGAAAATTTCAGGAAAACTATAAAATAATATTAGAAAGCTGGGAAAAATAGAAAAACCAGGGCTTGTTTGGCAGAATATGAAACTGATAAGGAAGTGCTTATTGAAATAAGCACTTCAATAAGCAAATGGACTCCAAAGTGTACCAAACTGATAAGGAAGCAATAATAAGCTAAAAGGACCAAAATGAAATGAGAAACTACAAGCTAAACCTTCTGATTATCAAGTTGCAATGATTTGATGTTAGAGCTTATATACTAAAAACAGTAACTGAGGGCACCTAGTTTGAGCTTAAAAACAAGCACTTAAATAAGTTGAGACAGAAAACCAATAATTAGATCTAACTCTAGACTTGGGTGAGAGCTTATAAACCAAGAATTAGACCTATTTGAGCTAAAATGGAAACTGTGCAGGCCTTACAAATCCTGCACAAACCTGTGCAGGCAACAGTCCCCTGCACAGGGCAAAAGGGAGCTAAATGGACAGCTTATTTGGACCATGTAAGAACTTGAAAAAATTCAACAAAATTCATTTTAACAAACTAGACCAACAGAACTTATCAAGCCCAAATTTTCACTTTAATTGGACCTAAAACAAGCCCATGAAAAATCTGTGCAGATTGGCCAAAACTAACTTGTGCATTTTTGACTTTTTAAGAAAAAAATGGAAAGTTGACTTAACTGGACTTTGATCTTGATTTGTGAACTGAAAATGGTCTATATTGATGAAACAACACTACTGCTAGCTAGGTTATGAAATTTTAAACACAAAATAAGATTTGGAATTGCAACAAACCCAACAGTGGGCTGCTAAAACTAGTTAAGTTGGATTTTGACTTTTTGTGGTATAAGGCACCAAAGTATGATTCAATTGAGCTTAAAACAGATTCACAAGCATGGGACAACAGGTACTAATCACTGCATGAGCCTATACCTCAGTTTAAATACCAAATCCAAACACCCTTTAATCTTACTGTTTCACAACTAAAATGAGATAAACACTAAACCAGACTGATTTCTTGATTACACTAAGTTTACAGGATCTAAATAAAACTATTTAAACAAGTGTACATTAATAGTGATCACAGAAACAGATACAAGCAGATTATGCAAATGACTTGAAATTGGAAAATGGGAAAGACCACTCACAACTGTGTCCAGCTTATTGCAGGCTCAAAACAAACCAAACCTGACCTAATCTAATCCATTATAACCCAATATCATCATCTGCATCACCCAAATTCAGCTTCCATTCCAATTTGAGCCTAGGTTGACTTTTATTGACCAACATTCAAATTTGCTTAAACTGATTCCAAAGGCATACCAAAGGCTCTAATAAGCTTAAATGAGCTTATTTGACTACAACATGAGATATTTAGAAGATTGCATGTATAAATTTGAAACTGAGCATTCAACAGTAAACATAGAATTTTGCAACTTTATGTGAAAACTTAAACTGATAATCCAAAGTACAATACACTGATATTTTTACTTGTATGTGATACATTGAAACTAAAAATACAACTTTTTAACTAAAAACAAGACATTAACTTAAAAAACGACATTTAAGAAAAAATGGAAAAACTAGCTAGCTCCTTTTTCTCATCCTTCTTGCTTCTTTTATAATCAAAATATCTTCCCCACTTGCTTCTGAGCTTATCCCACCTGATCTCAGCCATAGAATACATCAAGATTGCCACATGTCGTTTTTGGCGCCAAAAGTCTTTGGGTAGATTTGAGCAGTTTTTTTATATTAATGGGTTTTGGGTGTTAGTGGGAGATGAGGGGACAAGGGAAATGGATAGGTGAGGAGGGGGGTTGAAAAGGTTGGCAATACCAACTCTGGTTTTGGTGTTACAGCTGTGGAGAGGAGATGCTACAGTAAAAATGGTTTTGGGCGCCAAGTGGGTTGTCTGTTTGACTTGGGTTGACTGGACCATGGTTTAGTAATAAGGGAAGGGTCCAAAATTCTAAGTGACAGGGGGCCAGAATTGGAAAGGGTCCAAAATGGGTTTGTTGGCTTAATAATTGACAAGGACTAATGTGTAATTTCTGAATACTCAAGGACCATTCCTGCCAATTCTGTAAAGTTACTCAAAGGACTAAAAATGACAAAGTTTAATAATGCAAGGACCAAAGTTGCCATTTTCCAATTTTCCGGGGGCCAATTTTGCCAATTTTGAAACTTAAAGGACCAATTTGTAATTTTCTCAAAACTTTTTATATTTTTCACCAAAGGACTAAATTTGACAAATTATGATTTAAAAGGACCTTTGGTGACTTTTCTTTTGAAATTCTGTACCAGGGACTGTTTTTGACAATTTTAGAAACTTGGGGGACTAAAACTGCAATTTTTGCAAATTTGATACGTTTTTCATCTGATTTTGATATTTTTGCATTTAAAACACATAAAACACTGATTTGTGGTATTTTGATCATTTTGATGTGTTTCTGAGTGTTTTCAGATGATTTTGCAGTTTATTTTATACAAAAATGATGAGTATTTAGACACTCATCAATCCCCCACACTGAGATATTGCTAGTCCCTAGCAATGATTTGAGAAAACATAATGGATTTTAAACTCTTTACCAAAAGCCATTACTTCTGGAGTAGCCAAATGTTTTGATTCAAGTAAGAACCATGGTACACTGATAACCATGTGATTTTGAGCAAACCACAAGCTGTAAACGGATTTGATTAGTCTTTACCAGAAGCCGTACCCTTCTGGACTAGCCAACTCTTAGATAAATTATCAGGATTATCTTTGGTGAGCTGAATACCAATTATGGATTTTCCACTGCCTTTACCACAAGCCATAACCTTGCGGGCTAGCCAACTCTTCACTTTTTAGGATATGGTGAGTTGAATACCATACAATTTTGGGCAAATTGCAAGCCATATAAACGGATTTGAGAAATCTTTACCAAGAGCCGTTTGCTCCTGGATTAGCCAATCCTTTTGTCTTACAGACAAGGCGGACTGATAACCAAATGAGAAAGTGTAAAACACTTACTCCAAAAAAAATTTTGGCCAAAAACGGGGGAATTGGGTAGATAATATATGAAATTCGTGAGAATTCCCCCCCACACTTAGAAATGAATATTGCCCTCAATATTCAAAGTACCGGCGGTTATGCCGAAACAAAGAACGTAAAAGGGAAATATTACGGCCATTATTTATAAAGATTTTTTTTTTTTTTTTTTTTTTTTTTTTTTTTCAAGATACTTATATATATATAATATGTGGGGTAACTCCCCCACACTTAGGTGGTAGAAAGGGGTAAGAAGTCAGAAATATAGGTGAAAACCCATATGGTGAGTGCTACTGTTTTTGATTTCCGAGTCGCTAGCTTGACTCGACCCCGAATTCATTGGTTCATGGGGAAGCAAAGTGGAATAGACAATCTCCATCGGACTTTCATTCAAGATGTTTGGACAAACATTTGAAGCACGAGAAAGTTCCACACCGATGAGATAAAGAGAGACAGAAACAGACCCGGCTCACAGATGGTAAATGAAAATGCCGGGGTCAAAGATAGTGTCCTCACTCCCGAACGAGTGAAGAAGAGAGGAAGTCACCGAGTAGGTGAAGAAAAGAAGGAAGATCATGATAACAATCATAACTAGATCTTCTTCCTCGGGATTAAGTGCAATTGCACTTATTTGGATTTTATTGGTTGAGCTCTTTGGGTTGGAAGGCATCTCGGTGGGGAGGGTAGGAAGATTTGTCATAACTATGCAAATTGAGATTCTCTCCCCCCGATCATGATTTTTGCCATCCAAGCAATCATACTCCAGCGGAGATATGATATGAGTGAGTTCACCGGCGAACTCCTCATGAAGAGAATACGGAGGTGGGACATGTGCGGTACTTCGTGGGCTATAAATATGCACCTCGTCCATTATAGTCTCCGTGTCAGACTCATCACTATCAAAGATTGGATTAACTGAATTTAGAGTAAATTCAGAATCGAATTCGAATAAGGGATTAGTGATAGTCGTATGAATTGTTGTGGAAACAACATGGTCAACATCCTCTTCTAAGTTAACGATCTCAGAATGTGGAAGTAATGCATCAATAAATTCTATGTCTTTAGAATATAAAGAATCGGCATCACTATAATCACTGTCAAAATCTGAGAAAGTCTCAACAAGATCATTTGTAAGAGGAGAAAACACATCACACTCTTTGTCAAGAATTCCCTCAGACTCACTTGGGATCGGGATAAGGTTCTCAACATTCGATGATTCCGTTTCCGGAATAGTGCTGAGATGCTCGTCCCCCATACTTAGAGAGTTAGCGGGCTCTTCGTGTGTGGTTTCAGCTGACAAACTTTCATCATCATCGTCACTATCATCATCATCGTCGATGTAAGTCGCGAGCCATCGGGCACGTCTTGCAAGTGCTCGTTCCTCGATTCGTATTTCTTCAAGACATCTTTGAATCTTAGCGGCTCGTTCCTCTTCTTCAAGTAATTCTAGCATAGATTTTTCGTTGCGAGACGTTTGGTCTTCGGCAAGTTCTTCTAGCATACTTTTCTCACGAGGATGTTGATCAATGTCGGGAAATTGTTCAATGACGGAAAATTGTGGGGGTTGGAAATTGTCAAAACAAGGAGTGTTATGACAAGGATCAGATTCATAGAAATTTTGATTCCATGATTGACATTGGTAATCATAATGAGGACCCCCACAAAATTCACAAGAATACAACTGATGTGGCTGTGAGTGGTATGTGTTGTAGCCATACTTGTTATCAGGAACCTGCTCATAGACAAGCGTGTTTCCTGATTGACAATCAGAACTGGAATGTGAACCACCACAGTACTCACAACAGTACAACTGATGTGTCTCACAGTGTGGTAGTTGATGGAATGAATCAGTTGTGTTATGGTAGGAATAGGGATCTTGGTTATAGACAGACCCGTTTCCTGATTCCACCATGCAACAACTGGGGCAATTGCCACCATTATAAGGACCACCACACCACTGACAATCAAAAAGGTGAGGATGAGACATAGAAAGAATCAAATGGATAGAGGGTAAAAGAAATGTAGAATCAAAAGATGTGAGAGGGTAAAGATGGATATTTTTGGATTTTTGAAAGACATGATATAAAAACAAAGAATGAAAATATTTTTGGCGTTTTTAACACTTTAGGAAAAGTGTTAATGAACTTTTGGGATTTTTGAAAACTTTACAAAAACTTTTTACAAAAGATGGGGTATGCACAAGAATGGATCTGAAAAAGGCTAAACACACGCTAAAGCCTCCCCGGCAGCGGCGCCAAAATTTGGTTCTGCTCTAAACAGTCAAGTCCAAAAGACTTGAAAACCGCTCAGACACAAATACAATTAAGATCAGAGAATACAGGGGATTCCCGGGTCGTTTAGTCCCACGGAGACTCAATGGTGTGTACAACACTGATTCAGACGATAGAATGATCACTAATGATAGCGATCAGAAAGGTAAATGAAAAGGATAATTATACTACTGAAAAAGTTTATAAAATAAAAGAGACTTAAATGCAAATTAAGAAAATTAAAAAGATAAAAGATATTAAATAAACGCTATCACTATTTTTAAAGTGATGAACGTTTAAAACCTAAAACGTAAAACTTACGTTTAAATAAAAATAACGTAAACGTACAAATTAAAACGTGAAATTTATACAATATAGATCCTAAAAATATGAAAAATACATTTTTACAATCCTAATAATATAAGAAAATTTATAGAAAAAGAAAATTATTTTTACAACTATTTATGTAATTATTATTAATTAAAAACTATTTTAAACTATTTAATAATACTCTAAAATAAAAGAAAATATGAAATAAGACTAGAAAAATAAAATAAAGACTTAGAAAAATCTAAAATATGATAAAACTAATTTTAAAACAGAAAATATATTTTTCACACTTTTTATTTATTTATTATTAATTAAAAACTATTTAAAACTAATTTAAATTATTAAAAATACCAAATAAAAGGAGAAAAATAGGGAAAAATACTTTTTAAGCTTTTTACATTTATCTTAACCTAAGAAAATAGAAAACATAATTTTTTAAGCTTTTTCTAATTTATTTGTATTAAAAGCTATTTAGAAAGTATTAAAAACTAATTTAAATTAAGAAAAATAGCAAAACAACTTAGAAAAATCTGAAAATTTCAGAAAAACTATAAAATAATATTAGAAAGCTGGGAAAAATAGAAAAACCAGGGCTTGTTTGGCAGAATATGAAACTGATAAGGAAGTGCTTATTGAAATAAGCACTTCAATAAGCAAATGGACTCCAAAGTGTACCAAACTGATAAGGAAGCAATAATAAGCTAAAAGGACCAAAATGAAATGAGAAACTACAAGCTAAACCTTCTGATTATCAAGTTGCAATGATTTGATGTTAGAGCTTATATACTAAAAACAGTAACTGAGGGCACCTAGTTTGAGCTTAAAAACAAGCACTTAAATAAGTTGAGACAGAAAACCAATAATTAGATCTAACACTAGACTTGGGTGAGAGCTTATAAACCAAGAATTAGACCTATTTGAGCTAAAATGGAAACTGTGCAGGCCTTACAAATCCTGCACAAACCTGTGCAGGCAACAGTCCCCTGCACAGGGCAAAAGGGAGCTAAATGGACAGCTTATTTGGACCATGTAAGAACTTGAAAAAATTCAACAAAATTCATTTGAACAAACTAGACCAACAGAACTTATCAAGCCCAAATTTTCACTTTAATTGGACCTAAAACAAGCCCATGAAAAATCTGTGCAGATTGGCCAAAACTAACTTGTGCATTTTTGACTTTTTAAGAAAAAAATGGAAAGTTGACTTAACTGGACTTTGATCTTGATTTGTGAACTGAAAATGGTCTATATTGATGAAACAACACTACTGCTAGCTAGGTTATGAAATTTTAAACACAAAATAAGATTTGGAATTGCAACAAACCCAACAGTGGGCTGCTAAAACTAGTTAAGTTGGATTTTGACTTTTTGTGGTATAAGGCACCAAAGTATGATTCAATTGAGCTTAAAACAGATTCACAAGCATGGGACAACAGGTACTAATCACTGCATGAGCCTATACCTCAGTTTAAATACCAAATCCAAACACCCTTTAATCTTACTGTTTCACAACTAAAATGAGATAAACACTAAACCAGACTGATTTCTTGATTACACTAAGTTTACAGGATCTAAATAAAACTATTTAAACAAGTGTACATTAATAGTGATCACAGAAACAGATACAAGCAGATTATGCAAATGACTTGAAATTGGAAAATGGGAAAGACCACTCACAACTGTGTCCAGCTTATTGCAGGCTCAAAACAAACCAAACCTGACCTAATCTAATCCATTATAACCCAATATCATCATCTGCATCACCCAAATTCAGCTTCCATTCCAATTTGAGCCTAGGTTGACTTTTATTGACCAACATTCAAATTTGCTTAAACTGATTCCAAAGGCATACCAAAGGCTCTAATAAGCTTAAATGAGCTTATTTGACTACAACATGAGATATTTAGAAGATTGCATGTATAAATTTGAAACTGAGCATTCAACAGTAAACATAGAATTTTGCAACTTTATGTGAAAACTTAAACTGATAATCCAAAGTACAATACACTGATATTTTTACTTGTATGTGATACATTGAAACTAAAAATACAACTTTTTAACTAAAAACAAGACATTAACTTAAAAAACGACATTTAAGAAAAAATGGAAAAACTAGCTAGCTCCTTTTTCTCATCCTTCTTGCTTCTTTTATAATCAAAATATCTTCCCCACTTGCTTCTGAGCTTATCCCACCTGATCTCAGCCATAGAATACATCAAGATTGCCACATGTCGTTTTTGGCGCCAAAA
The DNA here is from genome assembly GCA_019973895.1 of Chrysanthemum seticuspe. Classification (NCBI taxonomy): domain Eukaryota; kingdom Viridiplantae; phylum Streptophyta; class Magnoliopsida; order Asterales; family Asteraceae; genus Chrysanthemum; species Chrysanthemum seticuspe. The sequence goes on along the minus strand of BPTQ01000004.1, from coordinate 9,857,841 downwards.
GTCTTTGGGTAGATTTGAGCAGTTTTTTTATATTAATGGGTTTTGGGTGTTAGTGGGAGATGAGGGGACAAGGGAAATGGATAGGTGAGGAGGGGGGTTGAAAAGGTTGGCAATACCAACTCTGGTTTTGGTGTTACAGCTGTGGAGAGGAGATGCTACAGTAAAAATGGTTTTGGGCGCCAAGTGGGTTGTCTGTTTGACTTGGGTTGACTGGACCATGGTTTAGTAATAAGGGAAGGGTCCAAAATTCTAAGTGACAGGGGGCCAGAATTGGAAAGGGTCCAAAATGGGTTTGTTGGCTTAATAATTGACAAGGACTAATGTGTAATTTCTGAAAACTCAAGGACCATTCCTGCCAATTCTGTAAAGTTACTCAAAGGACTAAAAATGACAAAGTTTAATAATGCAAGGACCAAAGTTGCCATTTTCCAATTTTCCGGGGGCCAATTTTGCCAATTTTGAAACTTAAAGGACCAATTTGTAATTTTCTCAAAACTTTTTATATTTTTCACCAAAGGACTAAATTTGACAAATTATGATTTAAAAGGACCTTTGGTGACTTTTCTTTTGAAATTCTGTACCAGGGACTGTTTTTGACAATTTTAGAAACTTGGGGGACTAAAACTGCAATTTTTGCAAATTTGATACGTTTTTCATCTGATTTTGATATTTTTGCATTTAAAACACATAAAACACTGATTTGTGGTATTTTGATCATTTTGATGTGTTTCTGAGTGTTTTCAGATGATTTTGCAGTTTATTTTATACAAAAATGATGAGTATTTAGACACTCATCATCCACCAAACAACAAGAAACATTAAATGCTTCCCTTCCCTTTTCACTCAACCCCCCTGTTGATATATCAATTTGGCACCAAAATCTCATCAATGGCCAATATGTCCTCAACTGATCCAATGGTCCAGATTAAAGGTGGGATTTGCTCAGAGGTCAAGTGGAAAGACTTTTGCTATAAAAAGAAGGAAGAAGAGAGAAGGAGAGGAGTAGTACTTAGTTTTTAAAATTTCATGTATGTCGTTTTTCATGTTATTATCTTAATTAGTTTTCTCAATTGTAATTCTAAGCTTTTCTGTACTAAACCAAGGTTATTATGTCTATTGTAAGCTACTTTCAAGTATCAATTCAAAGTTCATTATAGTTTCAAGTTTTAATGCTCACTGTTAAAAATTTCAGTTTCAAGCTCTTGTATTCAAGCTTCTAGTAGCTTATTTTCAAGTTCAAATAAGCTTATTTAAGCTATTTATAGCTTTTAGTAAGCTTATTACTCAAGTTCAAATAATCTTGGTATCCGGTCAACAAAAGTCAAACTGTGTTGAAATTTGGTTCAAGCAGTCATGGAATTGGATATTGGTTGATGCAGAGCTGATTTGGGGTTGGATTGGATTAGAATAGTGTAGGTTGGTTCTGGTTTAAGCTGCAAAATAAGCTGGACACTTGTGAGTTTTTATCTCATTTCCATTTCCAATTCAGTTTGCATAAAGTGCTTGTGTTTGAATCTGTGATCATTAAATAGCTTAGACCTGTTTATTTAGTTGTAATTAGGATAACTAGATTCAGTTTCAGTGTTAGCATAAGCTAATTCAGTAGGTAGACTAGTTAAAGATTGCAAGACAATAGTATAAGGGGTGTTTGCTTATGCATAGTAATCTGAGTTAGAGGCTTGTTCAGTGATTAAAATCTGTTGCTTTAGCTCCATTTAGTTGTAATATAGTCAATTTAGTCACCATATTGCATCTGCACTAGCTCAAAGTCAAAATCACTATGAATCTGTCCTAATTTCATGTCTGTTGGAATTTTCATAGATCAAAGGCTTGATTTGTGTTCAAATATCATTAGAGTAGCTTGCATCAGTTTCATTTTACCATAAAACATCAATCTCAGTCCATAAATTGGTTTCAAAACTCATTTTAGTCAAACTTTGTAAAATTATCAAAAGTCAAAAAAGTGAAAAAGTCAGTTTCAGCTCAACTTGATTGATTTTTCATGGATTCATTTCTTGTTCAAATTCATTAAAACTTTGGGATATTCTAGTTAAGCTGGTCAAGAGTTGGAAAGTGATTTTTGGAAATTTTTTGGAAGCTCTTAAGAGCTCTAAAATAGCTTGTCAATTTGGTCATAAGTCCCCTGTGCACTGACTCAGTGAATACTGAGTGTGCACAGGTGTTGTGCAGAGCTTGTCACAAGCTCATTAGAGCTTATCTTGGTCTGAAACTTGGTTTAGAGGTAGTTAAGTTGGTGGACTTGAGGTCTTCAGTTTTGTTTTTCACATTAGCTTATTAATAAGCTTGTGCTTAAGCTTCAAAGTAGACATAAAATCTGTTTAGCACTTGATTTTCTAATTCATCAAATCTGTTTAGCTTGCACTATAGAGGTTAAGAGCAGTTGTATTTGGTTGCTTTTGAGTAGTTTTAGCATTTTATAGCTTCTGTGACAATTTGGTGCTCAGTTGGTACCTCTAGCTTATTTGGAGTGCTTATTTATAAGCACTTGTCACTACAGTTCCATATTCTCACACATAAGCTACTGTTTTTTATATTTTTCTTAGATTCAGAATAATAATTTAATCTTTTCTTGAATTTTTCATATTTTTCCAGCACTGTTTGATATTTTTCCTCATTTAAATCAGTTTTTAGTACTTTTTAATTAGCTTTTAATACAATTAAATCAGAAAAACTTCAAAAAAATAAGTTTTCATTTTTCCTAGGTTAAAATAAATATAAAAAGTCAAAAAAATATTTTTCCAGATTTTTCTTAGTTAAATTTGTAATTTTTAGCAATTTAATTAGTTTCAAATAGTTTTTAATTCATAGAAAATAGAAAAATAATCAGAAAAATACAAAATTAGTTTTGAAAATTCTCTTTAGTTATTTTAGATTTTTCTAAGTCATAATTTCATTTTTCTAGCTTTATTTCATATTTTCTTATATTTTAGGTTATTATTAAATAGGTAAAAATAGTTTTTAATTAATAATAATTAAATAAATAGCCATAAAAATAATTTTCTTTTTCTAAAAATTTTCTCTTATCATTAGGTTTGTAAAAATTTCATTTTTATATTTTTAGGATTAATTCTGTCTCAATTTCACATTTTCTTTTGTACGTTACGTAGTTTTTAATTTAAATTTTATAAAAGAAAAATCAAAAACATCAGATTTTAAAAATAGTGATAGCGTTTATTTAATATAATTTATCTTTTTAATCTTCTTTAATTTGCATTTAAGCCCATGTAATTTATAAACTTTTTCTTTAGGTATAATCAATCATAACCCTTTTCCCATTCAATATCATCCGATCACTATTCGTTTGATTATTCAGTGCACAGCTCCTTGGGACTTAACGACCTGGGGAAACACTAAACTCCTCTTGATCTTCATTGCATTGGTTCTAGACTGTTTGAAGTTTGTTACGGTTGATCATTCACAAGTGGTCAGCTTGTGTGACAAAACTTGACGGTTTGGCATTGATCACCTACAAATATGAAAATGATATTTTTACAATCCTAATAATAAAATAAAATTATTGGAAAAAGAAAATTATTTTTATAACTATTTATTTAATTATTATTAATTAAAAACTATTTTAAACTATTTAATAATACTCTAAAATATAAGAAAATATGAAATAAAGCTAGAAAAATGAAATTATGATTTAGAAAAATCTAAAATATTATAAAACTTATTTTAAAACTAAAAAGATATTTTTTATGTTTTTTATTTATTTATTATTAATTATTTAATCCTTTTTAACTATTTTAAATTCTAATAAATACTAAACAAGCTAAGAAAATTATGAAATTTTTTCTAAAAATATCCTATGATGACAGAAAGCTAAAAAAATTATAAAAACAAGAAGTGCTTAATAATAAGCTGAAAAGAAAAATCAAAAAGCTAATTTCTGTTAAATAAACGCTATCACTATTTTAAAAATGATGTTTTTATGATTTTTCTTTTTGAAAACTATTTAACTACTGATATTAAGTAACTTTAATGAAAACAAAAATTTTACAACTTAAAAATAAGCTGTTTAGAAGCTTAAGAGCTCAACAGTGAGCTTATGAGCTTATTGTGATGGTTTTAAGCTCAAACAAGCTTTACAGTTGGAACAAAAGATGAAATAAGATTCGAACAAGCTTAAGCTACTTAAATGAAGCTAAAAAACACAAAGATACACACAGATAAGCTATAATAAGCAAATAAGCACTTATCCTAAACTAGGAAACCAAACAGGCCTGCAGCCATTTCTAAAAGCAGTTTAAGCTTATTAAATAAGCTAAAAAGCTCAAAATAAGGACTGAGGTGTCAAGATGAGCTGGTGGGCTTTCCAAAAAGTCCAAGCTCAAACACTGAGGTTGACTAATGAGCTTATGACAAGCTTGAGAAAAAGCTTGTATCACACTATTTAAAGACTCAGTATATACTGAGTGAATTGGGACAAACAAAAAGCTACTTGCAGCCCTACTGAATAAGCTACAAAGTTGAAAATAAGCACTGGAATGAAGAGATGGCTAGGCTAGCTTTCCAAAAAGTCAAGGTACATAAGCTAAAGTTCACTAATAAGCTCTGTGTGAGCTTGTGAAAATGGATGTAAAACTGTGCACAGGGCACCTATTTGAAAAAGTACCTAAAATAAGCTAAGAAATAAGCTGTGTAATAAGCTAGCTAGAAAATATAAAAAATACTATGATAGAGACAAGCAGTTGAATATTAATATACCAAAAGCTCAAATCTTGAAGCTTAATATTAAGTCCTATAGAAAATAATCTAGTTTATTCAAAAACGACTTAAACTGAAATTTGACTTTTTATAAAAACCAAATAAGTTGACTAAAATGAACTTGTGATTGATCCTACTCACTGATTATGATGTATTAACCTAAGTTATGATGAAATTAAGCCAAAGTACCAAGTTATAAGCTAATATGATGAATTTCAAACTATAAATCCTAACAGTTAACTAGTTAAGTGAGTTTAGAAGTGATTTTGACTTTTTACAAACAAGCACTGGTTTTTATGGTTGCTATGAGTTATTTAGACCTAGTGTGATAAACAACAAACAAGAACACTGTCTTGAACACCCTTTATCACAGTTAACAAATCAAAACCAAACAACCCTTATCTTAACTGTTTTGAAGCTTTACACACTAAAACAAATTTTTAAAGCAAGAAACCTAGTGATTAACTTATATTAACTATGATGAGACAGGATTAAACCAAAATTAACAAGATTCAAACACTTAGACTAAGAATTGCAAATTTTTAAGAAATGGCTTACAAGTTGAGTCCAAGCACAAAACTGAGAACCAAGGACTGTAAACACTTCCTATAGCTTCCCAAGAAGCTCTAAACCAAAGGGCAATCCATTATTAACCCTGCTCCAGCTTTGATCTTCATCCCCATTGATTTTTTATTTTTAACTAATTTTTTTGTATTTTTGGTAATTTTTGAGTTTTATATCTAGAACTGATTTTATGGTTTCTAAAAGCTTAGATAAGCTTTCTAGGAGCTTACATTAGCTTATTCAGTCCTTAACAACAGCTACAAACAACATTTGATCTTAACATGAGATTTTTGAAATGAAAATTGCATAAACTTGAAAATGAAGCTTAACACTGAAATTGAAACTGAAAAAGGTTCACATACACTTGAAATAACTTAAACAGAGTACTTGGAAGCTTAAAATTACACTGGTATTTGAAAATTAATTAAAACGACATAAATAAACTAAAATTACTCTCGATATTCCACTACATTGCTTCATCCTTGCTTTATAATGATCTTTTTGACTCTTGTCGACATCTCTGAATCTTTCCCACCTATTTCCAGCCATTGGATCTTCATAACTCATCATATTCGTCCATGTGGAAATTTGGCGCCAAAAAGTCATAAGCAGGTTTCAATCAATTAATGAACTTTGGGTGTTTGTGGAGGTGTTAGGGGAGTGGGTAAACAACTGGAAGACAGGTGGAAAGGTGGTGAAAGCAAGTGGGATGAAACCATGGTGGTATCTGGATTTGGCGGGACAGTGTGAGAGAGATGTACAGTATCTCTGGTTTTGACTTTTGTTGACCCCGTGGTATTAATAACGGGGGGTTCACAAAGGGGGGGGGTTCAAGGTTTATGACAGGGGTTCTTTTGGGTTTGGCTGGGGATCAAAATACACAAAGGGGTCCGTTTGGTTTGTTAATACACAAGGACCATTCATGTAATTTCGGATTTTTGAGGGACCAAAACTGCCAACATTCCAAAGTTATTCCAAGGACCAATTATGCCATTTATGAATAGAACAAGGGTGTAGTTTGAATAATTTCCATTTTTAAACACCCAAGGACTGATTTTGACATTTTTTTAAAGTTGAGGGACCTTTTCTGCCATTTGCCCAAAGATTCATTCATGGATCATTTTTGACAATTTAGAATATTTCAGGGACCTTAAATGATAAAACTCCATATTTTTGGATTCCAAGGACTAGATTTGACAACTTTTGAAACTTGGGGGACTAAAACTGCCAATTATGCAAACTTGATATGTTTTTCACCTGATTTTGGTATTTTTGCATTTGAAACACATAAAACACTTATTTGTGATATTTTCATCATTTTGATGCATTTCTGAGTGTTTTCAGATGTTTTTGCAGTTTAAAAGGTACAAAAATGATGAGTATTTAGACACTCATCAATCCCCCACACTAAGATATTGCTAGTCCCTAGCAATCTTTTTAGAAAACTTAATGGATTTCATCTCTTTACCAAAAGCCATTACTTCTGGAGTAGCCAATTGTTTCAGTTCAAGTAAGAACCTTGGTACAATGATAACCAAATGATTTTGAGCAAATCATAAGCTGTAAACGGATTTGATTTGTCTTTACCAGAAGCCGTTTGCTTCTGGACTAGCCAACTCTTAGATAAATGATAACGCTACACGCGTCGTTCGGGGTCAAAGGAACTTCCTTTTCTTCGAGCAAGTTTTATAACACCCTAGGCAGTGAACCTAATCGTTGTAGTGTAGTAATTAGGGTAAGCCACGGGTATTGATATCGTTCTCTAGGGGAATAGGAATGCTAGTAGGGAGTTACTACGCTAAGGTTAAGGTTGAGGAAGATTATTTTTTTATCTTTTTATATTTTATGAAAATGGAAAGGTACGAATCTCGGGTATTGGATTTGGGGGGTTGGTATTTCTACCGATTACTCTACTATTATCTAATTATCTAAACTAAGGTTGTGGGAGTCTATGTCTAATTAATGTGTGCTCGTATGATAGTTTAAAGATGTGTTTACTTAGTTTGTATTACTCCTTAATTATCTCCTATTGATGGTTGAGTGTCACGTCTTATTCCTAGTTGCGTTGTGTTTCTAAAGTTGTAGGGTATGCGTTTCTCCCTAACTCTTTGAACTTACCAAAGGGTCTTGTCTACAAATCCACTTAGAGATTATAGACTCCTACTCTAAGGCGCTCTTCGGATGGTTTAGCCTACAATCACTCAGGTAATCATACTCTAAGGTTCACAAAGATGAATCAAGCATTAAGTACACAACGAATGACCTATCGCATTACTAGATCATTAATCAACTAAGATAAGAAACAACCAATCAATATTCAATAATTAAGTTTCATACTTCCTAAGCAAACACACAAATAAATTAGCCAGACATGGAGAACATGCAAGCATACACACGAATAATCAAAGACATAATTGAATTATGCTATCTGCCTGAATAGTCTTGGCTCAGGGGAAAACGGGTTATGGCTTCATGTTTCCAAACCTCGAGAGAATGCGAATGTAAAGCAAATCTTTGAGGTTAGTGATTGAAACATGATAAAAGACACAAGAGGTGACCAAAATGGGCAGATTGGGCCTAATTTGTTTAGGTTTTACTATGATTCAATATGGCCTGGGATGGGTTGGGTTCGCCAACAAACACTTTTTGTCCAGGCTCCCATTTCTAATATAAGTTAATAACTATGATTGCAGAAACAATGTCATTTCTGCAATAATTCTTAATTTTTGAACCATTAATGCGTTAGGAGGTTGTATGCAACAAACATAAATTTTGGGCTACTTTTAACCCGGTTGACCTGTTCATCAAAAGCTAACGTTGACTTGACCTGTGCTAGATAAAACAACCCAAATCATCTCATTGAAAACCACCTCTATATTAGTCTTTGAACAGGGTCTTGATGATCTGATTAGTCTTTTCCGTCGCCCGCCATCATGCAAAGTCAAATCAGTTTGATGATGTGATTGTGCCACACAACCTTTGTTGTTACTGCAGAAGAGATTAGATGTGCTCATCATGAACCATGATGGTGTGACAACCCGTATTTCCAGGTCATTTCTCGAATCAATTCATGCTTCACAATTTCAACAATTATCGTAAACCAGGTTTACGTGTTCCAAATTCGCGTAACCTTTATGGTTTAGCGGCGAATTCATGATCATATCATCACGAACATTTCATTTGGACTAAGTTTAGTCTACATTTCATTAACATCATTTGCATCACATTAGTTCATTCATGACATTGCATTTCACCTTAACCGCGTATATTTTATATTAAATAAACGTTATCGCGTGAGTTATTATTTTGAATATTTAATCCGTTACTTTCAAAAATGATCCCGATACATTTTTATACTTACATTTAGTTATAAAAACAATATTTTGAGTTTACCTAGTGTTTTAAATTTATTTTGTCTATAAATCGTTAAAGTTATATTATTACGACACTTTTCTTAAAAACTACACGACAATTATTATATCACTCAATTTTTACAAGGAATGTATTTTTACAATTATTATGATCTCATTATACTTCATTAAAAATTACTTTTACCTAAAATTTCCTTAAATACACTAATGTATATTAAACCTTACAAGTTACATTTAAACTACACACTTCACTTACACATTTTTTTCTAACAATCATACATTAAATAAAAAAAAAAAAAAAAGATATTTGAGAGACAAACATCCCCCAAAACCGGCCCAAGGGGGGGGGGTGGTTGCATTTATGGGTTGGTGACTTCTTTTCTACAAAAACTAGATTTATACTCCAAATCTTTCAATTCATTCATTGAATCTCAAAATTCACAAGTTAGAAAAATGTTCTCTCCTTGTTTCTTCTCCATCCAAAACCGGCCATCAAGTGGTCTTCAAGGGATCAACAAAAGTTTTCAAGTCCAAGTTATATACAATCTAGAATCACACTCTTTATAAGGTTTTGAAATAAAAACCTAGAGTGTTTAGGCTAAAACCTTGTTCCTTGCACCTCATCATATTAACTTGTAAGCATATCATTTATATTTTTCATATCTCCTTTTCATTTCATAAGTATCTCTTCATTTTTGGAGCAAGCATGCATGATTTGTGTTGTTTATACCATTTTTACATGATTTTTAGAAATATATATATATAAGGTCATCCTATAATTATCCCCTTGGTATACTTTGGTCTTGATGATGTTTAGGAACCCATGACACCCTAAGAAGGTGTATGGTAGGATTAGATTAGCTTTGGAGTTGATTTGAAGGGATTGGAATAGGTTTAGTATGAGAAAAACTATTTTCGACTAGTATAAAATGTGTTCTGTCCTTGTTTTATTTTTCTGGAAAATCCGACAGTAGGCACGAAATTTTGGCCTTGATATTTAGAAAATATACTTTAAAACGAATCCGTGGCCGCTTGAACGGATTAAAACGGAGTTATAACGAAGGAGTTATGAATTTTTAAAGTTTGACGACGAAATATATATTTTTCAGAAATTTCAGCATACTATTTTTATCTTGTACGAGTCAAAAACGAGCCTTAAGCTTTACAAATTATTTCGACTTATCAAAAATATATTAGTATACTTTGATGCGAAGCTAAGGACATATAATACGTAGAAAACGGATTTGAAACGACTAAGATATGCACGTTTTCATAAATTTGCCGTAACTATTATTTTTAGAAAAACTATATTATTTTTACGAGATAAGTGTTACGGTAACTAAAACGACCATGTTGACGGCTGTTTTTATCAATGATGTGGAACTTTTTGTAACGAGATGTCTTCTAGTAAAATCAAGATCACCAAGCATATTTTCTAAAACGACCAACCGTTTGTATAGCAGAGTTTTAATAAATTATTTACGGATGCTTAAACTTGGCCGAAACTCACTTTTTACACAACAATTAGACAAAATCACCATCTTTAACCCTTATTATCTTTATGATCGAGACCTTTATGTCGAAAACTCCTGAACTGAAACTTCTATATTTTGATACAAACTTTCCAAAACCGTCGAGTTCGTTTCCTAACGCTCGACGTACACCATTTTACGACTAGTTATTCGGAGCCATTTTTGTCATTTTCAAGAAATTTCCGACGACATTGTTTTACGATGAAAAGTGATAATTTCACTATAAATCTTTACGAAACCATTGTAGGATGACATTTTGACGTAAAAACTTATAAAGTGATTTAAGAATGGTCAAGACGTCAAAAGAGTATTTTTCGACGATAAGTATTATTTTCAAAACTCGCAAATGGTATAAATAACATACGTAATGCATGCATATCATAACATTACATCATAACTCATTACATATCATATCATTCGTAATAGGTCCCGATTAAAGCATCCCGATATACCTCAGTGTACTCACTCTTGTCATCATACCAGTTTACCAAGTGAGTTTTCATAGCCCCGTTTTACAAGTTTTTACATTATTTCAAACCTACGGGGGAGAATACATTGCACAACATTTTATTACGATACCAAGTATGTTAAATTCATTTACATTGCTTAAGTTACCGCATTGCCAATTGAAAGTCCCCTTTACCTGAACATGAACCGTTAATCTTAGAAGCGAGGGTGAGTGGATAGATCTATCGAGGGTGACGCCTCCATCCGGGTTGGTGAATCCCAACTAGTCATACGGATGCATCTCATTTAATAACATTATTGAGTTGTCTGGCAAACACTCTATTGGGGCCTACATTATGAACAGTCTAGTTTCGGTGTCATGGGCTTATAGCAATTGTAACATTTATACGTGACATAATTGTCATGCCTGTAACATTTTTATGTGACATGATTGTCATACCTGATCTATACTTGCGTAGTCGTATAAAACATTTACCAAACCTATGAATTCTCACCAACATTATTGTTGACCGTTTTAGCAATGTATTTTCAGGTAACTAAGGCATTATCATCATGGCATGGTTAAGGAACCACTTTTTGAGTCGCGGCGTCGACTTACATCATTGTACATTATGGCACTTTCTTTCAAAACCATCGTTTGGACTTGTAATATATTTATATTTCCGCAAACTTTGTAAACTTTTGGGACCTATGTTGTAACTCTGATTATTTTTTTTTTATTAAATCAAACGATGTATTTTCCAAATGACACTTTAGGTCGTTCAATATAACTGTGATTGTGATGCTATGACAGTCAATCCCCAGGAATTCCATTCCGCTGCAAAACAGGTAATTTGGGGGTGTGACAGATTGGCATCAGAGCTTCGGTTATAGAGAACTAGGTTGCATCATTGACCATAGACTATAACTACATCATCATAGCATCTCATCATTTCATCATAAATACATAGTCACTATACATGCGGTTTTATACGCACATTTTACGAGTTATTTACTTTCATTTCGAACTCGATTGTCACATAGATGCCTTCAAATACCCATCCCATTATACTCACATCACTTTGACATGGAGAATGCCTTGTCAGTCCCTATCATAATTTTAACATCAGTTGACTCAACACCGATAACATCAGACGATGACACTGAGACCTTTTAGGAGGACGAAGTTGCAACTACACCATCATGATCACTATTGATTCACTGTAGGATCAGGACAATTTTTATCATTTTGTTGGGACAGATTATACCATTTGGTAGAACTTATAGGCTTAGTCCTAATGAACCTATTTTCTTAACTCACCACAAGGATTCCATTATCATCATTGTCATTGTTTTCATCATTATTATCAATTCGAGCACCATCCGTACCATCACATCTCATACACGATACTCATACACCTGACTTGCAGCTTGGGAAGCGTGCATGATTTGACACACCATTACCATTTACCACTAAGACTATAGACACTACACCATCTCATAGGTTTGAGGACTGTGAGAGTTCTAGGGCTATTGTTGCTAGACCGCCTACTACTCCTACACTTGAAACACGATTAGACCACCAACAGGAACAGATAATGAGTACCTTTCTAGCTAATGTAATCCTTATAATTTATTATCCCTACGATAATCACCACCTTGTTTATTTCATTCCTTACTCCAATTGCCCAATTTTCCATCATTTCACGACGATACATCACTATCTCACTAGGGGTTAGGCCAACTTTATTCTCGACCAATTAGTAGACTGTTATTACTCGATAAGGTTCTCTTATGTATCCTACAAACCATCCAACAAATTTTATTCCAAATTATCCTGCTACTATTTCATGAAATTATTTCACTTGATTTTATTTCAAACTATTTTATCACCATCTTAGAAACGTTGTTTCATAAAGTTTTAACGCAAGTTGTTTTATTACCAACTTATCAATTGGTTTTCAGTCATTTTATCAACGATTTAAAATCCTCATGCGAAACGATTTTCATGTTACTCTGAAAAAAAAAAAAAAAAAAAAAAAAAAAAAAAAAAAAATCACATCATTTGTCCTTGATTATACATGGCCTGATCACCTATGTATAATTCAGGAAGAATTATGTCATGAAAGTAACAAGCATCATTTCAAATCTCCTAAAACAATTCTCATTTGAAAGCAAAGTTTTATAATCAGATATATCGTGCATAAACATTTCTTTTTGTTAACACTCTATAGATGCTTACGCCATTTATCTCTCACTCAACCGATAAGTTAGGATTTGACGAGTGACCTTTTTAGGAAAGACTTCCTATACCATCTGTGAGGAGGATTCCTCGATACAAGAAAACAATGAAAGGATTTTGGAATTACCAACAAGGACTAGAACTAGGTGGTAGGATGATTCAAAACTCAACAAAAATCTTAAGACATCACGAGACCTTCCGAACCACTATGTTGGATTAGAATCCAAACCCTATCATTCCAAAAGTACTAGCTAGACCGAGTTACGAGATTTAATATGAAGCGAATACCCATGAAGCAACACTATAGGGATAAAACCAAATATTCTAATCGAGACTACAGAACATTTCACTAAACATAACTTCAACAATATGTGAATTTCCCTACAATGAGTTTTCCTTAAAGGAAAATTTGGTTAAATTAAGGTTATCGATATAAACTTCCCCTAAGGCATTGTGTTCTCTAGAAATTCCAAGTAACCTCACTTCCATATCAAGAGATGCCACAGGTTTGAACATGTCGGACAATCAATGACTCCCCATCTACAAGTGAAACTAGAACAAACATTCTTCGACATAGTATGAGCTGATATCTATTTTCTTGCTAGCATGATAACAATATTAGGGATGAACTATTTTTTTTTGGAAGCACTCAATATTGAAACAAGTCTTGAAAATCAACCACTACACCACCTCACTTAAATATTTAAGGTTTGTGACTTTACTACATGGAGCATGGAAACACTTCGATAATCAAACAATAAACATTTTAGTCATAGAGACTAAGCACCTTAGGCAAGTAAGACTCAGGTCATGACATTTGATAGGACTAGAAACTCGAGGAATCACAACTGTTACCTATAATCTATTCTTTTCAATAAGGTTCTTTCCGACAGATTTAACATTTTGAAATCTAACACGAGACACGTGGTATCAATTTCAGTTGTACCTATTATAAGCTATTCGATTCACTTTGGACTGCTGACAGTCATTTCAGGATTTCCATGAAACCTACTAGGACATGATTACCGCCTACTATCCTCAGCTCAATGGTTAGAGCGAGAGAGCAATTCCCACAGTAGATAATATGCTCAAGCCAGTGTAACTTTTTAGAAATGGTTAGGCAAATCATTCCCCATCGACAAGTTTCTTTGCAACAATAGTTAGCTCATGAACATATTGACTACACCATTTGAGGCACTGTAAGATTGAGGTATCAATCACTTATTCAAGGATTAAAATCAGGAAATTCCAATTCATTAGTCCATAACTCATTCATGAAACAAACAAAGAAGTCATACAAATCAAGAATCAGTTACAAATAACAACATATAGCTAGATAAGCTACATCGTTATGCGATGCAAATTTGGAGATATGTCCCATAAGCCGCAAACCATTAGAACCTCAAGTGGGCAACAAATTATGCACAAGGACCCGTCCTGGAAAGGAGTGGTACGATTTAGAAAAACACTGGACGAACCAATACGACCCATATATCTTTACCTTTCACCGATAACACCGTTAGACCTAACAACGATTGAATTCAGGGACTGAATTCCTTTTTGGATGGGCGAATGTGACAACCCGTATTTCCAGGTCATTTCTCGAATCAATTCATGCTTCACAATTTCAACAATTATCGTAAACCAGGTTTACGTGTTCCAAATTCGAGTAACCTTTATGGTTTAGCGGCGAATTCATGATCATATCATCACGAACATTTCATTTGGACTAAGTTTAGTCTACATTTCATTAACATCATTTGCATCACATTAGTTCATTCATGACATTGCATTTCACCTTAACCGCGTATATTTTATATTAAATAAACGTTATCGCGTGAGTTATTATTTTGAATATTTAATCCGTTACTTTCAAAAATGATCCCGATACATTTTTATACTTACATTTAGTTATAAAAACAATATTTTGAGTTTACCTAGTGTTTTAAATTTATTTTGTCTATAAATCGTTAAAGTTATATTATTACGACACTTTTCTTAAAAACTACACGACAATTATTATATCACTCAATTTTTACAAGGAATGTATTTTTACAATTATTATGATCTCATTATACTTCATTAAAAATTACTTTTACCTAAAATTTCCTTAAATACACTAATGTATATTAAACCTTACAAGTTACATTTAAACTACACACTTCACTTACACATTTTTTTCTAACAATCATACATTAAATATAAAAAAAAAAAAAAAAAAAAAAAGATATTTGAGAGACAAACATCCCCCAAAACCGGCCCAAGGGGGGGGGGTGGTTGCATTTATGGGTTGGTGACTTCTTTTCTACAAAAACTAGATTTATACTCCAAATCTTTCAATTCATTCATTGAATCTCAAAATTCACAAGTTAGAAAAATGTTCTCTCCTTGTTTCTTCTCCATCCAAAACCGGCCATCAAGTGGTCTTCAAGGGATCAACAAAATTTTTCAAGTCCAAGTTATATACAATCTAGAATCACACTCTTTATAAGGTTTTGAAATAAAAACCTAGAGTGTTTAGGCTAAAACCTTGTTCCTTGCACCTCATCATATTAACTTGTAAGCATATCATTTATATTTTTCATATCTCCTTTTCATTTCATAAGTATCTCTTCATTTTTGGAGCAAGCATGCATGATTTGTGTTGTTTATACCATTTTTACATGATTTTTAGAAATATATATATATAAGGTCATCCTATAATTATCCTCTTGGTATACTTTGGTCTTGATGATGTTTAGGAACCCATGACACCCTAAGAAGGTGTATGGTAGGATTAGATTAGCTTTGGAGTTGATTTGAAGGGATTGGAATAGGTTTAGTACGAGAAAAACTATTTTCGACTAGTATAAAATGTGTTCTGTCCTTGTTTTATTTTTCTGGAAAATCCGACAGTAGGCACGAAATTTTGGCCTTGATATTTAGAAAATATACTTTAAAACGAATCCGTGGCCGCTTGAACGGATTAAAACGGAGTTATAACGAAGGAGTTATGAATTTTTAAAGTTTGACGACGAAATATATATTTTTCAGAAATTTCAGCATACTATTTTTATCTTGTACGAGTCAAAAACGAGCCTTAAGCTTTACAAATTATTTCGACTTATCAAAAATATATTAGTATACTTTGATACGAAGCTAAGGACATATAATACGTAGAAAACGGATTTGAAACGACTAAGATATGCACGTTTTCATAAATTTGCCGTAACTATTATTTTTAGAAAAACTATATTATTTTTACGAGATAAGTGTTACGGTAACTAAAACGACCATGTTGACGGCTGTTTTTATCAATGATGTGGAACTTTTTGTAACGAGATGTCTTCTAGTAAAATCAAGATCACCAAGCATATTTTCTAAAACGACCAACCGTTTGTATAGCGGAGTTTTAATAAATTATTTACGGATGCTTAAACTTGGCCGAAACTCACTTTTTACACAACAATTAGACAAAATCACCATCTTTAACCCTTATTATCTTTATGATCGAGACCTTTATGTCGAAAACTCCTGAACTGAAACTTCTAGATTTTGATACAAACTTTCCAAAACCGTCGAGTTCGTTTCCTAACGCTCGACGTACACCATTTTACGACTAGTTATTCGGAGCCATTTTTGTCATTTTCAAGAAATTTCCGACGACATTGTTTTACGATGAAAAGTGATAATTTCACTATAAATCTTTACGAAACCATTGTAGGATGACATTTTGACGTAAAAACTTATAAAGTGATTTAAGAATGGTCAAGACGTCAAAAGAGTATTTTTCGACGATAAGTATTATTTTCAAAACTCGCAAATGGTATAAATAACATACGTAATGCATGCATATCATAACATTACATCATAACTCATTACATATCATATCATTCGTAATAGGTCCCGATTAAAGCATCCCGATATACCTCAGTGTACTCACTCTTGTCATCATACCAGTTTACCAAGTGAGTTTTCATAGCCCCGTTTTACAAGTTTTTACATTATTTCAAACCTACGGGGGAGAATACATTGCACAACATTTTATTACGATACCAAGTATGTTAAATTCATTTACATTGCTTAAGTTACCGCATTGCCAATTGAAGGTCCCCTTTACCTGAACATGAACCGTTAATCTTAGAAGCGAGGGTGAGTGGATAGATCTATCGAGGGTGACGCCTCCATCCGGGTTGGTGAATCCCAACTAGTCATACGGATGCATCTCATTTAATAACATTATTGACTTGTCTGGCAAACACTCTATTGGGGCCTACATTATGAACAGTCTAGTTTCGGTGTCATGGGCTTATAGCAATTGTAACATTTATACGTGACATAATTGTCATGCCTGTAACATTTTTATGTGACATGATTGTCATACCTGATCTATACTTGCGTAGTCGTATAAAACATTTACCAAACCTATGAATTCTCACCAACATTATTGTTGACCGTTTTAGCAATGTATTTTCAGGTAACTAAGGCATTATCATCATGGCATGGTTAAGGAACCACTTTTTGAGTCGCGGCGTCGACTTACATCATTGTACATTATGGCACTTTCTTTCAAAACCATCGTTTGGACTTGTAATATATTTATATTTCCGCAAACTTTGTAAACTTTTGGGACCTATGTTGTAACTCTGATTATTTTTTTTTTATTAAATCAAACGATGTATTTTCCAAACGACACTTTAGGTCGTTCAATATAACTGTGATTGTGATGCTATGACAGTCAATCCCCAGGAATTCCATTCCGCTGCAAAACAGGTAATTTGGGGGTGTGACAGATGGTCTCTTGTAGCTTTACATGTAGTTACCTTGAGGATTAATTATTTGTTATAATCAGAAAATTTTGGTTATGTGATACATGTAACCTCTGTAATCTTTTCCAGGCAATTTTATTTAGAAAATTTGTTCTTTGATAATCGAATGTCAGACTATCTACTCCTGATCTCATTTCATGACATCGTGCAACATAAAACTCGAATTCAACAAAGTAGACTGTCATGATTTTTTTCACAATAGTGTAGCCTAATAACATATCGGCGAGGTTAGCTACTTCTACAGCTTAACTTGTGTTCAAGTTGTAAAAATGTACACGCGATGCTGCACATCCGGTCAGAATCCTAGTTAGTCAGGACCAATACCATGTGTTTGACATTTGTATCTGCTTATGTTTTACTTATCGTGTCAAGACTTGAAAAGTATCATGTCGAACACTCGATGAATCTTTGTCTTAATATTCTAAAACACATAATCATGTTTAAACGTTTTCTTTTAAAGGTTCGTGAATGATAATCAAGCTTAAGCTCGTAGTCGTACATAAAGACTTGAATGGTCAAGTAGTCCATATGTTACAAGGTTCCTAATAATATATGGATTAGGCAAGGTGTACAAGCTTAACTTGTGTTGAAGTTGTAAAAAAAGTAGACGCGATGCTGCACATCCTCTCAGAATTTTAGTTAGTCACGACCAATACCGGAACAATCAGGTAACCATGAGTTTGACTATGTTTGTCTTGACCAATATCGTGTCAAGACTTGAAAAGTATCATGTTGAGCATTTGATGAATGTTTGTCTTAATTATATTCTAAAACACGTAATCAAGCTGAGTTAAATAGACCCAAAAATATTAGCTCGTCTAACTCAAGCTTGTAACTGATTCTCTGTAGTACATAAAGACTCGAATGGTGAAGTAATGTTTTGGTAGTCCATATGTTACAAGGTTCCCTCATTTCGGTTCATCATATCCAAGTAAAATATTATTTTCAAGCTATGTGGTCATAAAGTTAAAAATCTTATAAAGTAAGTACGTATGATTCAATATCTCTTGTAGAAGACTATACACGTGACCAAACCCGATATGGGTCGCAACCATAGGGAGAAGATCCATTAAAAATTGAGCTGAAAGTGAAATACCCGGTGGATTTGGACAAGTGTCCTTGTCTTGAATATGGACGGTAGAGATTTTTATATTTCTAGGGTTGATGGACTATAAAATGGATGAGGTTGAGTTTTTAACAAATTTGTGTCTTTTTAATTGTTGTTTTCCTTTACTTATTTTATTTTAATAATAGCTTTTTATCACTAATTTGTTTCATAGTTTAATCTTTTAAAACCTTTTGTCTTCAAGCTTAGCTTAATTATTAACTAGTCTAACTCAAGCTTGTAAATTATTCTCCATGGGTTAAACGTTTTCTTTTAAAGGTTCGTGAATGATAATCAAGCTTAAGCTCGTAGTCGTACATAAAGACTTGAATGGTCAAGTAGTCCATATGTTACAAGGTTCCTACATTTCGGTTTATCATAGAACAGTGGACAGTGGGTACGTAATGAGTATGAAATTTTAAAACATTATCACATAACAATTAAAGTCACCAACCAACTTTATGACATAAAAATAAAAGTTTACCAATTTATGACAAAAAAATTAAAGGTCACCAACTTTATGACATAAAAATTTCTTATGACACAAAAGTTATATGTCTCACTTTTGAACTGCCAAAATTTATGATCATCTACCCAAAGGATAGTTTTTAGTTTAAATTTACTTTCTTAAATCTTAGAGACAAGTTCGTTTGTTTCATTTTGATTCTAAGGATTTAGTTTGTTTGTTGTACAAGTTCGTATGTTTTGTGTTTCATGTCATGTTAAGATGTTTGGTTTGGGTTATAAAATTTGTAGACTTGTAGCTTAAGTGTTGAGACTATGGTTGGTTAAGTTAAAATTTTGTGAGTTTTTTTTTTTTTTTTTTTTTTGACCAAACTCAAAACCGATGTTTCACTTTTGATCCGAACCTGAAACTTTTTAAAAATTTAGGCTGAAACCTGGTAAAAACTACAAGGACTAGTTAACTCAAAATTATATTTTGGTGGATTTGGACAAGTGTCCTTTTCTTGAATATGGACGTTAGAGATTTTTATATTTCTAAGGTTGATGGACTATAAAATGGATGAGAATTAGGGTACTAATATTTTTTTAGCACTCTTTGTAGCTGTCAGTTTTTAACAAATGCGTGTCTTTTTAACTGTTGTTTTACTTATTTTATTTTAATAGTAATGGCTTTTTATCACTAATTTGTTTCATAGTTTAATCTTTTAAGAAAAATGATTCTTAAGCCTAATTCATAGAGGAGAGTTATTTTACATACCAAAGTTTTCTCACATACCAAGGGACTCAACTCCACCATCTATTTAAAAAGAAATCAATGGCTGAGATTAAAAGCATTTTATTATTTCACCTATTTTTTATAATTTAAATATCTCTTAAACCGTTAATCGTTAAGCGAAAATATTTACACCGTCGCGACGAACATTTAATTATCTTTCTATAGACGGGCACTTTGATATACTTTCAAAAAAAGAAAAAAAAATCATTTTTTTCACGTTTTTTCGTATTTTTTCGTTTTTTTACGTTACCGAAATTTGCATGAAAAAAATTATATATGATAAAACACTAAGTTGAATATCACATGTGATATTAGTGTTAAATCATATATGATATGTAATATCATATTTCATATTACACTAATATCACATGTGATATTACATATCATATATGATATTACACTAATATCACATGTGATATTCAATAGTGTTTTATCATATATGATTTTTTAATGCAAATTTCAGTAACGTAAAACAACGAAAAAACTTTAAAAAAAAACGTGAAAAATACGAAAAAAAAAAATTTTGTCGAAAGTATATTAAAGTGCCTATCTATAGAAAGATAATTAAATGTTCTTCGCAATGATATAATTTTTTTCGCTTAACGATTAACGGTTTGAAAGATATTAATATCTTAAAAAAGATGATGAAAGTGGGTTTTTTAAATTGTTGGGATTAATCTCATCCATTAGATCAAATAAATATGGATGGTGAAAATTGATCCCTATAAAAAATCTTTTGTACTAAAATGATCTTAAATCTAATTCATAAGCCTACAATTGGACCTACAAATCTGATTGGTAATTTAAACGAACTCTTTCTAGTGTTACTTTACAGATATAAACCTCGCCTATACATTTTTCTAAAATGAACTTTTCAATATTATACGTTAGATTCGTACGATAATACTTTTTAAACCGTACACGTGTATAAGGAATTCCTGGGCGTGGGTCTGGGCGAGAGACTAGCCAGTAACATGTTTAGGCGTGGCCTGAGCGTGGGAGAGGCGAGGGCCTGGGCGAGATTGTCTGTCAGGCGTGGGCCTGGGCATGGAGTAGGCGTGGGCCTGGGCGAATACAAGGGCGAGTAACATTTATTTTCGGTCATTAAAAACACATGTAAATATATGGGCGATTTTAAATGCTAAGAGGCGAGTTGCTGGGTGAGTGGAATATCAATTTTAATAGAAACTTAGATTTACTATTTTCAAACTTAGATTTACTATTTTCATATATAATATTTAAAATATAATACATAAGTTACAAGTGTTTCTTGGAACAATAGTTTGTATTTAGCAAAAAAACACTCTTTGTCTTTCAATTGCTTTTACTATTAGAATCTAGTCGACATACATCTTTTACACATTTAGATCTACTATTTCCAAGTTTAAATTTACTAATTCCATATAAGATGTATTATACTTAATACATAAGTTATAGGTGTTGTTGGAACAATAGTTTTAAATTTAGTAAAATGTACTCTATATTGATGTAATTAAACCATTATGCATTCTATGACTCATTTGTGCACATTAGTCCATATACATATTTGTATAAGTAGACGAATGGAAAATGGAAAGCGTGATGGTGACATATTTTAGTCATTCTCGTAAATCATTTTAAAAAAGTTCAGTTCGGTAAAATCACTATCTATAAGGATTATTTAGGTAATTAGCTTATAATTAAATCATTTTGTTTACAGAATTTTTCTCTACCTCTCTGCATAACATCTCAGATTCTCAACCCACTTTGAAAACAGACTCACTATGTCACGAAAAACCTCATCTAAAACACTTGAGACCCTACGTATATTGATACTTTAATTATACTAGCATGGTACCCGCGCAAAGCAGCGGGATACTAAATATGCAGTTTTTGTCGTATCTTTATCCTTTAGCGGTATGTAATGATAGTCGGTACATGACGGTTTGCCGGTTTGATAGTTCTAAAAAACAAATGTGTGTCTAAATATTCATAAAATATATTAATACAAATGTAGATTTTCATAATTATATTCATTTGAACTTAGTAAAAATTGAATGTATATGATAAATTTTAGAACTTTAAATTTGTATTATTGTAGGTTTGTAACATCTATTTTAATACTAAAAGTTAATGTGTCAATAATGTACATTATAATGTAATTAGTGTAGTGTAATATTTAATTGTATGAATTACTAAATATAGTAACATGTATAAGCTTAAAAAATTAAGACTTCTATTTATAAATGTCCTAAATGCTTTATAGATAGTTATAGATTATAGATTGGTGTTGGTCGTGGTAATTGAAAAGAGTAGTGCAATTTTTGTTATACACGCCCACATACGACACAAAATATTTAAGATACATACTTCACGTATTATTCATTTATAGAAAATATTAATTGTGTCATTTCATGAATTGATGAATTATATTTGATTATTTTGTGGGTACATAATTTGATGGTTGCAACAAGGTCACACCATATTTTTTGATGCATTCATCACACTTTATGCATTACAGTATTGTACCGTACAATATTGTAATGCATAAAGTGTGGTGCATGCATAAAAAAATGTGGTGTGAGTATCACAAAGAAGTTTTAATAGAGAAATAGTTATTAAGGTTAATTCAGGAAAACTACTAAACATTTATTCAACTAATAAAATGAGGACAAGTGTCACACTAGGCATGAATATCAAAACTCATCTTTTAAAACCTTTTGTGTTAGCTTAATAATGTCTTTTTAAGTGCTCATTTAATAAAAATGATAACTTTGATACTTTTAAAGTAGTTTCTTTTTAACTACTTATTAGCTTATTAAGTGCTTATTTTGTGTTAAAGTTAAATCATTTTAACTACTCACCAGCGTTAGCTGACCTTTACCATGTTTTTCTCAGGTAATTAAGTGATGTTTAGGATACGTGTTCTGTGGAAGCTTCGCAAGGAGGCATGGTTGAAGGATCATATTTAAACTCTGATAATATTATGGGGACCTATCTTATAAATCATATTGGGCCTTACATTTAACTCTTTTGGGATAATTGTATCGGATAATTAAATTGGGATTGTTTTTGAATGATAATATGACTATCTTGTTTGTTATACTTGTGTGAGATACCAATCCGATGTAACGCCCCAAAAACTTGATTAAGTTTTCCGTTGCACCGAGATTTGGGGGTGTTACACTTTTTGAGTAAATTACATGGTTGGTCCCTGTGGTTTGTCCAAAGTTTCACTCACAGTCTCTAAAAGTTTAAAGTTGCATAGATAGTTCCTATTTCTGCAAAAAATAACATTTATCTCTATTTTTAACTGGTGTTAAGTGAGTTCAGTTATCATTTACACGTTAGCCCTTTTGGTTAAAGACCGTTGCATCATCTATCCTTTATAACAACGTTCATTTATAATTTGAAGTTTCTCGACTTTAGGTACGTTTTTATAAGTTTTCTTACGTTTTTATCCGGTTTCGTCCGTTTTTATACACTTTCATCCGCTTTTATACATTTTTCTTACGTTTTCATCTGTTTTATACGTTTTCTTACGTTTTTATACCTTTTCGCCCATTTTCTTACATTTTCATACGTTTTTGTCCGTTTTCATACATTTTTCTTACACTTGTATTTGTTTTCTTTCGATTTTATACGTTTTCGTCCGCTTTTTTATACGTTTTCATCCATTTTATACGTTTTCATCCATTTTTATACGTTTTTATATGCTTTCGTTCGTTTTTATACGTTTTCATCCGTTATTATACGTTTTCGTCCATTTTTATACGTTTCATCCGTTTTCGTCCATTTTTATACTCTTTTCGTCCGTTTCTTACATTTTCATATGCTTTTGTCTGTTTCATATGTTTTCATCCGTTTTCATACGTTTTTTATCCATTTTTGTCCATTTTTATACGTTTTCGTCCCTTTTATACGTTTTTGTCCGTTTTATACGTTTTCGTCGATTTTTATACGTTTCCGTTCGTTTTTATATGTTTTCGTCCGTTTTTCTTACGTTTTTATCCGTTTTTATACATGTTTATCCGTTTTATACTTTTTCGCTTATTTTCTTACATTTTTATACGTTTTCGCCTGTTTTCTTACATTGTTATACGTGTTCGTCCGTTTTCATTCGTTTTTATGCGATTCATCCGTTTTTATACGCTTTAAAACGTATAAAAACGAATAAAAGTGCATGAAAACGTATTAAAACGTATAAAAACATATGAAAACGTATAAAAACGGACGAAAACGGATAAAACGTACCTAAAGTTGAAAAACTTTAAATTATTAACGACCGTTATTATAAAGGATAAACGATGGTCACAACTTGATAAAATTCATGTGTATTTTCCCTTCTATTATACATCTAACTATTTTGATAAAATTTTGGTCAAATAAGGAAATTTCTGACCCTTTTAATATAGCGTATTGAAAAATAAAAATAAAAATATTATTTAGTAAAGAAACATTTAGTTTTTTGAAATACATAAATCACTACTTGAAGTTTTCTTTTATTAAAGAGTAAATTGAAAAAATCGTCTTTGTGGTTTGATCAAATTGCACGTATCGTCCTTGTAGACTTGTAGTTCATTAAGTGCAAAAATTGTTTGGATTTTCCACTGTTTACCTGCACTTTTGGTACCCTATCACTATCTGCGTTTTTTGTCCGTTTTTCTTACTTTTTGTCCGTTTTTCTTACGTTTTTGTCTGTTTTTATTTGTTTTGTCCGTTTTTGTTACATTTTTGTCCGTTTTTCTTACATTTTTAAATTTTTTTTGGCTATGTCGAAATACTTTTTTTTTCAAAAAAAAAAAATCGGAACTTTTTTTTCCCGAAATTCTTTTTCCAATTTTTTTTTCGAAATACTTTTTTTCCCGAAAAAAAAATTGGAAAAAGAATTTTTGGGAAAAAATTTCGGAAAACTTCAAAAAAAAAAGAAAAAAAAAGTATTTGGACATATTAAAAATTCAAAAAAAAAATTGAAATTTGTTTTCAAATTTAAAAAAAAATTGATTTGTTTTTTCAACATGTCTAAATATGAAAAAAAAAAAAAAAAAAAAAAAAAAAAAAAACGTAAGAAAAACGGACAAATATGTAAGAAAAACAGACAAAAACATAAGAAAACGGACAAAAACATAAGAGAAATGGACAAAACGTTCGAAAAACGGACAAAAACTGATAAAACGTAAGAAAACGGACAAAACATAAGAAAAGGGGATTAAAAACATACAAAAACGAATAAAAGAGACGAAAACAGATAAAAACAGACGAAAAATTTTAATTATAAACGGCCGTTAGGTTAAAGGACAGGCGCTGCAACGGTCGTTAGCCAAAAGGGCTAACATGTAACTGTTAACGGAACTCACTTAACGCAGTTAGTGATGGGGGACCAAAAGTGCACGTAACAGTGAAAAATCCAGACGCTTTTTGCACTTAATGAACCACAAGGATGAAACGTGCAATTTGGCCAAACCACAAGGACGATTTTTGCAGTTTATAAAAGATATATGTTGTGCGAATCTTAATTAGTACGTATATACATTAATATGTTTTTAAGTCTACCAATATTCTCTTTGAATCCAATCCTGTGTATAGACTTCTACAAGAGATACTGAATCGTACTCCCTTATTGTATGTCAACCACAACCACACGTACTTCTCTTCCTCGGCTCGTGTATAGTTATCAACAATGTATGTACTTACATATAACGGCGTATTTATTTACTTTCTTAATGTTGTTTCAGGGATCAAGGCCAACTTCCAGCCGATTAATTAATTGATGGACATCAAATAAAAGGGCCTCAAACATTTGGTACTAGTTTACACCTTGACCATGTTGCAGATGCTGCAATAACCGATAAGATAGTCTTATATAACTTAAGACACTCGAAGGAACCTTGCGCCAAAACTGATCTGTATGTGAAAACTAAGAAAATTGCAGACCCTGTCACTTCTATTGCCAATTTGCAGGCTATGTCTGTAATCTGCAATTTCTGCATAAGAACACGAGTTGAAGTTATAATTTCATATGACGAATCACAAAACTATGCAAGTCCAAATGCTAAAGTTAAACATAGTTTGTGTCTATTTGGCAATAACAACACAAACCAAGTGAGTGAAGTGACCACAATCTGAACTAGGTCTCAAAGAGTGTGTCAGCAAATAGCAGATGTGACTATCTATTAGCTAGACAGTCTGGATGTTCGGATCAATTATTCCCAACCAAAATCTCTAAGATTTCTAGCGTTCCAAGATGTCTGGAATTGCTTAACTAAGTGCTTATCTGGTTACTTTGAAAGGAAATAAACAGTTTTGTGTTTTGATTAGAACTTTTAAATTAATATTCGGTATAAGGCCCGCTTTGCTACCTGCTTGTTTTTAAAGCAGATAATAAGCTTATTTGAACCTGAATCTCAGGGTGTGTTTGGGTAAATCTTAACAGCTGCTTATCCAATTTTACAGGTTACATATTATAGAAACACACTTTTCACCTCCCCATACATGGACTTACAAGCTATATTTGAAACCTAACACTCACAATGTTTTGCTGCGTTTTGACACCACCAGTAAGCTAATAAGCTACTCAAATAAGCTCTACCCATAGTTCAAAAAAAAATAATAAGCTCTACCCACATACACCTGAATACCTAAACAGACACATTGAAACCAATCGTAAAGAAAGTCCACGTTGTATCTCTCAATTCCCCTAATAGTAACTAATGAAAGTATGAAACACTGTAGATTTAATTTCTTTCCCTACTGAAAGACGGATAAGCTAGCATTGATCCTTCCACACTAACACAATGCTCGTCAAACCCAGTTATATGTAAAACGACACAAACAACATGATGTCCAACATTTCCGAATTCACAAAATATACATCATACCATAATGTGAATATGCAATAGCCAGGATACAGGTTCCTTCAAAGAAACTCATCAAGTCATCAAACCGGTCAAAATCTTGAGTTATCTTTGTCTTTTAAGACCAGACAATGAATCACAAAATCTTAAAAAATGTCCAAATAGCTAAACATTGATTCAACATACTCAAGTTAAATAACCATAAAACGCAGATCCTAGTGGTATGATATCATTTCAAGAACACAAGTCCAAAACCATACAAGGCTATTTATCAAGTACATGGTATTTTCGTCCTTTGGAGAACTAATTAACAGAAATCAAGTGATCGATCATAAGTAACTATGTGATGCTCTAATCATATGCATACCCAGTTCCCCAAAACAAGAAAACGACACTCTTCAACTCTGTAAACATGCCTCATAGTAAAACAGATAGGACAACAATAACTACCAAATGCAACAGCCAATACATAATTCCCAACTGCTCAAATGAACAAAGTGATGAAACAAATTTCTAACTTGTATGCAGGTGGTATGTACTTAAACCATATCACACGTGTCCATAGAACCAAAACTACTAGTAATTCACAAAATATATTTCCTTGTTAACTAATATTTCTGCATGCACATTCTGCATCTAGCATCTTCTGACCCTTAACTCTTATTTCCTTGCTATGCCTCTCAAGATGATCACTTATGTCCTCACCTATCGCCATTATGAGACCCTCGACCTTGTTCTCAAGCTTAGAAAGAATCGTCTTTGGCAGCTTCTGAATCATTGCCATTCTTTCCTCGTGATCCCTCTCAAGCATCGCCGTTCTGTCCTCACCATTTGCAGGAGAACCATTTGTGGCTCATAAATATCATTTGCAACAAATTTACACCCCAAGGGAAATCAAAGGAACCTCAACAAACATATTTGCGCCAAAATATGTGAAAACTAATAAAATTGCGGACCTATCACTTTTATTGCAAATTTGCAGGCTATATCTGCATACACCAACACTCAGCACACATTGAGTGCCAAATGTATGCAAGTCCAAAGGCTAAAGTTAATGTGTCTATTTGGCAATAACAACACAAACCAAGTGACCACAGTCTGAACCATGTCTCAAGAGTGTGTCACATGCAAGTATCACGCTAAAGCACATAAAACCAGAAAGAAAAAATACATATGCTTCATACTTTGCTAATGTGTATAAGCTACACCGACCAACAGCTCAAGCAAATAGCAAATGTGACTATCTATTAGCTAGACACAATCTGGATGTTCGGATCAATTATTCCCAACCAATTTAGTTTATTTTTTTGTTTTACCTATTTAAAGCGATGCCAAATAGATAATTATAGGCCACATCAACAGATTACAACTAGAGAAACTAGTAGAGTGATTTCAATAGAAGGTTTTTGTAGTTAAATGACTTGAATAAACAAAAAATTAGTAGAGTGACTCATATGAACATTTTTTTAAAAGTAGAGTGACTTGAGAGTGCATTAGCCTACATAATTAGCTGGCTGCTTTAATCACGAATCAACACTATTATTCTAAATTAAGCCATTTCCTTTTCTCTACATTCATCTCTACCAAACATACCCTTAATTTAACCCAATTTTAAGAGTTAGAACTAGTGTGCATGTACCTTCTTGCAACACCTGCCACATGTTCATCGAGAGACTTATGAAATATAGCTATTGTGGTATCACGTTGGCTCTCAAGCATAGAAAAAATGGTCTCAAATTTTTTTTGCGTAACACAATTGTCTGACTCATTGTTCTTAAATTGAGAACTCATCCTCTTATGAGACTTCCGCATATAGGCCATGGCATCCTCGTAATTTATCCGTGTGGTATCCATTGCCTTTAAAAGGCTACTCTCTATGGTCTCAGAAGAAGAAGAGCCGCTACATTCCTGTTATACAAAAATTAACTCATAAACTGATATGAAAATGTGAAATTGTTAAAAGCCCAAATTATAGGGCTCAACTAGTAAAACATAAGGGCATGCTTGGTGGGGGGTTATAGGGGGTAAAGAATGAGAAAGATAATGAAAAAAGGTGCTTGGTAGAGTATAATGCAATGGCCCATTACCCAATAGTGGGTAACGGGTCATTACTCAATAAATTAGGAGGAATGATTTTCTTTCCCTTTCTTTTTCCCCACTATTATCATTGTCTTTCCCTTTCCCTTTCCCGAGTTTGAACCAAGTACACCCTAAGTTTAAGTCTGGGAATGTGTTTGTACTGCAACAGTTTACCTTACCTAAGAGTATAACATGTTTTAAATGTTGTCAAGTTTACATTTCACATTTACTCACCTTATCACGTGTCTTCTTCCGACGCTTATTACATTCCAGAGGTAGATTTCCCTTTGGTGTGGTGATAGATCCCTTGGTGGCATAAAGCTACATAAAAAAAAATAACCAAATTAGAGAATACATAATTAATCAATCTACTAATATACACTTCTACCATAAATAAAACTAGTCAAATAACCTGTAAGAAAAGAGCGCATCCCCCTATAAATATCTCTTTGTTTCCCTTATAGTTGTTGTATTTTTCAATTCCATTCACGAGACTTGTAATGACAAACGTTGCCCATCTTTTCTTCTGGTTAACATCTCGCACAAGATCTAAACAAGATGCTGGCAAGTAGTCACGATCTGATGGTGGATAAATGATGTATCGCAAGGCTAATAACATGTAAGCACATTTCACAGTATCCTCATCTAAGCTCTCCCTCAATTTTGTCTTAACCTTTTCCATGCAGATCCATTTTTGTCCTTTCTTTACAAAGTCTTTCTTGAGCTTAATTGGTACATGTGTTTTTTGACCTCTCCCAGGCATCTTAATCTCCTCCTCCCCATCTTCAATTCCCATTATTTCAGTGACATCTTGAGTTGTGACTACATGCCTTTCACCCTTAAGTTGGATACTATGGTCTTGTGTGTTAAACATGGTAGCCAAATTTTTTATGCTAACATTATTTTGGATATTCCAGTCCATGACCAAGAGTTTGTGGAATGGGGTATCTTCCAACATTTTTCGCCTCTCCGGCCCTAATGGTTCCAAAGCATCTACAAAAAGATTGGTCGAACCCCGAACTCGAACTTTGACATTTTGTTGACTAACCAAAGGTTGTTCTTCTTCTTGAGTGGTTGTGGTTCTCAATAAGTCGTACTTGTTTAGACCTTGCATCATTTTATCAAAACAAAATAATAGAATCAGCAAATAAGTTTAAAGATAAATAAATGAAGTCGAGTTAGACGACTAACTAGAGGAGGCACCTGTTCCTGTTGTTGATCTTGTTCTTTTTCGGTTTAAATCTCCCATTTCTGCATTTTATGAAACAAAACAAAAAATCAATACAAGTTCCTTCAAAGACACTGTTGTTCAACAGTTATAATTTAGGCTAGTAATCTTTTTATATCTTTGAGTGCCGTTGGTCGCCTATTTAAAGGCTTCCAATATTTAAAGGCTTCCAATATTTAAAGGTGACTCACGAATTTGGGAACATCAAAATGACAATGTTGTTCAAGTCTCTGGATCTCGGTAGAAACAGGCTATGAAGAAAACAGAGACGATGAAGCTCGCAAGAGAAAGATGCCAAAGCAGTATAAGGATAGCAGCAGCTACTAAGGCCAAGCAGGCCTGGACAACACTTAAAAAACGAAATATCAGGCCCCCTCCAAAGTAATCACCATTAAATTGCAATACATGACACATAATGAACCGGTGCAAGATTTTCTTGCAAGAATTTCATCAGTTGTAGGACAGATGAAGTCGTATGGCGAGAAAATATCAGATGAAACAGTGGTAGCTAAAGTATTAAGGAGCCTACCTTCCAAATTCGATCACATGGTAGCGGCAAATGAAGAATCTAAGGATCTGCCCACCTTCTTGTTTGATGAGCTAATGGGATCGCTTCAAGCTCATGAAGCAAGGATCAACCGATCGAAGGCTTTTCAGACTAGAGGCGAGTGTGAATCCTCAAGTCATCATGTAAGAGGAAGAGGCCAAGGAAGGGACTGCGGTCGAAACACTACGCTTAAATGCTCATACTGTAATAAGCCTGGGCATTCCGATGACTACTGTTGGTACAAACCAGAAGACAGGGCAAATTATGTTGAACAAGATGAAGATAATTTCTTGTTTATGACACGTGAAACATGGTACCTAGACAGCGGCTGCTCAAATCACATGACAGGTGATCGATCTAAGTTTAAAGATCTCGACGAAAACACATAAACACAAGTGCGCCTGGGTGATAATAAAGGAAAAGGTACAACTGAGGAGGTCACTACAGGTAACCAAAATTGGTGTATTAGAGATGTTCAATTTGCTCCATGTTTGTTATTGAGTGTGGGCCAGTTAATGGACTCTTGTCACAGGATAGTATTTGACCAAGGTAAATGTCTCGTGACTCGCAAACCTACTGGAAAAATTATTTTGACTCGCAAACGAAAGCATTTTACCTTGTTCAAATACAGGAGGACAATAATCTTCATCTTCATCGTCAACAAGTACACCAGGGGTATATTGAATCCCAGAAGATGTTTGAGTATCAGGAGCTATCTCGGGGGTAGGAAAAGGGTTCATTGATTTAGCAGCTGCATAGAATGAACCAGTATCAGTCAGTCGCGTGTTGTACAACCAAACAGTCAGGCATTTTATGTTTTATGATAAGTCATGTTGGTTAAGTCTTGTTGGCTAATAATTTGGCATCAGAAGTAGTTAATTAGTTGAGATATTTTAGGCTAGTAATCTTTTTATATCTTTTAACTATTGTTGACAATATGGCAGAATATACCTTGGGTTACAGGAGGAGAATCTTCTTCTTTTTCTTCTTCTTCATCAACCACGCGGGAGGAGGAGTCACCATCTACATACGATGACCAGTATTATAAATTCATAATACGTGCGTTGTACAAACAAACAGATGTTTTAGAGAACAAAAAGCATTTGATCACTACCTTCAACTACAGGAGGAAAATGATCTTCCTCTTCTTCTTCTTCAAGATTGCTTTCACTAACTTGTTCAAATACAGGAGGAAAATGATATTTGTCTTCATCGCCGTGAAGCACATGAGCAGCTGCATACAATGAACCAGTATCAGTCAGTCGCGTCGTACAACCAAACAGTCAGTCAGAAGTAGTCAATTAGTTGAGATATTTTAGGATAGTAATCTTTTTATATATTTGAATCCCGTTGGTCACCTATTTAAAGGCTTCCGATATTTAAAGGTGACTCATATAAATTTTGGAGCATCAAAATGACAATGTTGTTCAAGTCTCAGGATCTCTGTAGAAACAGGCTATGAAGAAAACAGAGACGATGAAGCTCAAATCACATGACAGGTGATGGATCTGAGTTTAAAGATCTCGACGAAAAGATAATATCACTAGTGCAGCTGGGTGATAATAAACACATAAAAGCAAAAGGTACAACTGAGGAGGTCTCTACAGGCAACCAAAATCGATGTATTAGAAATGTTCAATTTGCTCCTTGTTTGTTATTGAGTGTGGGTCAGTTAATGGAATCTTGTCACAGGATAGTATTTGACCAAGGTAAATGTGTCGTGACTCACAAACCTATTGGAAAATTGTTGTGTGTGCTCATATGTCATCAAATTATTGCGTGAACAAAGGTCTAGCAGACAACGAGTTGTGGCATCAGCGATACGGGTCTCAACATCAAAGGGCTAAATAATAAGAAGATGGTCAGTGGTCTTCTCACAATCAAGCCCGCTAGAGCACGTTTGTGTGGTCAGAAAGCAAACTAGGCAATCATTATCACTAACTGTGGGCAAATCAAAGAGAACTGAACCGTCAAGAAAAAACAAATTCAACCTGTACGTCGCAAATTTCAACACCATAAAAAACAAATTCCATACATTCATCTCAAGGGGATTCATCTCCCAACCACATATCGACCAAATTTAGGTAAATGGTTTAAGCCGCCTCAAGACTGTCAATAACCAAGAAACTGAATTTCCAAGATTCGACATGTAGTGCAACCATGACAAGTTGCTATTAGAGGTGGCATAATGGGCGGGGCTGGCTACGCATCAGGTTGCATTTCTAATAAAAATAACCATACAGTGGTCGTAATCTTTCCTTTTTAAAGTTTTAGAAATACTGGGTTACGTTTAACAGTCACTGTATGGTTATTTCTATTATTTATGCACATATGTACTTAACTATATAAAAACTAGTAAGGATTTACTAACCCTTATCTTTGGCCATTGCATCTTTCAAGTTAGAGGTTGCAGAATCAAGCTCCTCAGAAGTAACTTTTCCATCATAATCTCTGCAGTTATAGTGCCACAGTTATAATAAAAACCAACATATAAAATCGTATAACAACTCAACATAAAGGGAAAACAAATTAATCTTCACAAGTGATGCTTGGAACTGAAAGACCCATATAAAGGATTAACCGTTTTTATCTGCCCATTTTCCCTCTAGCTATGGATTTCGCAATTTTGAGTACGGTGCCCACGGTATCTTTAGGGGTTTGGCCTCAACTTAAATGGCCTCATGCTATACAAGGTACTTTGTATATTTCAGTAAAAGGTTTAGGAAAAATAAAACAAAACAACTAACCTGTTTGTAAGTGCTGAACAGGCCCCATCAGTGGAATCATCAATTTCTTCATGGGCAGCTTCAAATGCCTTCATGATATCTTGTTCACCATCAGTGCCTTCTTTGTCCATCATGCTATGGTCCAAATTTATCTGCAAAAACGACACCGTTATATGAATTAGTATCCGCAACTCGCAGCACTGTAGCAACTATGATCTCACAAGATTTAGAAAAGCACACCATTGAGAAACATTATGATGCAGAAGTGGCAAAATCACAGAAAGTGAACTTTTAATGCAAAAACCAACAACATTAAAAAGCTGCCGAAAGTGAAGTTTTAATTCATAATATTTGCAGAAGCAAGAAGTTGTACTAATTACTTACAGATGATGCAGAAGGTAAAACAGCTAAAGCTTGACTGACTTTAGAAAGCTGTTGTTGCGCATCTGCATTAATCGTCTCTTCTTATAATGTAACACCTTTGTTGCTTTCAACTGATTGCTTCTTCTTAGCTTGTTCTTCCTTCTCCTGTGATAAAAGTTGTGTAGTTTGTTAGATGATTTAAAGAATATATTGTGTAACATCTAACAGTTGAGATGGGTTGAAAGTCGCCAAAGTGCATGAGATCTGATTTTATTTACAAAATATTATAATTACTCTGTTGACATATTAACTTTTGGTTTGTTAAAAGGATCTGCATAGAAAGTGTTTCGGACAAATGTGTACAGGTCATAGCTTATGTAACACAAAGCGTTTTTGATTATAGTATGGCATAACTGTGTAACAGTATATGGTTTATTATGAAAGATGGTTCGAAAATTAATACCACAAATGGTTATGAAAGTAAATATAATAAATTGTAAACGCCAGTTCTGACCTGTATATTAAATTGTAAACGTTAAATATCTCGAAAGTAAACTAAAAGTAGGGTAGTTGAAGTACTATTAGTAATCTTGCCTTGCCCAAAAAGTCATCGAGATCTTCTGCTATTTTCTTGAGTTCTCCACTCCTCCACTCCTCCTCAGGCGATAAATCTCCATAGTTATACTTGTTGTAATAGTCTCCAACAAGACTCATATCCGAATTCGAAACGGAGCTCAATATAGAGGAAGAGACAGTGGGTTGATCATTTGACTTGTTTTCAAGTGTGAGTACCATGGAGCTTCCTTTACCGGAGGGAACAGAACTCGAACTGAGGGTTGGGCCCAAAGGAGTTTTCTCAAGGTGGACCCCAGTTGTTGAAGCGGTTGCAGAAGCAAGTTCCTCAGAAGTAACTTTTCCTTCATAATATCTGCAATTATAATAAAGACAAACATATAAAATCGTTTAACAGCTCAACATAAAGGGAAAATGAATAAGCAATCTTAACATATCCAAGAAAAGAAGCTATTCAACTGAACAAAAGTTACTCAACCATTAAAGAAAAAAGAAGCTATTCAAATCTAAAAGCCACTAAAAATCAATTTTTTCAATCTAAAATTACATCTATCATAAATGCAGATAAGGAACTATTTTAAAATCACATCACAGCTTTATCATAAGCAAATTAATCTTCACAAGTGATGCTTGGAACTGAAATGGAACTTGTCTTATCCCTTCAAATGAAATTGGGTTCGTTTTTAGCCTACTGCAACTAGTTCGGGACAAGTGGTAGAACCCTTTAATATTCCGGATAGCGGTTACGTTTATGTTCTACACTTTTATTTTTGCTCTTTAGTCATAAGTTTTTCTCGTAATGTCAGGTATGCATAAAGGTGCCAGTACTGGCACATTAACCTAAAAATGGGTCGATTTGTTATACTTATCACGGTATCACTAAAGGGTGAATTGGGCAAATCTAAGCACGTAACTAAAAAATGAAACGGATCAGATGGGTCAAACGTTACTCAAACTGTACTCAAATGCTTACAAGATTATTATTTTAACTTTTGATGTCATATCTAGTAGGTCAAAGTTTTGATCAATTTGACCCATATAAAGGATTAACAGTTTCTATCTGCCCATTTTCCCTCTAGTTATGGATTTCGCAATTTTGAGTACGGTGCCCACGGTATCTTTGGGGTTTGGCCTCATGCTATACAAGGTACTTTGTATATTTCAGTAAAAGGTTTAGGAAAAATAAAACAAAACAACTAACCTGTTTGTAAGTGCTGAAGAGGCCCCATCAGTGGAATCATCAATTTCTTCATATGCCTTCATGATATCTTGTTCACCAACAGTGCCTTCTTTGTCCATCATGCGATGGTCCAAATTTATCTGCAAAAACGACACCTTATATGAATTAGTATCCGCAACTCGCAGCACTGTAGCAATTATGATCTCACAAGATTTAGAAAAGCACACCATTGAGAAACATTATGATGCAGAAGTGGCAAAATCGCCGAAAGTGAACTTTTAATGCAAAAACCAACAAAATTAAAAAGCCGCCGAAAGTGAACTTTTAATTCATATGATGTGCTAAATCGCTTTGTTCCAAAAATAGATCCTTGTCGTTATAATAGTCTTTATAAGCAAAAATTAATGCACTATTTTCTTTTCGCATCTATGTACAAGTTTAGATAGAGCCATGAACCTCCTTGTTGATGAGATCCCTACTCACAGAATAAGAATTTTAGGAAAGTGGCTTAAATGTTAAATTTTGCAGAAGCAAGAAGTTGTACTGACAAAATTATTACTTACAGATGATGCAGAAGCTAAAACAGCTAAAGCTTCACTGACTTTACAAAACTGTTGTTGCGCATCTGCATTAATCATCTCTTCTTGTAATGTAACACCTTTGTTGCTTTCAACTGATTGCTTCTTCTTAGCTTGTTCTTCCTTCTCCTGTGATAAAAGTTGTATAGTTTGTTTGATGATTCACAAAATATATTGTGTAACATCTAACAATTGAGATGGGTTGAAAGTCGCTAAAATGCAAAAGATCCGATTTTATTTACAAAATATTATAATTACTCTGTTGACATATTAACTTTTTGTTTGTTAAAAGGATGTGCACAGAAAGTGTTTAGGACAAATGTGTACAGGTCATAGCTTATGTAACACAAAGCTTCTGATTATAGTATGGCATAACTGTGTAGCAGTATAAGGTTTATTATGAAAGGATGGTTCACAAATTAATACCACAAATGGTTATTAAAGTAAATATAATAAATATATGGTTGAAAGAGATTAGAACCTTGATGAGCTCCTCCTGCCTCTCTGATACAGAATCCTCAGATGGCAAACTCGTAACTCCAACAACTTCGTCAGGCAATGATGACAATGTGGCTCTGCAAACGCAACCATATTCATAAACATCATTTGTTAACAACAAAATGATATGATACTTCGAGCAATACATCTGCAGATGACTAAGAATCTAACCTGCTGATGTTATCGAGGGTAAGTTCGTCATTAAGCAGCCTTGTAAATCCCAAAGTTTCATCATTCGCAACAGAACCACCAGTTTTGGCCTGTATATTAAATTGTAAACGTTAAATATCTCGAAAGTAAACTAAAAGTAGGGTAGTTGAAGTACTATTAGTAATCTTGCCATGCCCAAAAAGTCATCGAGATCTTCTGCTATTTTCTTGAGTTCTCCACTCCTCCACTCCTCCTCAGGCGATAAATCTCCGTAGTTATACTTGTTGTAATAGTCTCCAACAAGACTCATATCCGAATTCAGAACGGAGCTCAATATAGAGGAAGAGACAGTGGGTTGATCATTTGACTTGTTTTCAAGTGTGAGTACCATGGAGCTTCCTTTACCAGAGGGAACAGAACTCGAACTCGGGTTGGGCCCGTAGGAGTTTTCTCAAGGTGGACCCCAGTTGTTGAAGCGGTTGCAGAAGCAAGTTCCTCAGAAGTAACTTTTCCTTCATAATATCTGCAGTTATAATAAAGACCAACATATAAAATCGTATAACAACTCAACATAAAGGGAAAATGAATAAGCAATCTTAACATATCCAAGAAAAGAAGCTATTCAACTGAACAAAAAGTTACTCGACCATTAAAGAAAAAAGAAGCTATTCAAATCTAAAAGCCACTAAAAATCAGTTTTTTCAATCTAAAATTACATCTATCATAAATGCAGATAAAGAACTGTTAGGATCGTTTATTTGGTTGATTTGGTGAATTGGGAGGTCTTGGAAGATGGAAGAAACCCATCTTCAAGTTAGAGAGAGAAGCTAGAGAGAGAAGGGAAATACTACGTGTTTATTGATAGGAAAGGTGAAAAATACACAAAGAGATCTCACCCCTCCATGGAAGTATGGAGGGGTTTATATACCCAAACACATACAACTATGGTAATTGACATAACAAACCCATGTGTTTAAGGTAACAAAGATAGAAATAGTAATCCCGTCAATGTCGTTCCATTTACGAGTTAGGAGCGATTCCAACAATCTTCCCCCAATGGGACGACATAAGGGATTACTTACAACATTTACTACAAATATAGAAAACAAATAAAGAAAGGTCTTCATAAGCTCTTCAAGTGCTGAGGATGATGAAAGGTTACGCTCTTTGTCTTCTTCTGGTACCTTGACTTGAGAACCGTTTTCTTCACTTGTAGGCAAATGATGTAATATGCATAAATTGGATTAACTTCCCCCCAATTCATGCCGCATGTCTTTAGCAGCTTCTCCGTATACTCCTTTTTGGCGAAGTTTCTGAATCAACTTCCCCCCAAACTGACAACCGTCTTCAGCAGATTCGAAACTTTGATGTAGTGAACATTTCCTCTAACTTTTGACGTTTTCAGTACGCAGCGGAATTTGTAGATGAGCAGTAAACCACACAAGGTAAATCTGACTTGTTGCGGAAAATCCGTTCGGGGGTAACATGCAAGAAATCAACAAGATCTTATCACGTATGTAGATGCTTCACACCAAACAGACCACGAAAGACGAAATGAAACGACTTCCCCCTGAATGTTGCGGTCTATCGGAATAATAGTTACATGTAAATCTGCAATTACTCGATAAAATGACCGTGTTTGAGGCATCACAACATCATATTTAGGTAACTTCACGCATGATAACTCTGTGAAAGTGAGACGATAACACCAAAGTGAGAAGTTTAGACCACAGATCGTCTCATTTCTTCCCCCTGATTGAAGAAATTCATGAAAGGAGAGGGTTTTCGCAAAAAAATACAAAAACAACAAAGAAGCAGGGAACACCTCTACTCTCTTCCCCCCGATGTTTTCAACGAATCAGAATCATACACCACGTATGTTGATGATGAAATTGGAGACATCGAAACCATGTATGTTCAATTAATCGAACAAGTGTGAAGTACCATAAATATCTTGTGAGAATCAGCTACTGATAAAACTTCTCTACTCGTGTATACTCTTCTCAGCTAACTCTTTACCGACCCCATTATCATTCTGACGGCTTTTTGTAGTGACTACTGATGGAGAAAACCCAATATGACGAACTTGAGACTGAAGTAGTATAACCCGAACTTGTGACTTAAACTTGTACTATTGTCAGACGAAGAACCATTTTTCTTAACTCCATCGAAAAAAGGTAAACTTAAAGTTTCTCAAATTATCCACACCTTAGTGTGACACTTGAGCACAACAACGTAACTCCTTAAAAGTGATAGTTATAAGCTGTGAGCACAACAACGTAACTCCTTACATCAGGTTCAACTAGATAACTCAAGTCTTTGTCATTCGAAACGGCTAAAGCTCGAACAAGGATCTCGAAGAATCATGCATCCAACCAACCCCGATATCTTCAGATACTAAGTACACGCACCCGTGATATCCCACTTCAACCTCAAATAAATAATAGTGAATTCACGCCGTAATCACATCTTGCGGTTAAACGCTCGAAACTAGCCTTCAATAACGATTTAAAATGAACTTGATAATGGTTTCCCGATTCTTGTCAAAAATTGTATCCCCCGTGAAAATCTGTCATACCAAAATACCACTCCTTTTTCTTGCCAAACATTTAATAAAAAAATTTAACCCAATGAATTAAGTACATATCAGCTCATGTAAATTTTAGTTGATAAACATTGCAACCTCAAAAAATTCGGATCCAACAGCTAAGACCCAAGTCCATCATTCAATCGGTTATGGCGCAATCAAGTCCAATCCAACACCCCAATACTTGGCCCAAGCTAGTGTCAATATAACAAGTAAAAAATTCGGATAGGCCCAGTCCAACATTAAATCCGATCAAAACTACATCCGGGTCCATACCCAATCCAAACCCTATTAGAACTGGTATAAAACATTAGTGATAGGGAATCCTCTTAACCCTAATCCTAAATGTGCAGTCAAATTACAAACATCACAAACCCTAATCACAAAACACAATCGCCTCCCATTTTTCTCTTGTAAAAAATAAAAGCAGCAATCCCACTCCTACACAATCTTAGCCATACTTCATTTCTTAACAACAACGATTTCTTCTATTCTATTCTGTGAAACTTGAAAGACAATATCATGAAGACATGATGTCCGATTCAAGGTCTCTTAACGAGATCTCAGGTAGGAAATTAAAATTCGTTTTTGAGTTTTGAACGTTTTAGAACGAATGATGGAGATGATGATAACTTATTAGTTATTTTCATTATCTTTTAATTTTCCTTTTGACATTCGGATAGAAATATGATAATCACAGATCTGTGACGAATGCTATTAGTTTTTTAAGATCTAATACTCCTGAGATCTTTCGTGGTTGTTGATATGAAACGAGGCAAACAAGAAAAATACGGTTATAACAGTTTTGTTATTAACCATTTTCTTTTTTTAAAATAACGAAGCTTAGTCTTCTTCAATATAGATCTATGATGATTACCCCATTTGGTTTTAGACTTTGGACGAAGTTTTGAGTACCAAAAGAATAATCTGAGATCTAATGTTTCTTGTTATGGTTAATGTTGTGTAGTTGTCGTGAAGTGTTGGTGATGTGATTAGAATAAATGAACTTTGATATGGGTTTGAATCTGATATTGGCCGTGATGTACTTGTATTAGGATTCGAATATGGATGTTTGTCGTTTTTGGATTGAAATGGACTGATGATGTGATAGTAAACTGAGGTCTTGATTATGTTTGGTATATTGGTTTAGTCAAAAGGTCGAGTCTCTTCTTCTTCGTTTCTGTCCTTGTTACGCGTAAAAAAGGGACCTTGGTTGTAAGAAATGGTTATGCGTAAAGTAATCTTACGCATAACTATTCTTAGGCGTAAAAAAAACTATTCTTATGCGTAACATGAAAACCTTATGCGTAAGCATAGTTCTTATGCGTAAACCAGGCTTATGCGTAAGCTTAGGCTTATGCGTAAAAACCTTACGCGTAACAATCCTTACGCATAACTTCACAGTTATGCGTAAATATCTCTGAAGAGGCTCCTTAGGCGTAGAACTAGGGTTTTGACCTTCGTTGACTTTTTCCGGCGTCCTTTTTCCGACCAGATTAATGTAACCCAGAAAAAAATGATATCAAAGACCTTTATTTACCCACTTTGACCACGAGATAATGACCAAAAGACCACAGTTTCACGAATTGGTAAAAAGTCATAAAAGGGATACATAAACTGTTATGATAAGACTTTTATAGACCAAAACTAATACAATAAAACTTGTAAAAAAAATCTGTTAACCAAAATAATTTGAGAAAAGTTAAGATTAAAACAGATATTTAAAAACAAGTTTTTGACAAGAAAAAATCACGGAAATCAACCACAAACAAAAATCTGACCTTGCTCTTGATACCAATGTTAGGATCATTTATTTGGTTGATTTGGTGAATCGGGAGGTCTTGGAAGATGGAAGAAACCCATCTTCAAGTTAGAGAGAGAAGCTAGAGAGAGAAGGGAAATACTATGTGTTTATTGATAGGAAAGGTGAAAAATACACAAAGAGATCTCACCCCTCCATGGAAGTATGGAGGGGTTTATATACCCAAACACATACAACTATGGGTAATTGACATAACAAACCCATGTGTTTAAGGTAACAAAGATAGAAATAGTAATCCCGTCAATGTCGTTCCATTTATGAGTTAGGAGCGATTCCAACAGGAACTATTTTAAAATCACATCACAACTTTATCATAAGCAAATTAATCTTCACAAGTGATGCTTGGAACTGAAATGGAACCTGTCTTATCCCTTCAAATCAAATTGGGTTCGTTTTTGGCCTACTGATACTAGTTCGGGACTAGTGGTAGAACCATTTAATATTTAGGATAGCGGTTACGTTTATGTTCTACACTTGTATTTTTGCTCTTTAGTCATAAGTTTTTTCTCGTAATGTCAGGTATGCATAAAGGTGCCAGTACTGGCACATTAGCCTAAAAATGGGTCGATTTGTTATACTTATCACGATATCACTAAGGGGTGAATTGGGCAAATCTAAGCACGTAACTAAAAAATGAAACGGATCAGAAGGGTCAAACGTTACTCAAACTGTACTCAAATGCATACAAGATTATTATTTTAACTTTTGATGTCATATCTAGTAGGTCATATTTTTAAAAGTCACAGAGTTGAACAATTAAGTTTTGATCAATTTGACCCATATAAAGGATTAACCGTTTTTATCTGCCCATTTTCCCTCTTGTTATGGATTTTGCAATTTTGACTACGGTGCACACGGTATCTTTGGGGTTTGGCCTCAACTTAAATGGCCTCATGCTATACAAGCTACTTTGTATATTTCAGTAAAAGGATTAGGAAAAATAAAACAAAACAACTAACCTGTTTGTAAGTGCTGAACAGGCCCCATCAGTGGAATCATCAATTTCTTCATGGGCAGCTTCAAATGCCTTCATGATATCTTGTTCACCATCAGTGCCTTCTTTGTTCATCATGCTATGGTCCAAATTTATCTGCAAAAACGACACCGTTATATGAATTAGTATCCGCAACTCGCAGCACTGTAGCAACTATGATCTCACAAGATTTAGAAAAGCACACCATTGAGAAACATTATGATGCAGAAGTGGCAAAATCACCGAAAGTGAACTTTTAATTGAAAAACCAACAACATTAAAAAGCCACCGAAAGTGAACTTTTAATTCATAATATGTGCAGAAGCAAGTTGTACTAATAAAACTATTATTACTTACAGATGATGCAGAAGCTAAAACAGCTAAAGCTTGACTGACTTTTGAAAGCTGTTGTTGCGCATCTGCATTAATCGTCTCTTCTTGTAATGTAACACCTTTGTTGCTTTCAACTGATTGCTTCTTCTTAGCTAGTTCTTCCTTCTCCTATGATAAAAGTTGTGTAGTTTGTTTGATGATTTACAGAATATATTTTGTAACATCTAACAGTTGATATGGGTTGAAAGTTGCCAAAGTTCATGAGATCCGATTTTATTTACAAAATATTATAATTACTCTGTTGACATATTAACTTTTTGTTTGTTAAAAGGATGGATCTGCACAGAAAGTGTTTCGGACAAATGTGTACAGGTCATAGCTTATGTAACACAAAGCATTTCTGATTATAGTATGGCATAACTGTGTAGCAGTATAAGGTTTATAATGAAAGGATGGTTCGCAAATTAATACCACAAATGGTTATGAAAGTAAATATAATAAATATATGGTTGAAAGGGATTAGAACCTTGATGAGCTCCTCCTGCCTCTCTGATATAGAATCCTCATATGGCAAACTCGTAACTCCAACAACTTCATCAGGCAATGATGACAATGTGGCTCTGCAAACACAACCATATTCATAAACATCATTTGTTAACAACAAAATGATATGATACTTTGAGCAATACATCTGCAGATGACTAAGAATCTAACCTGCTGATGTTATCGAGGGTAAGTTCGTCATTAAGCATCCTTGTAAATCCCAAAATAGGCACAAAGGAAAATGGGTGGAAGAGCTCTCGCATGTTCTGTGGGCGCACCACACTTCCATAAAGACCAGCACGGGAGACACCCCCTTTTAACTAGTCTATGGGACAGAAGCAGTCATACCAGCCAAAATTAGAATGCCAACTATTCGCACCGCTGAAATTAACGTGGCAACCAATGATGACGAACGGCGCGTCGATTTAGACCTGCTTGAAGAAAGGCGGGAACGCGCAGCGATACAGGAAGAGAAATCAAAGTCAAGAATGAAAGGATACTATGATACCAAAGTACGCAGTATCTCATTTAGACCAGGTGATTTCGTCTACCGCGCTAATGATGCTAGCCATGCAGAGGACACGGGCAAGCTCAGACCAAAGTGGGAAGGACCTTACGAGGTTACTGAAGCATCAGAAACAGGCGCATACAAGTTACGAGGCTTGGATGGTAGAGAGCTGCCGCGCACATGGAACATATGCAACCTCAAGAGGTGTTACCTATAGGAATGGCTACGGCACAGCGCTCCGACGCTCCCGCACTTTACTGAAGTGCCAAATAAACATTCACGTACTGATAACGCTACACGCGTCGTTCGGGGTCAAAGGAACTTCCTTTTCTTCGAGCAAGTTTTATAACACCCTAGGCAGTGAACCTAATCGTTGTAGTGTAGTAATTAGGGTAAGCCACGGGTATTGATATCGTTCTCTAGGGGAATAGGAATGCTAGTAGGGAGTTACTACGCTAAGGTTAAGGTTGAGGAAGATTATTTTTTATCTTTTTATATTTTATGAAAATGGAAAAGTACGAATCTCGGGTATTGGATTTGGGGGGTTGGTATTTCTACCGATTACTCTACTATTATCTAATTATCTAAACTAAGGTTGTGGGAGTCTATGTCTAATTAATGTGTGCTCGTATGATAGTTTAAAGATGTGTTTACTTAGTTTGTATTACTCCTTAATTATCTCCTATTGATGGTTGAGTGTCACGTCTTATTCCTGGTTGTGTTGTGTTTCTAAAGTTGTAGGGTATGCGTTTCTCCCTAACTCTTTGAACTT
The DNA here is from genome assembly GCA_019973895.1 of Chrysanthemum seticuspe. NCBI lineage: Eukaryota > Viridiplantae > Streptophyta > Magnoliopsida > Asterales > Asteraceae > Chrysanthemum > Chrysanthemum seticuspe. The sequence continues at coordinate 9,813,508 of BPTQ01000004.1, read as the reverse complement.
ACCAAAGGGTCTTGTCTACAAATCCACTTAGAGATTATAGACTCCTACTCTAAGGCGCTCTTCGGATGGTTTAGCCTACAATCACTCAGGTAATCATACTCTAAGGTTCACAAAGATGAATCAAGCATTAAGTACACAACGAATGACCTATCGCATTACTAGATCATTAATCAACTAAGATAAGAAACAACCAATCAATATTCAATAATTAAGTTTCATACTTCCTAAGCAAACACACAAATAAATTAGCCGGACATGGAGAACATGCAAGCATACACACAAATAATCAAAGACATAATTGAATTAATGAAGCAAAGACTTATCTTGGTGTAAGATAGGGTTAAAAACCCTAAAATACTGTACAAGACACCTTAGGTTCGGTTTTAGGTTTTTACTCCAAAGACTCTCCACCCAAAGACTGAAAAATTCGGATTCTATATATAAGATTACAATTGCGACGGTGTCACCTTATGTTTAGTGACGCCGTCGTGTCGCCGCCATTAGGGTTTCGTCTTGGCCACGTTAACCTTGCGACGGCGTCACCTTATGTCCGTGACGCCGTCCTCTTCAGCTTCTGACGTCGTCTGGATCGCATCTAGGCCGTCTGAGTAGCGACGGCCTACTCTTTCACAACTAGACGCCGTCTCTTGAAAACACGAGTTTTGAGTTCTGACCCGTCACAATAATTCTCCGACGGCGTCGCAAATAGCTCCTGACGCCGTCGCCTTCTACATTCAGCGACTGTGAGTGTCTCGATTTCGACTTTGGCCATTTTCTTCATATATTCGCGCCTTTTCGTCCAAATAAGTGCCATTCCAGCATTTTGCCTTCACGAGACCTAAAAAGTGAAAAGGAACGATATTAAGCAATAACGGATACAAAAGTGATCAAATAAGGACTTAAATGACCCCTCAAAATGGTACCTTTTAAAACCTTATCAAATATCCCTACACTTGTTATTTGCTTGTCCTCAAGCAAATGTGCTTTTAGCCAATTAATTTATAAGTTAGGGGTCATTCAGCATTAATTCAAAACGGTCCACAACACATATAAGCCCCGCAAAAGTCATAACAAGCACGGAAATTACATACTAGCACCTCACATGGGGTGTTTGGATACTCACATCTCTCTCAGGTGTATAAATGAAATATAACAATATAGGAAATGGAAGATAAACACTCATTAACCGGTTTTAGTACATAGATTACCATAGGCTTGAGAATAGATCAAACCTCCATCGCTTTGGCGTAAGCACCTAGGAAAGACTATCAAAGAGGTCTTTTAAAGGGTTGTAATGTTAGGCTTACGGTAGGGAAATAAGGGTTTGGTGGGATAGGCTATTTAGTGGTGGTAAGTCAAAAATCTTTATGTTAACTGCATATGAAGAATGGCGTTGCTAAGCCAAGACTCGACACTCTAAACTCTAGATAACTGAAATAAACAAACATAAATTTAAAGGATAGATGTAGGATGGTAGCCCGTATGTTTTTTTTTTTTTTTTTTTTTTTTTTTTTTTTTCACTATATTTTTTTTCTTTTCTCTTTTTCTATTTTTTTTCGATTTTTTTTTTTTTTTTTTTTTTTCATACACTTTTACTCTACCATCCTCTAAGATAACATCAAAATACTAGGGATTTATAAGCATATCCCTACACTTGAGTTTTTATTATTCTAACACTAATTTGACCCGAATCGAAAAGATCAAAACACTTGGGGTACATTATTACGCAAACAAAGGGAATTTGAATTTAACGTTCCCTTCCCGTCATTTCATAAACTTTAACTTTTCCCATGAATCCCAATCATCCCAAAACTGTATACAAAGGATATGACTCGACTTAGCAACTTATGCAAGCAACTAGATAATTGAACTAAGGGTTTAGGGTGATAACAAACATTTGCACTAAAAGTGAGTGCATAAGGGGTAGGCTAAGGCGATTTGGGTGTATATTTGGGGGTGGGGTGTAAACAATGCTCTTCATTGATATTCCGGAAAAACCGAAATATCACGAGAACCGCGAAAAGGATAGGCTCTGAGGGGTTAACTAGGGGTATCGTGTACTAAAGATGAGTACAACGCAAAGGGTGTGGGGGAATTACTCAACCGATGTGGAAGAAGTAATTATATTACAGGTATCAAACAAGGGTTATCCTAATGCCTCTTATCATTTAGTTATTCCTAACTACACAAGTGTAGCCTCACTTGCGATCTCGGAATGCATCACAAAACAAGTTCTAGAATCTAATATACTACCGATTCACACTCTAAGCATTAAAGATGAATGCTTTAATTCCTACTAATCTAAGGGCGATCCTCACATTTTGGGTGGAATTTGGGTGGTAAGGGTTTTTGTGCTAGTCATATAACTTCCTATCCATGAGACGCTTTTGTTAAGACTAATGGCCCACTCCTATATGTTATGAAAAATTTTAAATTTGGTGCCAAAATTACCCTAACCGACATTTTCTCATGGTTTATTACACAATCACAATTGGACAAAGCAAATAGTCAAGGATAAGCATAGTTTCAAAGTTCTCGTTTTATTTTCCCTCCCTACACTTAAACTGAACATTGTCCCCAATGTTCCCCGAAAGTATCTAAGTTATGATAAAAGAAGGTAATTAAAAACGAAAGAAACTAATACTCCCCTGATTAGCTCGGTAGGATCCGTGCAAAGTGGTGGTTAAATTCTTTTCAAGAAGAATTATTGCGTGAAAAGCTCCTTCCAATCTTATGTAACTTCTTCTTGACAAACTAAACCTGCACACTTGAAGAAAACAAACGAAACCTTCGCGTAAAATCGGCGGTAATAATATATATAAGAATCGATTTAAACTAGGATATAATGCTTGTGGAATGGATGTTTACAGAATTTCTAAGAAAATTAAGACCTGGAAAATTCCAAAAATTTTTTAAGTAGCTCAGAAAACGAGAAAAAGTAATCTGATGTTTTTACTCCTTCCTGACGCCGTCAGGTTGCAATCCTGACGCCGTCAGATTATCTTGACAAAAACTGGTCTGCGATTTTCTGGAAAAATTTCTGGAAAATTTACATCTTTAGAATCCGGAAAAATTTCTGCAAAACATTCATTATGACTCGATACAAGCATTTGACTCGAACAAACAAACATATATGTCTTTTAGTTAATTGTTATTCTCATGTTTACGTTTCTTTTGAAAACGTGTGTAATCCTCCCTACACTTATCCCTTATGTAAAATACCTTTATATGTAATTAAGACGAAGTTAAAAACAAAATAAAGCATTTTTACAAATTTAAACATGAGGATAAACAATTAATAAAAGATATATGACACTAACAAGCAAACAATTAAGCATGGGTTGCCTCCCACGAAGCGCTTTTCTTTATTTAAGAGTCTTGTAGCTAGACTCATAGTCGTGCTCCTACGTTGCCTCATTACCGTCCTCTTGACTCTTTGTTTTCCCTTCATCGAAAGGGTGTAGACGCTTTATGCTCACCGTGGATTCCTTGCCAATGCTGTCAATTATGGCTACGGTTTTATCTTTTAAATTGGTCTCCTTAACTGTGAAAGGCCCAAACCATCTTGGTTTGCTTCTTCCTCGTAATGCCCTTATCCGGGACCTATACAAGAGCACTTTTTCTCCCTTTATAAATTCCTTAGGGTCCTTTTGTACCTTAGGTAATGAGGTAGGATTGCTTCTTAACTTTTTATCGGGTTTCCATAATGTCGCATACAATCCTTGAACCATAAAGTCTCTAAGCCCTTTTTCCCAGTCATTCTTCTTCTTCTTAACATTGTTATACGGGGCTTTTCGATTTCCACCAGTAATCATTTCCATGATCTTAAGAGGATATCGTGGGACGATGGGTATTCTAGCGTACCCCTTTCCGCTTTTGAGTATCATGATGCCTTCTCCGCATTTAATGGTTGCCTTGGCGGTGGCCAGGAATGGCGTCCCAAGAATGAGAGGTACGTTTTCATCTTCCTCAACATCAATGATCACGAAATCCACTGGATAAACGATGTTAGCTACCTCAATTAGAACATCAACAGCGATTCCTACGGGATGGACATAAGTATGATTAGCTAGGGAAAGTCTAAGGTCGGTTTTTGCTGGTTTCTCATTAGTTAGCTTATTATAGATTGACAATGGCATTATGTTCACATCAGTCCCTTGATCGGCCAAGGCATTTATATTGTCCATGTCACCGATGCTAACTGGTATCACGAAATTCCCTGTGGTGTTTCGTTTTCTTGTTAACGGTTTTTTTATGACCAACTCATACAGAGGTTCCATAGGTAAAGCATCGTATTCTTCTTCCGTCATCTTTCCTTCAAGAGCATCCCTAAGAACTTCATTGTACCTAAAGTTGTTTACTTGGTTTGCAATGGTTTTCTTGTTAATTTCATGCTTAAGGTAGTACTCAATGGTCTCAGGTTCATCATTAGGCATGGACTCATCCTTCGTGCTTTCCTCAGTATTCCACATCTCAACCCTTGCATTCTCAGGCATGATGGAAACGGCGTTTACGAATGAAGTGGGAGGGCAATCATTGCTTCTTACGAGCACTTTTTCGGGAGCCCTTGTTTTGGTAAATTCAATTACCAAATCCATCATTTCTTTCATTTTTGCTTGCATTTCCTCTCTCTGCCTATAAACCTCCTCTTCAAATTTGGCTAATCTCTCTGTATGAGCTGCCATATACTCCCTCATTTGATCTTTGAAGCTTGGTGAAAGTGGTATTGGGGAAGTAGAACGGAAGCGCCTTGCGGAACTTGGGTTTTGCTCGCGACTTGGAGATTCCGAAAGAGGTGTGGAGTGGTTGGTGGAGTGGGCGGATTTGACGATCTCTCGAGGAATTTGTACAGGTGCTCTTTTCTGCCTTTCCATAAGATAATCAATTCCTCTCTCGATGGCACTCAATTGCTCTTCGAGTGTATCGGGAGATTCAGGAGGAGTGGATATGGCATTAACTACGTTAATCGGAGTTTCGGGAGATTCACTCCAATCTTCGTAGTTTTGATCGGCGAGCTCCTCTATGATATCCCAAGATTGCTCTGCATTAAAGTCGCTGAGTCTTCCACCGGCAGCTCGATCAATGGATCGTCGAGTGATGAAATCGGTATGATCATAGAAGATTTGGATTTGAAGCCAAAGATCAATGCCATGGTGTGGAAGTCTACGGAGTAATTCCTTAAATCGAGTCCATGCTTTGTAAAGAGACTCACCTTGGAGCTGCTGGAATGTCAAGATGTCTCGCCTAAGCTTAGTAGTTCTCCCCGGTGGGAAAAATTGAGCAAGGAAGCGAGAAGTAAGATCATCCCAACTTGAGATGGAGCCGGCGGGAAGTCGCTCAAGCCAATTACTAGCTTGGTCCCGTAGAGAGAATTGGAAGAGACGCAGGCGCGTGGTCTCCCGAGTAGTAGCATCAAGGTCGATGGAATCGACGATTTTGAGGAAATCCCTCAGATGCTGATTTGGATCTTCGGAACGAAGTCCATGGAATGCACATCCGTTTTGCACCAACCGGATGGTGTCGGATCGCAGGGCCGTAGTTTGGGCTTGGTCGGGAAGCTCAATGGTGTTCCTATAGCCTAAGTGGCTTGGTCTTGAGTATTCACCAAGAGTACGGGCTCTTGGCGGGTCATTTGGTGGTATGTTAATGAATGGTAGTAGGTTATCACCTTCCATGATGAAAAGTGATGAGGTTACGAACAAAGGTTACGAAGAAGGGGGATAGACTAAGAGAAATCTAAAAATGAGAAAAAAAAATTTACTTGATAGGAATCAAGCAAAGAAACCTAAACGAGGTGGACTACTAACTAGCTATTCTATTCCCCGGCAGCGGCGCCAAAAACTTGATAACGCTACACGCGTCGTTCGGGGTCAAAGGAACTTCCTTTTCTTCGAGCAAGTTTTATAACACCCTAGGCAGTGAACCTAATCGTTGTAGTGTAGTAATTAGGGTAAGCCACGGGTATTGATATCGTTCTCTAGGGGAATAGGAATGCTAGTAGGGAGTTACTACGCTAAGGTTAAGGTTGAGGAAGATTATTTTTTATCTTTTTATATTTTATGAAAATGGAAAAGTACGAATCTCGGGTATTGGATTTGGGGGGTTGGTATTTCTACCGATTACTCTACTATTATCTAATTATCTAAACTAAGGTTGTGGGAGTCTATGTCTAATTAATGTGTGCTCGTATGATAGTTTAAAGATGTGTTTACTTAGTTTGTATTACTCCTTAATTATCTCCTATTGATGGTTGAGTGTCACGTCTTATTCCTAGTTGCGTTGTGTTTCTAAAGTTGTAGGGTATGCGTTTCTCCCTAACTCTTTGAACTTACCAAAGGGTCTTGTCTACAAATCCACTTAGAGATTATAGACTCCTACTCTAAGGCGCTCTTCGGATGGTTTAGCCTACAATCACTCAGGTAATCATACTCTAAGGTTCACAAAGATGAATCAAGCATTAAGTACACAACGAATGACCTATCGCATTACTAGATCATTAATCAACTAAGATAAGAAACAACCAATCAATATTCAATAATTAAGTTTCATACTTCCTAAGCAAACACACAAAAAAATTAGCCGGACATGGAGAACATGCAAGCATACACACAAATAATCAAAGACATAATTGAATTAATGAAGCAAAGACTTATCTTGGTGTAAGATAGGGTTAAAAACCCTAAAATACTGTACAAGACACCTTAGGTTCGGTTTTAGGTTTTTACTCCAAAGACTCTCCACCCAAAGACTGAAAAATTCGGATTATATATATAAGATTACAATTGCGACGGCGTCACCTTATGTTTAGTGACGCCGTCGTGTCGCCGCCATTAGGGTTTCGTCTTGGCCACGTTAACCTTGCGACGGCGTCACCTTATGTCCGTGACGCCGTCCTCTTCAGCTTCTGACGTCGTCTGGATCGCATCTAGGCCGTCTGAGTAGCGACGGCCTACTCTTTCACAACTAGACGCCGTCTCTTGAAAACACGAGTTTTGAGTTCTGACCCGTCACAATAATTCTCCGACGGCGTCGCAAATAGCTCCTGACGCCGTCGCCTTCTACATTCAGCGACTGTGAGTGTCTCGATTTCGACTTTGGCCATTTTCTTCATATATTTGCGCCTTTTCGTCCAAATAAGTGTCATTCCAACATTTTGCCTTCACGAGACCTAAAAAGTGAAAAGGAACGATATTAAGCAATAACGGATACAAAAGTGATCAAATAAGGACTTAAATGACCCCTCAAAATGGTACCTTTTAAAACCTTATCACGTACTTACTTTTTTCATTAGTATAATGTCTTCTTTATTTCTTTCTTATAAAAACGTGCAAGTATCAATAAAATGCCGCGGTTTCTAGCTAACTCCGCGACACATCTTACATTGTTATTCCCATATACTGTATGTTTTAACAATTTTTAATTTTATGCCCACGCGGCGTGCATGCACTATATTAAAACCCACGATGGTAAAAGGATAAGTTAACCTACTAAACAACTTGTTGAATAAGAGGGTTGCAAACCCATCAACACCGGATCACGAATCCTTGTTAAACACCTTGTTCTCAAGACGTTGGAATAAGCTTTGTGCGCATCCCACGACGAATGCGCAACAACTCACATGTGCACGTTTAACAACTTTGGAACCAAGACACTTGATTCCTTAATTTGGTATTTACAGTACGCTGCATATCATTAACATACACGATTATGATGATACTTGGAAATTATTTTTTAAAGTATCTTAGATCTTCATACATGATTATGGATTTCTGGTATTATTCATACTTGCATATACATGTAACAATGAATACGTTTTTTACGCGAAGACAAACAGACAAGTATGTATGCTATGAATGGCAATGATACAAAATGATTTTTATTAAATAACTACGAGTTATTACAAAAGGGGTGCTACTTTACAACATATACGCCTACCAACTATTACAACTTCAACATTTACATAGGTGGTTCCTCTTTATTCATGCTCCTGCCAAGCACTTTTTCAAAGAAAATTAACCATTAAGAAGTAAAGACTTCATCCTCCTTTCAGCAGGTTCTGAGCACAACCTTGGGATGTAAATAAAGCATGTGCTCCAGTCCACTAAATGTTTAGCTTTCCACATTGAACTCAGCTCCCAAGTTTCCTTAGGAGGGAGTTGGGTGTCCTAGCATTCAATGACTAAGTTGGACTTAAACCCATCCCTTTAGCAGACTTTATAACCAAGTCTCTAGCCAGACCCTTCGTCAAGTGATCAGCTAAGTTCTGTTGAGATCTAACAAACTCTATAGATACCACCCCATTCATGATAAGCTCACGAATCATGCTATGTCTGACACCTAAGTGTCTAGACTTACCATTGTACATCTGGCTATAAGCCTTAGCCAATGTAGTTGCACTATCACACCGGATAGAAATAGGTGCTATAGGTTTAGGCCACAATGGAATCTCAAGAAGCAAGTTTTTCAACCATTCAGCTTCTTTACCAGCAGCTGCTAAAGCCACAAATTCAGATTCCATTGTTGAACTGGTGATACAAGTTTGCTTCTTGGATGCCAAAGAAATTGCACCTCCACCAAGTAGGAATACCCAGCCACGGGTAGACGAATTGTCTTCAGTGTTACTGATCCAACTTGCATCAGTGTATCCTTCCAACACTGATGGGTAGCCAGTATATGAGAGACTATAATCTATAGTTCTCTTCAAATACTTCAGTACCCTCTGAACTGCTTGCCAGTGATGAGCACTAGGATTACTAGTATACCTGCTCAAATTTCCCACTGCAAAACCAATATCAGGTCTTGTACAAGTCATGGCATACATCAGGCAGCCAATTACCCTAGAATACTCAAGTTGAGATACAGCCTTGCCATGATTAGGCATCAGCTTCTCACAAGTATCCATAGGTGTACTCACTGGAGTACAATCAAAGTAATTGAATTTCCTCAGCACCTTCTCAATATAATGAGACTGAGAGATAGAAATTCTTTTACTTTCATGTTTAATCCTTAAACCAATGATAACATCAGCCTCCCCCATGTCCTTCATAGAGAACCTTGATGACAAAAATTCCTTTGTCAGATCAACCTGATTTTGGTCAGTGTCAAAGATCAACATGTCATCAACATATAGACAAATGATGACTCCTTTACCAGATTCATCAAATTTGCTATATACGCATTTGTCAGCTTGGTTAAGAACATAACCACTAGACAAAACCACTTCATCAAATTTTTGATGCCATTGCTTAGGTGCCTGTTTAAGTCCATAAAGAGACTTAATCAGTTTACACACCTTGTTTTCATTGCCAGGCATGATGAAGCCCTGAGGTTGGTTCATATAAACCTCCTCTTCCAATTCACCATTCAAGAAAGCTGTCTTCACATCCATCTGATGAATAACCAGATTGTGAATAGATGCCAAAGAAATCAGCAGTCTTATGGTACTGATACGAGCCACAGGGGCATAAGTATCAAAATAGTCTATTCCTGACTTTTGTTTAAAGCCCTGAATGACTAGTCTAGCCTTGAACTTTTCAATAGTTCCATCTACCTTCATTTTCCTTTTGAAAATCCATTTGAAACCTAGAGGCTTGCAACTTGGTGGTAGATCAACCAACACCCAAGTGTTGTTGCCCATGATGGAATCCATCTCATCATTTATTGCTTCTTTCCAGAAAGCAATGTCCTGGGACTTCATTGCTTCTTCAAATGTTTTGGGGTCATCCTCAACAATGAAGCAATAGGAGTATTGGTCTGAGACCTCATCCCTGGTTCCTTCAACTAAGTATAGTTGAAACTCAGGTCCAAATAACTTTGGAGTCCTGACCCTTTTGCTCTTCCTGAGCACAGGTTCAGGTTGTTGAACCACAACCTCATCAGGGACCACTGATGGTTCATCATCAGGGACCTCTGATACACCAGTGTCATGAGTTCCATTAGGAATCCTCATACTTGGTCTAGGGACTGATAAGAATCTATTCTCATCAAAGTTTGCATCCCTTGACTCAATTATTGAGTTAACTGAAACATATTCATTAGGTTCAATAACATAGAACCTAAAAACCTTGGAATGCTCAGCATATCCAACAAAGATGCAGTCAATGCCTCTTTCACCCAAAGTTTTTAGCTTTGGATCAGGGAGTCTTAAAACAACCCTACAACCCCATACCCTGAGATAGTTCAGGTTGGGTTTCTTTTTAGTCCATAGTTCATAAGGGGTAACCTTGTTCCTTTTGTTGGGAATCCTATTTAATAAATAGCAAGCTGTTAACATAGCTTCACCCCAGAACCCTTGACTCAGTCCTGAATAGGACAACATGGAATTAACCATCTCCTTCAGCACCCTGTTTTTCCTTTCAGAAATACCATTTTGCTGAGGAGTATAAGGGGCAGTCGTTTCATGGATTATACCAACAGACTGAAAATACAGAGTATCCATGCACTCACCTCCCATATCAGTCCTTAATCTTTTGATCAAAGACCCAAGTTGTAATTCAACTTCAGTTTTAAACACTTTGAATTTATCTAATGCTTCATCCTTGGAATGTAACAGATAGACATAACAAAATCTAGAAGCATCATCAATAAATGTCACAAAGTACTTCTTATTCCCCAAAGAAGGAGTGGCATGCAAATCACACAGGTCACTGTGTATAAGCTCCAAGACCTTAGTCTCACGACTAACACCCTGAAAAGGTTTCTTGGTTATCTTGGTCAACATGCAAGTTTTACACTTTTCAGTGTCCATGTCAAAAGCTGGGATCAACCCATCCTTAGACATATCTTGCATTCTTTTATAGTGTACATGGCCAAGTCTTTGATAACGCTACACGCGTCGTTCGGGGTCAACGAAACTTCCTTTTCTTCGAGCAAGTTTTATAACACCCTAGGCAGTGAACCTAATCGTTGTAGTGTAGTAATTAGGGTAAGCCACGGTTATTGATATCGTTCTCTAGGGGAATAGGAATGCTAGTAAGAAGTTACTACGCTAAGGTTAAGGTTGAGGAAGATTATTTTTTGTATTTTTATATTTTATGAAATGGAAAGGTACGAATCTCGGGTATTGGATTTGGGGGGAGGGGTTGGTATTTCTACCGATTACTCTACTATTATCTAATTATCTAAACTAAGGTTGTGGGAGTCTATGTCTAATTAATGTGTGCTCGTATGATAGTTTAAAGATGTGTTTACTTAGGTTGTACTACTCCTTAATTATCTCCTATTGATGGTTGAGTTGTCACGTCCTTATTCTTAGTTGCGTTGTGTGTCTAAAGTTGTAGGGTATGCGTTTCTCCCTAACTCTTTGAACTTACTAAAGGGTCTCGTCTACAAACCCACTAGGGATGATAAACTCTTACTCTAAGGCACTCTTTGGATGGTTTAGCTTACAACTACTCAGGTAATTATATTCTAAGGTTCACAAAGATGAATCAAGCATTAAGTACACAACGAATGACCTAGCGCATTACTAGATCATTAATCAACTAAGATAAGAAACAACCAATCAATATTCAATAATTAAGTTTCATACTTCCTAAGCAAACACACAAATAAATTAGCCGGACATGGAGAACATGCAAGCATACACACAAATAATCAAAGACATAATTGAATTAATGAAGTAAATACTTATCTTGATGTAAGATAGGGTTTAAAACCCTAAAATACTGTACAAGACACCTTAAGTTCGGTTTTAGGTTTTCACTCCAAAAGACTCTCCTAAAACTGAAAAATTCGGATTCTATATATAAGATTACATATGCAACGGCGTCACCTTATGTTTCGTGACGCCGTCGTGTTGCCGTCATTAGGGTTTCGTCTTGGCCACGTTAACCTTGCGACGGCGTCACCTTATGTCCGTGATGCCGTCCTCTTCAGCTTCTGACGTCGTCTGGATTGCATCTAGGCCGTCTGGGTAGCGACGGCCTACTCTTTTACAACTGGACGTCGTCACTTGAAAATACGAGTTTTGGGTTCTGAACCGTCACAAAAATCCTCGGACGGCGTCGCAATTAGAACCTGACGCCGTCGCCTTCTATTTTCAGCAGCTGTGAGTGTCTCGATTTTGACTTTGGCCATTTTCTTCATATATTCGCGCCTTTTCGTCCAAATAAGTGCCATTCCAGCATTTTGCCTTCAAGAGACCTAAAAAGTGAAAAGGAACGATATTAAGCAATAACGGATACAAAAGTGATCAAATAAGGACTAAAACGACCCCTCAAAATGGTACCTTTTAAAACCTTATCAAATATCCCTACACTTGTTATTTGCTTGTCCTCAAGCAAATGTGCTTTTAACCAATTAATTTATAAGTTAGGGGTCATGAAGCATTAATTCAAAACGGTCCACAACACATATAAGCCCCGCAAAAGTCATAACAAGCACGGAAATTACATACTAGCACCTCACATGGGGTGTTTGGATACTCACATCTCTCTCGGGTGTATATATGAAATATAACAAATAGGAAATGGACGATAAACACTCATTAACCGGTCCTAGTACATAGATTACCATAGGCTTGAGAATAGATCAAACCTCCATCGCTTTGGCGTAAGCACCTAGGAAAGACTATCAAAGAGGTCTTTTAAAGGGTTGTAATGTTAGGCTTACGGTAGGGAAACAAAGGGTTTGGTGGGATAGGCTATTTAGTGGTGGCAAGTCAAAAATCTCTATGTTAAATGCATACGAAGAATGGCGTTGCTAAGCCAAGACTCGACACTCTAAAACTCTAGGTAACGGAAATAAACAAACATAACTTTAAAGGATAGATATAGGATGGTAGCCCGTATATATATATATATATATATATATATATATATATATATATATATATATATATATATATATTCTTTCTATATTTTCTTTTTCGTTTTTTTTTTTTTTTTTTTTTCATACATTTTTACTCTACCATCCTCTACGATAACATCAAAATACTAGGGATTTATAGGCATATCCCTACACTTGAGTTTTTATTACTCTAACACTAATTTGACCCGATTTGAAAAGATTAAAACACTTGGGGTACATTATTACGCAAACAAAGGGAATTTGAATTTAACGTTCCCTTCCCGTCATTTCATAAACTTTAACTTTTCCCATGAATCCCAATCGTCCCAAAACTGTATACAAAGGGGACTCGACTTAGCAACTTATGCAAGCAACTAGATAATTGAACTAAGGGTTTGGGGTGATAACAAACATTTGCACTAAAAGTGAGTGCATAAGGGGTAGGCTAAGGCGATTTGGGTGTATATTTGGGGGTGGGGTGTAAACAATGCTCTTCATTGATATTTCGGAAAAACCGAAACATCACGAGAACCGCGAAAAGGATAGGCTCTGAGGGGTTAACTAGGGGTATCGTGTACTAAAGATGAGTACAACGCAAAGGGTGTGGGGGAATTACTCAACCGATATGGAAGAAGTAATTATATTACACGTATCAAACAAGGGTTATTCTAATGCCTCTTATCATTTAGTTATTCCTAACTACACAAGTGTAGTCTCACTTGCGATCTCGGAATGCATCACAAAACAAGTTCTAGAATCTAATATACTACCGGTTCACACTCTAAGCATTGAAGATGAATGCTTTAATTCCTACTAATCTAAGGGCGATCCTCACATTTTGGTGGAATTTGGGTGGTAAAGGGTTTTTGTGCTAGTCATGCAACTTCCTATCCATGAGACGCTTTTGTTAAGACTAATGGCCCACTCCTATATGTCATAAAAAAAATTTAAATTTGGTGCCAAAATTACCCTAACCGACATTTCCTCATGGTTTATTACACAATCACAATTGGACAAAGCAAATAGTCAGGGATAAGCATAGTTTCAAAGTTCCCGTTTTATTTTCCCTCCCTACACTTAAACTGGACATTGTCCCCAATGTTCCCCGAAAGTATCAAAGTTATGATAATGGAAGGTAATTAAAAACGAAAGAAACTAATACTTCCCTGATTAGCTTGGTAGGATCCGTGTAAAGTGGTGGTTAAATCCTTTTCAAGAAGAATTATTGCGTGAACAGCTCCTTCCAATCTTATGTAACTTCTTCTTGACAAACTAAACCTGCACACTTGAAGAAAACAAACGAAACCTTCGCGTAAAATCGGCGGTAATAGTATATATAAGACTCGATTTAAACTAGGATATAATGCTTGTGGAATGGATGTTTACAGAATTTCTAAGAAAATTAAGACCTGGAAAATTCCAAAAATTTATAAGTAGCTCAGAAAACGAGAAAAAAGTAATCTGATGTTTTTACTCCTTCCTGACGCCGTCAGGTTATCCTGACAAAAACTGGTCTGCGATTTTCTGGAAAAAATTCTGGAAAATTTACATCTTTAGAATCTGGAAAAATTTCTGCAAAATATCCATTATGACTCGATACAAGCATTTGACTCGAACAAACAAACATAAATATCTTTTAGTTAATTGTTATTCTCATGTTTACGTTTCTTTTGAAAACGTGTGTAATCCTCCCTACACTTATCCTTTATGTAAAATACCTTTATATGTAATTAAGACGAGGTTAAAAACAAAATAAAGCATTTTTACAAATTTAAACATGAGGATAAACAATTAATAAAAGATATATGACACTAACAAGCAAACAATTAAGCATGGGTTGCCTCCCACGAAGCACTTTTCTTTATTAAAGAGTCTTGTAGCTAGACTCATAGTCGTGCTTCTATGTTTCCTCACCTATCCTCTCGTGCTCATACTTAAGCCATTCCAACGCTCTTTCATTCTTTTTGTAATCATCTCCTAATTCAAGGCATTTTTTGTAATACCGCTTAGTTTTCTCATATGGGTACCTAAGCCCACTCTGCTTATCCCTTTCACTAAGCAATGGAATAGGGGTCATTCTATTACAAACCTCGATGTCCTTATGTTTAAACCTAGGATGAGCGCGTGGCATTTGGTAGATGAAATCTTCAACTTCATCAGAGAATGTAATTAGACCATCAATCATCCGTTCATTCAACCTAGTCAATTTTTTGAAAGGTTTTCCAAAAATTACTTGAGTGAGGTCCTTATCTATAAATTCTCCTAAGTCTTCTAAGACCATGAACTCTACCAAATAAGCAAAACTTCCGACAAACACGTGCAAATAAATGACTGCTTCAACAACATTGTTCCCTTGATAAGTTAACTCATTGACCTTGATTTTGTTGTATAGGTCCCTTGAGATTAAGTTTAAAGGTAAGAATGAATTCAAATAAGCATCGAACCCTTCTAGTCCTATTTTGCAAGGGAATTGCATGTTAAAGGGGCCATCTTTCTCAATCCTACACCTAGGGTCAAAACATTGGGAGGGGTCTTCCTCATTAATGACCTCTCCGCTATCAAGTGCCTCACCATAATCAAATTCCTCATCAGAATCAGAGTAATAGAAAGGACTTTGTTGTTGCCAATTTATCTCATTATGCCCTAGGTGATTACCAAAATGGTGAGTGGGTGAAGGGTTTTGTGGGATTGCGTTCTCAATCTCGGGATTGGGAACGGGTAGAGTGAAGAATCTTCGATGGAAGATACGGATCATGGTGAGTGATGGTTTTTACGAACGAGGGTCACGAAGAAGGGGGATAGACTAAGAGAAAGCTAAAAATGAGAAAAAATTTACTTGATAGGAATCAAGCAAAGAACCTAAACGAGGTGGACTACTAACTAGCTATTCTATTCCCCGGCAGCGGCGCCAAAAACTTGATAACGCTACACGCGTCGTTCGGGGTCAAGGAAACTTCCTTTTCTTCGAGCAAGTTTTATAACTCCCTAGGCAGTGAACCTAATCGTTGTAGTGTAGTAATTAGGGTAAGCCACGGGTATTGATATCGTTATCTAGGGGAATAGGAATGCTAGTAAGAAGTTACTACGCTAAGGTTAAGGTTGAGGAAGATTATTTTTTGTATTTTTATATTTTATGAAATGGAAAGGTACGAATCTCGGGTATTGGATTTGGGGGGAGGGGTTGGTATTTCTACCGATTACTCTACTATTATCTAATTATCTAAACTAAGGTTGTGGGAGTCTATGTCTAATTAATGTGTGCTCGTATGATAGTTTAAAGATGTGTTTACTTAGGTTGTACTACTCCTTAATTATCTCCTATTGATGGTTGAGTTGTCACGTCCTTATTCTTAGTTGCGTTGTGTGTCTAAAGTTGTAGGGTATGCGTTTCTCCCTAACTCTTTGAACTTACCAAAGGGTCTCGTCTACAAACCCACTAGGGATGATAAACTCTTACTCTAAGGCACTCTTTGGATGGTTTAGCTTACAACTACTCAGGTAATTATATTCTAAGGTTCACAAAGATGAATCAAGCATTAAGTACACAACGAATGACCTATCGCATTACTAGATCATTAATCAACTAAGATAAGAAACAACCAATCAATATTCAATAATTAAGTTTCATACTTCCTAAGCAAACACACAAATAAATTAGCCGGACATGGAGAACATGCAAGCATACACACAAATAATCAAAGACATAATTGAATTAATGAAGTAAATACTTATCTTGATGTAAGATAGGGTTTAAAACCCTAAAATACTGTACAAGACACCTTAAGTTCGGTTTTAGGTTTTCACTCCAAAAGACTCTCCTAAAACTGAAAAATTCGGATTCTATATATAAGATTACATATGCGACGGCGTCACCTTATGTTTCGTGACGCCGTCGTGTCGCCGTCATTAGGGTTTCGTCTTGGCCACGTTAACCTTGCGACGGCGTCACCTTATGTCTGTGACGCCGTCCTCTTCAGCTTCTGAGGTCGTCTGGATTGCATCTAGGCCGTCTGAGTAGCGACGGCCTACTCTTTTACAACTGGACGTCGTCACTTGAAAATACGAGTTTTGGGTTCTGAACCGTCACAAAAATCCTCGGACGGCGTCGCAATTAGCACATGACGCCGTCGCCTTCTATTTTCAGTAGCTGTGAGTGTCTCGATTTTGAATTTGGCCATTTTCTTCATATATTCGCGCCTTTTCGTCCAAATAAGTGCCATTCCAGCATTTTGCCTTCAAGAGACCTAAAAAGTGAAAAGGAACGATATTAAGCAATAACGGATACAAAAGTGATCAAATAAGGACTAAAACGACCCCTCTAAATGGTACCTTTTAAAACCTTATCAGTCTTGCAAGCCATAGGGTAGAGTCAGTCAGGTCATAGGTGGTCACAAAGGCTGAAATAACACTATCAGTGGAAACATTAAGCCTGAACATTTGATTACATAAATAACCAAAACCAATAAAAACACCACATTTAGATAAGACAAATTTATCAGACTCAATAACTTGTTTATATCCATGATTATTCAACACACTACTTGAAACCAAGTTCTTCCTGTTATCAGGAACATGAATAACATTAAAAAAAGTTACAATCTTTCCAGAACTAAACCTAAGATCTACACAACCACGACCATGCACCAAGGCTGTTGACTCATTTCCCATGTGAAGAATAGAACCATCATTCAGTGACTCATAAGTCTTGAACCAGTTTCTATCTTTACACACATGAACTGTTGCACCAGAGTCAACCCACCACGCAACATCATCATCCTGCACATAATAAGATTCAGATACATATGTAACATAATAAATCTGAAAAGACTTATTAAACATATTCTGACCTTTCAGTGAGTTGGTTGATCCACCACTCCCTGAACCATTAGTGTCAGATCCATTGGCTTTACCACCAACTTTAACACTCTTGCAGTCCCTTTTGATGTGACCAATTTTGCCACATTTCCAACAAGTAGGTGTTGCCTTCTTGTTAGGATCTGCCCTTGTGTTGTCATGATATTTGCGTTTGCCTTTGTTGTCATTGTACCTGGTGGAGTTATTATGCTCCACCATATTGACAACAGATGCACCAGTAGCATTGCTACTCTTTGGCTTGTCATTATCCTGCACCTTGAGAGATTCCTCAATGCGCAGATGACTGCCCAACTCAACCAGAGTTAACTCCTCTTTCTTATGTTTCAAGGTATGCTTGAAATCTTTCCAAGAAGGAGGGAGTTTGTCAATGACACAAGAGACTTTAATGGCCTCATCCATGTTCATATTGTGTTGTGTAAACCTTCCAAGTATTCCAAGAAGTTCATTGTATTGTTTCATAACTGGTCTTGAATCAGTCATTTTGTAATTTGTGAAATTACTAACAAGGAACTTCTTACTTGATGCATCCTCAGCCATATATTTGGCATCCAAGGAGTCCCACAGTTCTTTGGAAGATTCAAAGTTCTGATCAGACATACCATTGAGAATTAAGCCTCTGCATATGTAGTCATCATTCTCCCATTTGCTCCTCCTCCTGATCTGCTCCACAGTAGCATCATTCCCATCATCAGGAATAGGTGTGGTTAGCACATAAACCACACTCATGCTTGACAGCAAGAAGTGCATCTTCTTCTGCCACCTCCTAAAGTCCACCCCTTCAAACTTATCAAGCTTGGCAAAGTTTGAAGCCATGTGTTTCATTGCAGCAGTTGCCATTGATTATCACAAAATAGTTTACTTTGATTGTTGGGGTTTATGTCCCAGAACAGGGTAAAGATAATCAATGTCAGCAGAAACAAATAACAAGTCAGCAGAAACAAATACCACTAGGTGGTTACCGGATATCACTTGGAATCGTGTGATCACTTTCCAAAGTAAATTATTCGACCCTAATGCCTGGGTTACACGAATATCTACTTGGGATAAGACCAAATGTATGTTATTGAATTAGGCACAAATCAATAACCCTTGCGCTTATAAGTGTTAATCTTTTTCTGTATATCTTTCATGCATAATCAGATCTCCTATATATAGGAGGTTACTCTTAGACAGTCCAATGGAATTATGAGTATTAATCGGCCCATTAATAGCCTCATAATTATCCCCATTATAGCCGTTAGTAGTTACATGACTAATTAAACGTGGTCATTAAGCAGTTGAAACTGCCACTTGAATAGGTCAAAGCCGTTACAAGCAGTACTTTCATCAGTACTTTCATAGCGCTAGCAGTGGATACACTGCTTCAGTGGAAACCACAAGCTTCAGTGGAAAACACAAGCTTCAGTGGAAACACTGCTTATCAGTGGAAACCACAAGCAGTACTTTCCACAAGCAGTACTTTCTACTAGCACTACCAATACAAATCACTATTAGAGTCAGGGTGTTCATGGACCTTATGGGTGTACACTCCGTACCTCCTAACCCATTACAAGGTGTGAACTAATCCCACAAGTGCACTAAATTTTCCAACAAGAAGGTATTTTAAATTTCGGAATTTTAAATTCTCAAGAATTTAAAATTTCAAATTCACGAACCAAACGCCACCTTAATGTTTATCTTCATAATAATAAAATCTGAAAATCTTAAAGATTACTAATATATTGTCCAGGTGGTTTAAATATGTGATGTGTATATATGGTTTACAGATATATACGATAGATAAATTAAGTTGTTGGCAAGCAATTAAAGGAGTTAGGATTATTTAACTATACAACTACGTGCTATGTTCCTTTGTCCCTAATAAACGATCTTACTGCTTCTTGATTCTAACTCTTGTATCCTGATTGGTTAGTTTTTAACTAAGTTAAATATTTGATTAAGACATAATAGGATGGTGATGAATTTTCATGTGTGTCATAGGCATATATTCAACAATCATGTATGCATGGCTCTATTATAGAAATGATAAGGATTACTTTAGTACACAATAAACAGACTCAGCATCAAACTATAATCAAAACATAATTGTCAGGTTTTGTTTATCGTAATTCTTTTGCTTTTATTCTCCTTGAAGATTATTCGGATCAGTGAAGCGGCTCAACAAGGATTGGGTACTTGTTCTTTGGCATCCTGACAAGCGTTGGCTGCACAGAGTCATCTTTCTCTATTGGTTTCCACCTGCAGATTAATGTATCTCTTATTGTATATGCTAGTAGTGGTTATCACTAATGTCGCGTTTTTATGTTATCATATATGGCATTAACTTACTTGTATCTGCAGACAAGGTGATGAATGAAAATAGATATTTCGAGCTTGGCCAGATTAATTCCAGGGCACATACGTGGTCCACTTCCAAACCCAAGGAAGCTAAAAGATCGTAAAGGATCCTGTAACCCAAACAAGATAATCAAGCATGTGGTGAAAATATCTGGAAAACTTGCAAATGGGATGAACTCACATCGAATCGAGATGGATCAAATTTATGTGGGTCAGCAAAAACTTGTGGATCATGGTGAATAGAGACTACATCCAAGTTCACTGACCAACCTTTCTTTATACTGTGTCCTGAAAAGTTTACAAAACAATATATATTCTTTGCTCATCAAGTGTTTCTTACTGACGTATGGAGGAGGAGCTGAGGGAAGTTACCATTGATTTCAAAGTCCTGTGCGGCTTTTCTAGAATACCAAGGTAAGACTGTTGCTCTTCTTAGAGTCTCACTGACTACCTGATTGACCATCAAAGTATAAAAAAATCATTTTACATATATATAGTATAATTATATATGATCAAATGTTGATTAAAATCATGATTACTTTTGCAGTATAAGGCATGTTATTGACTTCAGACCATGTGAGACTTGATCCAGAATCCCTCTTACTCTGGATCTCCATATGTTCCTCCTGATTAGAATTTTATATTAATACTAACAGTTTTGATAATAAATAACAAATTTGTAGCTACTTGTAAAGTATGAATCTTGCATACCCTGAGACTGTCCAAAGCTGCTGGATTTTCTCCCAGGAATTTAACGAGCCATGTAAGGGCAGCAGTTGTTGTGTCGTGACCTGCAATTAGCAGTGTTAATATGTTGTCCTTCATTTGTGCATCTGTGAGTTTTTCATCATCATCTGATCCATGCTTCTTAATTAACGACCCTAAGAAATCCTGTTGTAAATCGCTTCCAATTCTTCGTCTTGCAATTATCGCGTCTAACATCTCAAACATCTTATCCCGAGCCTGCTCTTATATGTAATATGTTATCAGCCATCTCTTAAAAAAAAAAAAAAAAAAAAAAAAAAAAGCATATATATACACATATATATTTGTGTTGTACGGGGCTATGGTATATTACCTTCATACCACGATAGAAGGCAGTCCCCGGAATATTAAAGGGCAAGGATGCAAACGAGGAAGAAATGATTTTGAAATAGTCTCGAAATTTTTCTTGCTCTTCACCTGTAGGCTCCAAACTCATTATCATGTTGCCAATAACCTTGAGAGTAAACTGCGCAATCACGGTGGTAATACTAATTATAAAAAAATATTCAAGAGTTTAACATGGAGAGAATAATAAATTATTTAGTAACCGTTGAAGCCTCTTCAAGAACAAGGACTTTTCTTCCTGCCCAGTCATCAAACATCTCGATTGCCAAATTGTTAATAAACTGAAAGTATTTCTTGAGGCCATCAATGGAGAGGGGTTCAGCAATGAGGCGTCGGAGGCGCTTGTGTTCTTCTCCATTTTGCTGAAGCAAGCTATTGGGACCCAACACCTTCTGACCCGTGTAGAACAGGTTCAAGCTAACCATCCCATCTTTTCCTGTTAAGAGTATCTTACTTGCTTCCCTACCCGTTGTAAACACCATATATCGTCCTAAAACGTAGCTCTTAAAGACTTTCCCGTATCTACAAAATTGTAATCGAAGTGTTATAAATAAATATAGTTTGGTGTGAATTGCATAGAGTTATATACTATATAAGTGAATCAGTTAAGTACCTTTTTTGCCTTTTGTTCATGAAACTGAAAATACCAGCAGGACTTGAAAATTCGGATATAAAGGAGAAAGACTCGCCTATGATTGGCCAACCAAGACTACCTGGGATCCCATCCATTTCTTTTGGGAAAGCTTTTGCACGAAGCAAGGCTGCCATTGCTGCAACCGCAAGAACTAATCCAGCAACAATCACCACTCCCACCATGCTTAGCTCCATTTCTTCTCTTTAATTAATCAGTAAGGTATAAGACTGTATTTCATATATAGCATCCAATTCATTTCCTTATTATTTTGGCCTTTACCCATTTTCCAATGTCCGTCACTTTCCAGGACTTACACAGAACAAATAGGTTGCATCGAAAACCAACTGTGCATAACATGCGAATCATTCAAGGATTTATTGTTTAGGATGAATTTTATTTTGGCTTTTGGTAAAAACAATGTCTCCCGGCCACCTCCTGGGACGGCATATTTGTCTTTTCCTTTAATTCATTGAGATAACATGAAAGTCCCACTTCTTTGGTATCTGCTTAAGTTGTTTTCACATAACTTAAAACGGGGAGATGAACACAATTTAAACACAAATGGCTTGTTAACAAACATATGCCATTAGTCACTTATATTAGCTTGTATATCTGCACACGCAGACTTGTTCTGAGATTTTTACAGATGATTTTAGTCGTTTGCTTGTCGTGAGTTAGGGTCATGTAACAACTTCCTTTTTAATCTACCATATTCATCAAATGCCAATCAAACTAACTACAAACACTACTTGTCATTTACATGCAGTTCTCATTGCACAATTAAAATACTCAAATGGGAGTCCTATCTTGGCTATTATGAACCACGTTTATATATCACGTAAAAGAATTGATGTACCTAGTATAATCTAATTAGTCAATTTGCTCAGCATGAAATGTTGTTCGACCCGTAACTGATTGCTTTTAAGCTTGAATCAGATAAACTTGACATCCATGACCATGGGCGAGGAGAATCCTCTCCCTCTTCGTTGAGCTTGAGATTGTAAGCATAAGATGGCCATATTACGTCCATCCCACACCCTCTAACACCTCCCATTCTTACCATCTTCATGCTCCTTTCAAGTACCAACAAACTTGAAAATGTCGAATAACTGTTCCCCACAAACACATCCGCTCTTAAGCATACTTGATAATCAATTGCAGCCTGTATCAGATACGGGCGATTGTTGTAAATATTTACCACACCTAATTTCTTCTTCTCAACTGGTTGCAAACCCTCCCTCCAACCATTCAAAATCGAGGAGGAACCCTCTTGATCATCAATGACAAGTGCATCAGCTACAGCAAGGTAAACAAATGTTGGTGTTTTCAGGCCGGGTATATTGGCTACTCTAGTCATGATCTCATCTTTACTACTACATATTTCTGACACATTTAATCTATGTTGTAGCTTCTTGCAGTGTATCATCCAGTCCTTTTCGATTCTCATATGCACTGCTACATATCCCTTACCAGCTCCCAGCTCGTTTATCTTGGCTACAACTTTATCAGCTTCTTTTGAGATTTCGTCTACAAAAACCATACATTCAAATACTCTAGCGTAATCCTTGACAGGCCAATGATCATGCCATAGAAACGGATTCTTTCCATCTATACGAATCGTTTCATTGTTGTTTTTTTTCAATTCCTTCAAATGATCAAGATCCTTGTCAATGGTCCATCGTCTACCACTGCCCTTTTGAACAACAAGGATGTCGCTATGATCGGAATATCGGGCCAGCTGGAGAAAGCCTTTACAAAGTGAATTGAATTTGTCAAAGTGAAAGACTTTATCAAATGAAATGGGTTGTAAGAGATGGGTTTCTTTGTAAAACAAAGAAGCACTTAAGCTAGGCATGACAAGGGTTCTGTTTAGGAACCTTGCAGTCAAAGCAGCTCTTGCAAAAGCAATCTTTTGGTTGTTTAAACCCCACACAATCTGAGGTACCTCTAAATACTTATTATGATCATGAAAATCAAGAAAGCCCAATTTCAAGGATTTATGATGAGGATGGAGTAAAATGGTGGTTATGAAGAAAGCCATGACAATTAAGAAGAAGCATTTTGAGACCAAACCAAAGAATCTCAAATTCATGCTCCTCTGTCTAAACCAGAGACAGTTTTGTTGTGGAAACAAATTGCATGCAGCTCGCTATAAAAATAGAAATTTCATACCTAGCTTAGCTTAATTAATCGGTTGTTTTCAAAGCAAATAAGCCACACATCAAAAAGAGGAAGAAACAAACCGTTTTGGTAAAGTGGAAGAAGATCATTATTTCCATAATTATTAATAATAGCATAAAAAAAAGTTTAAGGTATCATAGTATTAGGTAGTAATTTGTAAAAAGGAGGTGATTTGCACACTCTCAAAAATGATTGGGACACTTGTTTGGAGTTTGCAAATCACCTCTCAAAAAAAGTTTAAGGTATCATAGTATTATGTAGATTTAGATGTAGATGTAATTTGTAAAAAGGAGGTGATTTGCACACTCTCAAAAAAGTTTAAGGTATCATAGTATTAGGTAGACATTTATATCCTTACAGGATAAATCCAAACACTTAAATTTTGAGTGTCTAAATCATTTTAAAAATGTGCAAATCACCTTCCTTACTAATAAACAATCTTTGGGTCGTGAATTTTTGGGAATCAAAAAACATAATTTATTATAAGGAAGACGATGAAATCGATGGACAGCAAAAAGAATTATTGTCCTTCTCTCTTCTCTTATATATACCTACCTCGTTATATATGATAGTCGGTTACTCGCGCGTCACGAAGGCTAGCATCTGTATAACTAAAATTTTCGACAAGCAAATATTTTTTAATTATATATATTTATCATGATAATAATTTTATTGATGTTTTTGTTTAAAACGGTACTTTTTTCTTTAAATCAATAACAAAAAATCCGTTAGTTGTCACACACACCAAACCACACAATTTATATGTCGAGTTCTTTCTCTTCTTCGCATAGAATCCGTCGTCGTGTATCAATTGTGCGGCTGTACCAATTAGGGTTTTGACATCAAGGACACTAGATAACCCCGCTAGACGATTCCTTGTTTGTCCAAATCGCAATGTAAGTTTATTTTTATTTTTTTTTTAATTTATCTTACTTGATTGTTTGTTGAACGTTTGATTGCATTTTATCAGAGGCCATGTTTCATCAAATGTGGGTTATTGATGTGGTTTGATCCAGAAATTGAACATGAATGGTACAGTTATGAGTTGTTTGACATGTCTACTTTGCTCACTCCACATGAAAGACGACAACATCAAGCAGAGATGAACCGTGAAGAAAGGATCTAAGATTTGCAGAATCAAGTTAACCACTTTTCTACCCGTTTGACTTTTTACAAGTCAACATGTTTCATTTTAGCTATGTGTATCCTAGTTGTAGTTCTAAAAAATTAAGTTTGGAAGTGTGTTTTGTATTGGGTTAAGTCAGTTTGTATGATGTTTAATCTATAATTAATGAATATATCTTTTGTTCAATTTCTTTTGTCAATTTACTCATATAAGATGATATAATTCAAATAGCATATTAAAGAGCACAACAAGTAATAAACAAAGCCAAATTTGCATTGATCAAGAAAGTCATGTGGGGGACAAACACATAGTGTTTGGTACCACCTTCACAAAAGTTGTGAAGAGTGCATTGTTTAATACAACCACCATTACCAAATATTACTTCTTGAATAATGCAAATAAAAAACAGTTTTCAAAGCTATTCCAAAGACAAGGCTTTATCTGGTGTTGACCCTTCCCCATTTGGAACAAACCCTGTTTTCTTTATTTATTTATTTTTTTTTTATCAAATATTGATCTTCCTCTAATCTTATGATAAATTCTCATTGGACCCAAATCACTAACCACTTTCTTGTTTGTTCCTTTTTTCTTTGATTTTGGTTTAGGAGTAGGTTTTGCACTAGGTTCTGCAACTGATTTCCCTTTGTTTACTCCATCTGGAATAGCATCTACTCCACATGGTCCATCTACTCCATCTACAATAACCATCTTAGTTTCTTCCAAGTTTGTTGCAACTGATTCTTGGGTCTCTATTTTCTCATTAACAGACAAAACATTTCTGTTGAAAGGTTCTCGCTCAAATGACTCTTCATCTGATATATACTGGGAAGGGTCAAGCCAGTCATGCTTCCTTTCCCATTCTTTTTGTTCTCTTTGCTGCCTTAATTGCTCTTGTTCACATCTTTCCTCTTTTTCTCTAGTCAATCTCAAAGCTTATTCATCAAAGAATTCTTGTTCAAGTTTCTGTTGTGCTTGTCTTTTTTCTTCTTATTGAAGCAGCAACTCTTCCATATACTCATGTTCCATGTTCTTTCTAATTTCATCCTCATTCATTGCCTGAAACAATAAAAGTATCCATAAATTCACTCACCCATAAAAAAATAAAATGAACGTTCATATAAAACACATACCTTCTCATTTTGTTGACCTCTCCCAGCGGCTCTTTGACTCCTCCCACCACCTCTTTGCCCCCTCCCACCACCTTTTTCCCTATATTAGAACTCCCCTCACCTCTACCACATATGCCCCTTGACCCTCTACCACATCTGCCCCCTCCCCCTCACCTCTACCACATTGTCACACACACCACACCACACAAAATGACTAGAAACTTGTAAAAGGCTTGGAGTTATCCTAAGAGTTACGTCTCTATGAAGGTAACTCAACTTTGGTCACATTACACATTCGGTCCCTCAATGCTATTGTTGTATGTTTGTGACACGTTAAACTTTCTAAAACCATTTACATAATATTAATACTTATAGTTTGGCTATCGGGTTGACTAACCAATTACGTAAAGCATTCGACTTATAAAAGTCGTAGTCAAACTTACTATATGTCTAACAAATTTACCCTATTATTAAGATTTAGTCCTTGAAATCTCTTGTCTAACACTTGTGCCCATACCCAAAACTTACTCACATCTTAGTCCTCATTCTTTCTTAGCACTTACAACATTATCCATCTAGTTGCAATATTATATTTGATCTTGCAACGCTTAACTATCTATAACATCACCATTTACCTTACAAAGCACTAACACATTCTTATTTTTATCCCATAGCCAACACTTTTTAGTGAAACTATAACATTCATATCATATTTTACCATAGCAATTCAATCATTCTATCAACTTTTTCACTATAACACCATGTTCTTACTCATTTTTTTCTTTCTAAAATTTTCATCAAATACTACGTGTCACTTGGAAATTTACTATTTTGACTTTGCATAAGTCAACTATGACTAATAGTATCACAATTTTGCTAATACCAATTAGCGTCTATCACGATCATTTCTCATATTTTACTCAATGTCACAAGACATTTTAAAATTCTACTAAGTTTCTCCACTCAATGACCTTTTCTTCTAGGCACCTATACCAAAGGCCTCGCATTCCCATCTCAATTTTAAAATTCTCATCTAAATCATTTCACACCTATCTTATTTCTTATGACGTTTATCTTATTTTAATTTTCACTTTCTACTCCTCTACCCGTACTCAAGCAATACCATTGAAGATCATGCTAAGAACCTATTATCATGGCGATGAACCAGTTAAATCCGGTTAAGCACCGGCTATTCCGGCTAAGACCAGCTTAGATCATGCTAAGAATCAAAAATTTCGGCCAAGAACCAATTAGATCCGGCTAAGAACTGGCTTTTTTTTTCCAAGAACCAGTTAGATCAAGCTAAGAACCAGCTATTTCATCCAAAAACTAGTTTGATCCGGCTAAAAACCGGGTATTTCGGCTAAGAATCAGTTAGATCTGGCTAAGAAAGGGCTCTTCAGGCCTGGTAGATCCAGCTAAGAAGTATCTATTCCGGTCAAGAACAAGTTAGATCCAGCTAAGAACCGGCTATTCCGACCAAGAACTTGTAGGATATTGGATTTCACATACACATCAAACCATTAACACAAGTAGTCGTACAAGAGTGTTTTAGAGAGAGAAAGTTAGAGGTTTAGGGAACTTAGTGAGAGAAAGTGAAAGATATTATTATGAGCTCCAACTCTCTACCTTGGGAGGTAGAGAGTATTTATAGTCTTACATAAAACGCCACACAACGGGTTGTGGATCAGGCATACAGTGGGTAAAGACCCGTCCGTCCTCCACGGTGTTACTTAACTAAATACTACTTAACATATAACGATTACGTATACTTGAGGTGACCGACTCTTTAATACCTGGAATTTCTAATTCCTAACAATCTCCCCCTAAGGGAGTCACCTCAAACGTATACTAAAATTACATTGAATACAAACAGATATTACATTAACAATTGTTCTTGTATTCTTGATGTAGTACTTTGCTCCGAAGCTCGTAGTCATTGATTCCACTCATTGCATGTTTGGTTAATCCAAGTGGAGGTCTTTTACTGATCCACGTGATAATAAATTTGAGCCAGCTTTTGAGATCATCAGCTAATAAAAATCTCTGAGACATCCATTGTGGTGTTGGTATTATGTGATGTTGTGA
Organism: Chrysanthemum seticuspe; assembly: GCA_019973895.1. Classification (NCBI taxonomy): domain Eukaryota; kingdom Viridiplantae; phylum Streptophyta; class Magnoliopsida; order Asterales; family Asteraceae; genus Chrysanthemum; species Chrysanthemum seticuspe. The sequence goes on along the minus strand of BPTQ01000004.1, from coordinate 9,785,259 downwards.
CTTTCGGACCGACATGCTCACATTCTGGATCATGATATCTTCTTATCAGAGTAACGGAAGCTTTCGTTGATTCATGATATTGGCAGCAGCGTAGCAGAAGCATGGAGTGATTATATCAGAGTTATTGATGCACTAATCATGATTTCTTTTGAGATGAATGTGTTAAGTGAGCATGCGGCTATGGATTGACCGATTCATTCTGATCAGCTGCAAACGTCGGGTGTACCTGCATAAAACAGTTAGCAATAAAGCGCACGAAAAGTGTCTTTGATCACTTTCGTTGAATTGAGGTACACGGCCCACGGTTCCCCGTTGATCAGTACAAGTGCTGCCTGTGATCAGGTAAGATTCCGAAGAATTTCCTTGACAGGGTTTCGCAGCTGCTCTAGCTTTTCTCAAACTGGAACGTTCTCAAAGAAGACAACACGGAGTGAGTGAACCAGCGAATAGAAATTCACTGATTGATGAAAAGATATTTGAAAAACAATCTTGTATTACTCAATAGAAATTGTTTTTGCAATACAACGAAGGTTTTAATGAAAATCAATTATCAATCATAAAACACCTTTTGATTTGAAATATCCGTACACGGTCGATTTGCTAAAGAAAAGAGTTTTTAAGCACAACGATCGGTTTTTCAAAGGTATCTGTCAATCCATAACCTGAACCAGGATTGATTCAAAAGATTGAATCTCCCCATTGTTTCTGTTCAGTTGTCACATGGTTGATCTATTGATTAGATCTCACATGCCACCCACCAGGAGCTTGTTTGATGTTGGCTCCAGAAGGCTTTCCATCTTCATTGTGAATATGTTAGCATATCACTCAGATGTTCTGGCAATACCACAAGGATAATGCGTAGGACTCAAGATATAATCTCTCTTTCCACATTGTGTGAAACAGATAGTCTTCACTGAAAGTGTCCTAATGAGATTTATAGATGATCTCGTGGCTCTAGACTCAATATGTGCATATTTGGATCCTGTATCGGAGACTAGGGAGAGGGTCTCCTTCTTCAATATCAACAATCTCTAAGAGAAAGTCGATAGATAATGTTGGTTCCCCGTGAGAATGAAACAAGTCCTTTAAAGAGGAACTTGAGTGGTTTGGAAAGTTGAAGTGCAGTGCGTCACTGGGTCCATGACGTCTTGTCTTTAATACCGATGTTACCATCAGTAGCATATGAATTGAACCCGGTTTCTGCCCTATGGTTGAATAAATGGAGGGCTATTTCTTTTCACCCTTTTCTCATTCAATTCCTTTTCATTCTTCAACCCCTTCAGTGCTTACCGAGACTTCATAGCAAGAACCTTGTTGGGTTTGTTCCAGTACTCGCTCTGTCTCAGTCCGCACTCTTCCCATATCTCATTTTTCTCCTTTTATCATCATACCTAAGAACTCTACACTAACTAGTGGATAGTCCTTGGGTAGATCCCTCCGGTTCTGGCGGATCATGGGAACAAATACCTAACCTTATCATCCTTATATCACCATACATAAAGTAAAGTTGGTCGGTCTATTTGGTATTGTTCATCTGCCATTTGGAACCAATTGAAAACCATTTGAAAATCAATCCAGATACTTATGATATATTATCAAAGCATTTTGTACCTGAATTGTTTTTGATATTTTTAGAACGAGAACTCCCCCTCAACATGTGCATCAAATGTTTGAAATCGTTTTGCACACGGAGGCAAGAGGAAGAATTAACTTCTTTGATTACCATTTTCTAAAAAGATATCAACATCACTTCCCTAATCAAGACAAGTAGATAAAGCATTTTGGGGAAGGATGAGATTTTCATAATTTTGCTCCCCCTCAATATGTGCCTCGAGAATTGAAAAAAGTTTTGCACATACTAGAGGAAACCTGCACATTGAGATAAGTGATCACGTTTCAAATCATAGGTTTAAGATAGATGCTCCCCCTCAACATGTGCATGGAAAATTTGAAATCGTTTGTCACATGTGGGAAGGAGAGCTTGTACATCCTTATAAAACCATTTACCGAATTATCAGTTTAAATCCAATTTAAATCACACATTCTCCCCCGATCACAATTATCAAATCATTTGAGATTTGTGATCTCTTATAGATTTAAATTGATTTTGAAAGCTTTTAAGGAGAATTGTGATTTGATTATGCCAAACGTTTTAACTGATAAGGATCGGATTTTAAGACTTTAAACTCCATTGATAAAACATGCATGAATATCTTTTGAAAACAATTGAATGACAAATAACTTTTTAATTTAATTGAAATCATTCTCCCCCTCAATCAATGACCTAGGTTGTTGATTGAGAGATAGATATTTTGACAAATAAGTCCAGATGATTATCAAAAATAGAGACCGAGTTATTTTTCAAAGCAGTTAGTTTTCAGCAGATAAATGTATATAGAATCAGAGCATGGAATTTTGAAAACATGATAAAGTATGGCTCTGTTCTTTCTTTGAAAAGCGGGTTACTGCCTGAAATGACAATAAACCATTTTATTCTCTTTCTCCCAAAAATAATTTTTGATTTTTTGATTTTTTTTTTTAAATAAAAATTCGAACAATATCTAAAGTCCCGTGTCATTCTTTGAATGACAACACAAAGACCGTAGATATTATCGAATCGAGAAAAACATGACAAAATGACAATATTTTTTGAAGATTTTTTTGAATTTTTTCAAATTTTTATGGATTTTGAAAGTTTTATATTTTTCTATTTGATTTTTTGAAGGTTTTATAATTTTGTATTTTGTTTTTCGAATAAATATATACAAGAGATAGATGAGCATAGACCTTTACTCCTCTTCTTCCTCTTGAAGACGTTTGAGTGTTTCAGGTTGAAGGCTTTTAAGGCCAAGTCGTGGAAGAATAAACTCAAAACGTTCTCTAGGAAGAGCTTTGGTGAAGATGTCTGCTAACTGGTATTCAGTCCTCACAAAGCAAAGTTCCACCACACCGTTTTCCACTTGTTCCCTGATGAAATGATGTCGAATGTCGATGTGCTTTGCTCTTGAGTGTTGTACATTGTTGCATGAGAGAGCAATAGCACTTTTATTATCACAGTACAGAGGGATTTTGTTAAATTCAAAGCCATAGTCAGATAATTGAGATCTCATCCATAGGATTTGAGCACAACAAGATGACATGGCTATGTATTCAACCTCTGTAGAGGAAATAGAGGTACTCATTTGCTTCTTTGAAGACCAGCTCACAAGCTTATCACCCAAAAACTGTGCACCTCCAGACGTACTTCGACGAGTATCTTGACATCCTGCATGATCAACATCTGCATAGGCTGTTAGTGACATACCGGTGTCCTTCGGGTACCAAATTCCCATATTGATGGTTCCTTGGAGATACCGAAAGACCCGTTTAACCGCTTCAAGGTGCTTTTTAGTAGGCTTAGCCTGGTATCTAGCACACATGCAAACAGCGAACAAGATGTCTGGTCTACTAGCTGTGAGGTACATCAGGGATCCAATCATACTACGATATTTCGTTTGGTCTACCATGATCCCTAAGTGGTGCTCATCTAGTTTGGTTCGATCAATCATGGGAGTGTCAACAGGGTCACTTGAATCAAATCCAAATTTCTTTATGATTTCAGTTGCATATTTAGATTGATTTATGAAAATGCCTCCGGGACTTTGTGAAATTTGTAATCCCAAGAAAAATGACATTTGTCCCATCATTGACATTTGAATTTTTGAACTCATTTCATTTGAAAAACGATCACACTCATTGGGGTCAGTCGAGGCAAAGATGATATCATCAACATAAATTTGAACATGAATTAAATGTTTGCCTGACTTCCTGCTGAACAATGTTGGATCAACTGCTCCTTTGCTAAATCCGGTAGATAGAAGAAACTTTGATAGTGTATCATACCATGCCCTTGGAGCTTGCTTTAAACCGTAAAGAGCCTTCTTCAAACGATAAACGTGAGTAGGATGCTCTTGATTCACAAATCCTTCAGGTTGGCTGACGTAGACGACTTCTTTAAGATCTCCGTTCAGAAATGCCGTCTTTACATCCATCTGATAGACTACCATGTTCTTACTAGCAGCATTAGCCAAAAATATTCTGATTGCCTCGATTCGAGCAACTGGAGCAAAAGATTCTTCAAAGTCAATACCCTCCTCTTGACGGTATCCTTTAGCAACTAATCGAGCCTTGTTCTTCAACACATCACCATGCTCATCAAGTTTCACTTTGAAGATCCATTTTAGAACAATAATCATAGCAGAGTCTGGAGCAGGTACTAACTCCCATACATCAAGTCGATCAAACTCATGAATTTCATCTTGCATAGCATTGAACCAGCTGTCTTCATTCATGGCAGTTTTAACATCCTTTGGTTCGATCTTTGAGAGTACGGAGTTGAAGAAGCACCATAAGGCATCGGTTGCAAGTTGTTTCCGTGTTGATACAGGACAAGAGGGATTTCCAATGATGTTGTCTAGTGGATGATCGTGAGTCCATTTTCTAAGGTGTTCATGTGGCAGTTGTTGAGGGACTGAGGTAGCAGAGTCGATGTCTCCTGAAGAAGATGGTTCTGATGATGATTAAGGAGCAAATATGTTTTCAAATGGAGCATCTTCAGGAGTAGCAAAGGGATTAACTTCATCATTGATGCCAGAAACAGTTCCATGATGTACATTCGAAGATTGATGATTTGTTGATGAGACTGAGTTATCAGCAGCAGGTGCTTCTTGACTTAATGAAATTGAGACTGAAGGATTGACTTCATTCTCAGGGATATGATCAGCCTCTGTTGTAGGAATCGACATCTCATTAGCACTTGGCTCATAAAGTTCATCAAACATAGGATCAAACAATTTCTTTAAATCATCTTCAGATGGAGGTACATATGGAGTTGCTGGAGAAGAATTTGGTACAAGGGATGAACCAATGGGACTGTTTTGAAGAGTGGGTCCTGAACTGGATTGTCCAGGAGCTATTTGACCGGTCAGCTCATCAAACGTAACGTGAATTGTTTCCATGATATTTCGGGTTCTTTTGTTGTAGATTTGGTATCCCTTTTTGTTTGGTGCATACCCTACAAAAACTCCAATGTCTGCTTTAGCTCTCAGTTTGCCTAAGTCTTGACCCTCATTAGTTGGATAACACAGTACACCAAACACACGAAGGAAAGAGAGATTAGGTTTTCTGTTGTGGACCAGTTCATATGGAGTTTTTCCATGAACAGTGTGAATCAGGGAACGATTTTGTGTGTAGCATGCAGTGGCAATAGCTTCAGCCCAGAGAAACATTGGAACCTTTGAGTAAATCAGCATTGTTCTAGCGGCTTCCACAAGAGTTCGATTTCGTCTTTCAACTACACCGTTCTGTTGAAGAGTTCGTGGAACGCTTCTTTGATGGCTGATTCCAATGCTTTCATAAAATTCACTAAGTTGTTTGTTAACAAACTCAGTACCATTGTCTGTTCGGATAATTCTGACGGTTTTGTTAAGTCGAACCTGCAACTGTTTGATGAGTTTGATGATGATATCAGGAGTTTCATCCTTTGTCCTCAAGAACTTGACCTAGGTGAATCTAGAGTAATCATCAACCACAACTAACACATATTTCTTCCCAAAGATATTCTGCACTCTCATTGGTCCACATAAATCCATATGAAGGGTATGAAGAACTTCTGTAATTGAGTTTGTAGGTTTGGGTTTCTGGGTATACTTTTTGCTTTTTCCCAATTGGCATGCTAAACAAAGATGATCTTTTTCATACTTTAGTCTAGGTAAACCTACAACTAAGTCCTTTCTGGAGAGATCATTGATGGTGCCGAAGTTCAAGTGATTGAGACGACGATGCCATAACCATGACTTTGTTTTAGAAGCCTTTGACAGCAAGCAAATTGGAGAAGACTTCATCATATCTTCGATAGAGATGGTGTATAGATTTGAACCACGTGAACCTCTTAAAAGTTCCTTACCATCAAGTTCTCTAACGAAACAGGTGTGTTTTCTGAAGGCTACTTCTAGATCAGAATCGCAGAATTGACCAACAGAGAACAAGTTATGACCAAGACCTTCTATATAGTAAACCTTGGAGATAACACTTTTGCCAACAACATAATCTCCATAACCCATAATTGCACCGAAATGATCATTCCCGAATCTAACTGTCCCGATGAATTTGCTCACGAAGTTCATGAGCCGCGACCGGTCGCCAGTTATATGCTTAGAACAGCCTGAGTCCAGGTACCACAGAATGATTTGAACGATCTGTAGTTGAACACAGACAAGAATGGATAACTGGATAATTGGGATCCCCATGCAAGAATGGGTTCCATTTGGTTAGTAACAATGGTTGGAACACCCACATCAGAAATAGAAGCATTCATATCAGAAATTAAGGCAATGGAATCATTATGAATAGGTGCAGTACTAGTGTCAGTATTAGCTCTATTCAAAGTGTGCTCACTTCTTAAGGTAATAGTTCTACCAGTAGGCATCCATTTTCTAGTGGGCATTGTCTGATTAGTCTTATGACCAACAAGTATCCAATGATAGCCTATCTTACAGAATGTTCTTCCTGTGGGTTTCCATTGTTTTCTAACTTTCTTACGTTTTTGCCTTTTTTCCTTCTTAACACAATTTTTAATATTAACTGGACAATTAACATCATTAGGAAAAACTTTAACACCACTTTCATGATTAGAAACAGAATTCAAGCAGACATCATTACAAGGTTTGAAAATAGTATCAGAATTCGAATTAATTACAGTACGCCTATGGCTAATACTAGAATCAACACGATTCGTTTTATTCGGCTCAAACTTAAAGTTCCTAGGTTGGTCTTCTACTTTCTTCCAATGCACATTCTTAGCTTGCGAGGTCCTGTCATTCCTTGTATTGTCTTGAGACTTTGACCTGCTTGCTTTAATGTCACTGATTACTCCTGTAGAGGGAATGGGAACATTAGTTGGTTTTGCTACTCTTTGCTTCTCCTGTTTAGATGTGCTGGGATCTGAACTACATGCAGGCACACTAAGGTTCACTTTCTTAACACTAGAAGTGTTGGGATTTGTACTCCTAGAAGGCACACTAGAGTTCTCTTTCTTAGCATTGACAGATATGGAATCTGAACTACTTAAAGGCACACTAAGGTTCACATTCAAAACATTGGGCATCAAATGAATATCATACTTGGCACTAGGCATCGAACATGGAATCAAAGGATTAACTCTCTCACCTAAGGACTTAGGGCATATTATGATTAAGCATTCTAGAATTTCTTGATATCGTTTGGCATATAAGCATGCATGCCCAATTGCATTGTCAAGTGGTTTCTCTAACTTATCCTCTTCAACAATCTCACGGAGACATTCTAGACATTCCTTAAGAGATGAGAAATATGTTTGAATAGCAAGTTTGTTATTCCTGAGATGAGGGGGGACATATTTCACAGACAAAGCATATTTATTACAAGAGTGAACCTTTGATACACCATTCTCCCCATTGGTCATTGGCATTTTCCCTTTTACCTGGCTCTTCAGATTCTCAATTTCCTTTTGCAATGAAGCTATTTGTTCGTTATTTTTGTTACGATTGACCTTTATTGATTCAAATAACTCATTGAAATGACGTTTAACCTTTTCATTTTCTTCTAGAAAACTTTCATTTTCCTTTTGTAATGCATTTACTAAGTTTTGAAGATGAAATGTTTGAGAATTCTGAGAACTAGAGGAGGAGGCATTTGGGAGCCTGTCATGTTGTTCGTTTGACCCTTTAATTGAGAGATTTGGGCTTTCAACTTTCTGATCGTGTTGCAATGAGCTTGAATCTGTTCATCACGTTTGTTAATTTGAAAAACTGCATCAAACTCTGGAGCATCTGAGGATGTCTTGATATTTGAAGTTTTGACATTTTCTTTAAGATGTTGATATTTTAGTTGTAAATTAAAATGCTCAACTTCTAGTTTAGAAAAATGTTTAACCAAATTGTCGTGATCATCCAGTTCAATTTTCTCATTAAGTTCAGAATTAGTTTTTTCAAGCTCAATGACACGATCATGGAAGACTTTCAGGGCAACAGATAGTTCATGAAATTGGGAAGCATTAATAGAACAATTTATAGCAGTGAAAAACATATCTTGAGCAACACATTCAGTAATAAGAGTCTCATTTAATGTATGCAAGTTCTTTCTCTCAATCTCATTATATTTTAGTGCTCGCTCATAGTCACTAACCTCAACTATCATTGCATCAAACTCCTTTTCCATTTCTTTAATGTCTAAGTTCATTCCCTTTTTAAGACTTTCAAAGTGATCTTTTAGCAGTTTAAAGAAAGGCATGACTTCAGTTAAATAACATTCTTTCGTTTGCTCAAAACCCCTTTCTCCTTCAGTTATACCCGTGGGTGTGATCCTTTTCTTGCAAGTTTTCTCAAAATCAACAAATAGTTGAAAGATAACATATTGACTAATTAAGGTCTTGCTTTTAGTGGCAATTGTTCTAGGAACAAGATGCATTGGTGTATTAGGAGGATACACAGTCGCTCTAGGCATTTTCCAAAGGGGAGGGTTTGTTTCAACAATATTTTTAGCTTTCTGTTTATCTAAATCCATTTTCCAGAACACTTGTTCGGGAGTCAACAATGTCTGAGGCTTAAACATGTTCAGGGAAATCCAGTTTTCCTTCTTGTAATCATGGGGTGTGATCTTTATTTTCTTCTCTTTACATTTAGGATCATCTAATTTCTTGTTCATCTTTTCCCTTGTGACTTCATCTGATTTCTTATCTTCCTCAGTGCACTCAACGCAACTAGGTTTCTGTCTAGGTTTAAGGATTTCATTGCCATCATAAAGAACCTTATGAGCATTTCTAGCCTTTTTAATGACCTCTGGATTTGGTTCCTCAACAAGGGGAATGCTATGCTTATCGCTTAAGACTCTATGCTTAGTGATTAAGTGAGCAGTCTGAATGGTATTTCCTTGTACGTACAACTTATTTTCAAGCTTGTTTTTCAAGGTTTTTAGATTAGAAAAATCATTCAAAAGTTTTGATTCCTTAGCACTGAATTCTTGCTTAAGCATTTTAACATTTTCTTGAAGTTCTTGCTTTTGCTTAGCAGTTTTAGAAAGTTTTTCTTGTAAGGATTTTAACTCTTGTTTTAATACTTTTTCTCTAAACCTACTTTTTCTAATAGTTGTACGCATTTGGTCATCCATTTCCTGCTCACGGGTGGTCAACTCAAATTTTGCACGTTGTTTATAAATAGCAACACGTTCTTTATAGGCATTCAGTTCAGAGATAACAGAAATATCAGGGGCACATGCAGTGTATTCATCAAAAACATAGTCATTGTTGACTGCAGAAGATGCATCACTTGGTACAACTTCACTTTTACTTTGTTTCACATATTGATCATATGGGACAACATTGATATTACCCATATTTTCAATATTTGATTCAATAGTTTCAGTTGATTGTACTTTGTCATGCATCTTTTGCACATCAGCATCATCGTATAGTTTTAATACCTCTGAGATGAGTTTGTCTTTGGATGGGCCAGCTTGTGGTGAAGATGAGACCTTGGGAGAAACCATTGGAGAAATGCTAGCCACAAAAATTATGTGCAGTAGGTCCATCTTCCACATCAGAGTCGTATGCATCACAATCAGCGACTTGAAAGGCATTCTGATGATTGTGACCTATCTCCTGAATTGGCTGCTCATCCACATCTGCATCATAGGTCTTGACATTGCCCTCAGCAAGAAACAACAACTCCTCTTCATCCAAAGCAGCACCATTATCCTGAGCTTGTACAAGCAGCATCTTATCTCTGAAGTAATCAGCATTCTGTGGACGTTTTGGAGATGTGCAGTTCCTTGCAATGTGTCCCTCACCTCCATAGTTATAGCATTTGATCGGCTTAGCTTGACCTTGATTACCATTCCTTCCTCGATTCTGATTACCAACATAACCTCTACCAGCTCCACCTCTTCCCTGATCATATTGTCTTTCCTGAACTGGTTGCACAACAATCCTCCCATCTCTGAAAGTAGCTTGATTGTGTGGGTTAGAGGCTGTTCTGAGGTTGTTGTTGGTTTGTGGGAGAGAATTCATGTTTTGACTTATCATGAGAGCCAGTTGATTGATGAAGTTTTCCATGCCTGCATCAGCATCAACTTGTTTGAACATTGGATCTAGAATAAGTTTATGATTACCATTACCCATAGGTACAACTTGAGAAGCTTTGGTGGTAATCCCAACTTTTGAGTAAAAGGCAGTTGAATCATTTGTTGAACTTGCTTCTCCCTGAGCTTTGAACTGATCTAGAATCCTCTTTTCAAACATGGCATGCCTCTCATTTTGAAGAAGGAAGGCATAAAGTTACTCATAATTCGTATTCTTCAATCCTTTAGTGAGCTTCACAGAAGTAACAAATTTGTGCCATTCGGGATTCATGTTGTTTACAAACTTTGAGTTCAGCTGAATGTTAGGCATAGTCATTCTGATGTTCCTCATGTCATTCACCAGCTTATGAAATCTCACATAGTACTCATAAACACTCTCATCTGGTTTCATTTTGAAGTGTTCAAATTCATCATAGAGTTGTGATTCTCTGTCTTCCATAGTTAGCTCAGAACCAGAAAGAAGCATCTTGACATTATCCCATACAGCTTTTGCCTCGGTGTTGTGATTGATAAGCTTGTAGATGTCCTTTGGTAGACCTTGCAGAATAATGTTGGAAGCTCGGATATCTGCGTCGAATCTCTTTTTCTCCTTATTGTCAAGCTCATCATACATCTTTGGTCTGTCCATTCCGTAAATCAAAGTTCCATCTTCAGCAGTATCAAGTACATCTCTAGTAGTTTCAACTCGGTAAGGTCCTTCATCAATGGATTTGAGAATGTTAACCCCATTTTCTTTTCCAAGACAGTACAATCTGATTCGTTGAGCCCAAGAGTCATAGTCAGTTCTGTCAAGCATGGGTGGACGAGTATCTGAGCCAGCTGCTTGAACATCCTCGGCAACAGTGGAGATGATTATAGGAACGTTGGTAGACATGATGACAAGTTAAACGGGATTTTATAACTCTATGATTAAACCGGGAAATAGATTCTTTCACGGGATTTTACTGAATCAAGAGAAAACCGTATTTAAAGGAAATCACTCAAGTCGCTAGGAAAATTGTGAACCAAGTCGCTAAGTGCTAAGTCGCTAAAGTTCCAAGTCGTTATATAACAACTCGCTACAATCCAAGTCGCTAACAAAGCAATTCGCTAAGCACCAAGTCGCTAAATATTCAAGTCGCTAAATAGCAACTCGCTAGGTACCAACTCAATAACACCAAGTCGCTAACAATATAAAGGGCAAGTCGCTAACTTAAGCCAAGTCGCTACTCGTAGTGGGGAGTCCACTAACTGTACTTTTTGTCGCCTTGTCTCAATAGACAAGTCGCTAGCTCAACTCGCTAAGGTGTTAAACAACAACTCGCTACCAAATTGTAAAGCAAGTCGCTACCAAGAATACCTTTCCGTGGCTCAAGTCGCTAGCATGAAAAACACATAAACACCACTTTTCAATCCAAAAACAACCCAACCACTATGATTCAAACCTTCTAAATCAAAACCTAAACACTTGAGATGATTCTAAACACAAAAGTACTATCAAAATCCAAACTTTAACACTAGAAATCAACCAAATGATGCACAAACCACTAAACTTTTTCAAACTCAAAAACCACCTAAAACCACTAGAAATCCAAAGCTATGTAAGATATGATCTAACCATGGCTCTTGATACCAATTGTAGGATATTGGATTTCACATACACATCAAACCATTAACACAAGTAGGCGTACAAGAGTGTTTTAAAGAGAGAAGTTATAGGTTTAGGGAACTTAGTGAGAGAAAGTGAAAGATATTATTATGAGCTCCAACTCTCTACCTTGGGAGGTAGATAGTATTTATAGTCTTACATAAAACGCCACACAACGGGCTGTGGATCAGGCATACAGTAGGTAAAGACCCGTCCGTCCTCCACGGTGTTACTTAACTAAATACTACTTACCATAAAATAACTATGACTACGAGCATTCTAACGATTACATATACTTGAGGTGACCGACTCTTTAATACCTGGAATTTCTAATTCCTAACAGAACTAGTTAAGAACCGGCTATTCTGGCCAAGAACGAGTTAGATCCAGATAGAAACCAGGTATGCCAGCCAAGAACCAGTTAGTTCCAGCTAAGAACTGCCTATTCCTGTTAGGATTTAGAAAATCCATAGTGAAGTGTCGGTCACCCCAACTATTGTCTAGCATATGTTAGCTCATAGACATTACGTTATCTATTAGTTAGTTAGTTAGTTAGTTAGAGTAACACCGTGGAGGACGGACGGGTCTTTACCCAATGTATACCTGATCTACAGCCCGATAGAGGGCGTATTATGTAAAACTATAAATACCCTCTACCTCATAAGGTAGAGGGTTGGACCTTTCATTTCCTAATCTAACCTTCTCTTTGTTTTTCTCTCACTTTCGCTCTCAAGAAAGGATCCCATCTCCCATTTTCTCTCTCTAAGTTTCTTGCTAAGATTCGAACCATATAATTGATTGTTTGTGTGTTACAATAACCAATCTCCAACAATTGGTATCAAGAGCCATGGTTAGATCATAAAGATTGGTTATTTGTATGTTTTGTTGGTTCGAATTCTATACCCTAAAAGTGTTAAAATTTGAATTTTGATAGTACTTTTGTGTTTAGAATCATCATAAGTGCTTAGGTTTTGGTTTGGAAGGCTTAATTCATCTTGGTTATAGTGTTTTGGATTGGAAAAGTTTTGTTTTTGAAGAGTTTCAAGGAAGCGGTTTGAGTATCGTACTATTTTCTTGTATGCGGTTTGATGTCATTTGGGTGCGATTTGATCTGATCAAGGAAGCGATTTATCAAGTTCTTGCATGCGGTTTGTCTAGATTCGTTGAATCGAAAGCGGTTTGACTTAAGGAGTTTGACGTAAGCGGTTTGACGTAAGCGGTTTGACTTAAGCGGTTTGACTCAAGCGGTTAGTCTTTAGCGGTTAGACATAAGCGGTTTGACTTAAGCGGTTTGACTCAAGCGGTTTGTCTTCAGCGGTTTGATCTAAGCAGTTTGATAAGAAGCGGTTTGAGTTAAGCGGTTTGATAAGAAGTGGTTTGATTTAAGCGGCTTGTATTCCAGCGGTTTCACAATCCTGCGATTTGACCAATGCGATTTGACCACCGCGGTTTGATAAAAAAAACCGAGTTTTGACTTTTACGGTTTGACTACTTGCGGTTTGACCACTTGCGGCTAAACCAAAGTTTACTTTTTACGTCCCAACTTCAAACGGTCATAACTTTTGAACCGTAACTCCGTTTTCAGCGAAATACCTGTCAAAAAGACCGGAACAGCCTGAACCAAAAAGAACTAGTTAGAACTAGTTAAGAACCAGATATTCTGGCCAAGAACCAGTTAGAACCAGTTAAGAACTAGCTATTCTAGCCAATAAATAGTTAGATCCAAATAGGAGCCAGCTATTCCGGCCAAGAACCAGTTAGATCTAGCTAAGAACTGCCTATTCCGGCCAAGAACCAGTAAGATCCAGATAGGAACCAGTTATTCCAGCCTAGAACCAGTTAGATCTAGCTAAGACCTACCTATTCTGGCCAAGAACCAGTTGGGACCAGTTAGAACCAGTTAAGAAATAGCTATTTCGGCCAAGAACCAGTTGGACCATTTAAGAACCAGATATTTTGGCTAAGAACTAGTTAAAACCAATTAAGAACCAGAGATTTCAGAAAATAAGTTTTCAGCCAAGAACCAGTTAGATCCAGCAAAGAACAGCCTATTCTGGCCAAGAATCAGTAAGAACCAACTATTTCGGCCAATAACTAGTTTGATCCATTACTACACAAGTTAATTAAATAAAAGGTATTTTGGCGGGAAAATTTGAGTAAACTTAAATTTTTAGGAGAGACAAAATGTTTAATTTTTACGCGAGATTCAAATTTTGGTTTAAATGTGAACCGGCTAAGAACCAACTATTCGTGCCAAGAACCAGTTAGATCTGGCTAAGAAAGGGCTCTTCAGGCCAAGTAGATCCAGCTAAGAAATATCTATTCCGGTCAAGAACAAGTTAGATCCAGCTAAGAACCGGCTATTCCGACCAAGAACTAGTTAAGAACCGGCTATTCTGGCCAAGAACGAGTTAGATCCAGATAGAAACCAGGTATCACAGCCAAGAACCAGTTAGATCCAGCTAAGAACTGCCTATTCCTGTTAGGATTTAGAAAATCCATAGTGAAGTGTCGGTCACCCCAACTATTGTCTAGCATATGTTAGCTCGTAGAAATTACGTTATCTATTAATTAGTTAGTTAGTTAGAGTAACACCGTGGAGGACGGATGGGTCTTTATCCATTGTATGCATGATCCACAGCCCGATAGAGGGCGTATTATGTAAAACTATAAATACCCTCTACCTCCTAAGGTAGAGGGTTGGACCTTTCATTTCTTAATCTAACCTTCTCTTTGTTTTTCTCTCACTTTCGCTCTCAAGAAAGGATCCAATCTCCCACTTTCTCTGTCTAAGTTTCTTGCTAAGATTCGAACCATATAATAGATTTTTTGTGTGTTACAATAACCAATATCCAACAATTAGTATCAAGAGCCATTGTTAGATCATAAAGATTGGTTATTTGTGTGTTTTGTTGGTTCGAATTCTATACCCTAAAAGTGTTAAAGTTTGAATTTTGATAGTACTTTTGTGTTTAGAATCATCATAAGTGCTTAGGTTTTGGTTTGGAAGGCTTAATTCATCTTGGTTATAGTGTTTTGGATTGGAAATGTTTAGTTTTTGAAGAGTTTAAAGGAAGCGGTTTGATTATTGTACTATTTTCTTGTATGCGGTTTGATGTGATTTGGGTGTGATTTGATCTGATCAAGGAAGCGATTTGTCGTTCTTGGATGCGGTTTGTCTAGATTCATTGTATCGAAAGCGGTTTGACTTAAGCGGTTTGACGTAAGCGGTTTGACTTAAACGGTTTGACTTAAGCGGTTTGACTCAAGCGGTTTGTCTTTAGCGGTTTGACATAAGCGGTTTGACTTAAGCGGTTTGACTCAAGCGGTTTGTCTTCAGCGGTTTGATCTAAGCGGTTTGATAAGAAGTGGTTTGAGTTAAGCGGTTTGATAAGAAGTGGTTTGATTTAAGCGGTATGTATTCCAGCGGTTTGACAATCCTGCGATCTGACCAATGCGATTTGACCACTGCGATTTGATCAAAAAAACTGAGTTTTGACTTTTACGGTTTGACTACTTGCGGTTTGACCACTTGCAGCTTGACCAAAGTTGACTTTTTTCGTCAAAACCTCAAACGGCCATAACTTTTGAACCGTAACTCCGTTTTCAGCGAAATACCTGTCAAAATGACCGGAACAGCCTGAACAAGTAGAAACCAGTTAGAACTAGTTAAAACCAAATATTACGGCCAAGAAAGAGTTAAGAACTAGCTATTCTGGCCAATAAATAGTTAGATCCAAATAGGAACCAGCTATTCCAGCCAAGAACCAGTTAGATCCAGCTAAGAACTGCCTATTCCGGACAAGAACCAGTACAAAATAGTTAGAACCAGATAAGAACTAGCTATTCCGGCCAATAACCAGTAAGAACCAGTTAAGAACATTCTATTTTGGCCAAGAACCAATTAGATCCATATAGGAACCAGTTATTCAGGCCTAGAACCAGTTAGATCCAGCTAAGACCTGCCTATTCTGGCCAAGAACCAGTTAGAACCAGTTAAGAAATAGCTATTCCGGCCAAGAACCAGTGGGAACCAGTTAAGAATCAAATATTTCGGCTAAGAACCAGTTAAAACCAATTAAGAACCGGCTATTCCGGCCAATAACAGTTAGATCCTAATAGGAACCAGCTATTTCAGCCAAGAACCAGTTAGATCCAGCAAAGAACAACCTATTCTGGTCAAGAATCAGTAAGAACCTACTATTTCAGCCAATAACTAGTTTGATCCATCACTACGCAAGTTAATTAAAAAAAAGTATTTTGGCGGCAAAATTTGAGTAAACATAAATTTTTAGGAGAGACAAAATGTTTAATTTTTACGCGAGATTCAAATTTTGGTTTAAATGTCCGCCGGCTAAGAACCAGCTATTCATGCCAAGAACCAGTTAGATCTGGCTAAGAAAGGGCTCTTCAGGCCAAGTAGATCCAGCTAAGAAATTTCTATTCCGGTCAAGAACAAGTTACATCCAGCTAAGAACCGGATATTCAGACCAAGAACCAGTTAAGAACCGGCTATTCTGGCCAAGAATGAGTTAGATCCAGATAAAAACCAGGTATCCTAGCCAAGAACCAGTTAGATCCAGCTAAGAACTGCCTATTCCTGTTGGGATTTAGAAAATCCATAGTGAAGTGTCGGTCACCCCAACTATTTTCTAGCATATGTTAGCTCGTAGACATTACGTTATCTAATAGTTAGTTAGAGTCATACCGTGGAGGACGGACGGGTCTTTACCCACTGTATGCCTGATCCACAGCCTGACAGAGGGCGTATTATGTAAAACTATAAATACCCCTACCTCCCAAGGTAGAGCGTTGGACCTTTCATTTCTTCATCTAACCTTCTCTTTGTTTTTCTCTTACTTTCTCTCTCTAGAAAGGATCCCATTTCCCACTTTCTCTCTCTAAGTTTCTTGCTAAGATTCAAACCATATAATTGATTGTTTGTGTGTTACAATAACCAATATCCAACAATTGGTATCAAGAGCCATGGTTAGATCATAAAGATTGGTTATTTGTATGTTTTGTTGGTTAGAATTCTATACCTTAAAAGTGTTAAATTTTGAATTTTGATAGTACTTTTGTGTTTAGAATCATTATAAGTGCTTAGGTTTTGGTTTGGAAGGCTTAATTCATCTTGGTTATAGTGTTTTGGATTAGAAAAGTTTAGTTTTTGAAGAGTTTAAAGGAAGCGGTTTGAGTATTGTATTATTTTCTTGTATGCGGTTTGATGTCATTTGGGTGTGATTTGATCTGATCAAGGAAGCGATTTGTCAAGTTCTTGGATGTGGTTTGTCTAGATTCGTTGTATCGAAAGTGGTTTGACGTAAGCGGTTTGACTTAAGCGGTTTGACTCAAGCGGTTTGACTCAAGCGGTTTGTCTTTAGCGGTTTGACATAAGCAGTTTGACTTAAGCGGTTTGACTCAAGCGGTTTGTCTTCAACGGTTTGATAAGAAGCGGTTTGAGTTAAGCGGTTTGATAAGAAGCGGTTTGATTTAAGCGGTATGTATTCCAGCGGTTTGACAATCCTGCGATCTGACCAATGCGATTTGACAACTGCGATTTGATCAAAAAAACTGAGTTTTGACTTTTACGGTTTGACTACTTGCGGTTTGACCACTTGCGGCCTGACCAAAATTGACTTTTTACGTCAAAACCTCAAACGGCCATAACTTTTGAACCGTAACTCTGTTTTCAGCGAAATACCTGTCAAAATGACCGAAACAGCCTGAACCAGTAGGAACCAGTTAGAACTAGTTAAAACCATATATTCCGGCCAAGAACCAGTTAGAACCAGTTAAGGACTAGCTATTCTGGCCAATAAATAGTTAGATCCAAATAGGAACCAGCTATTCCAGCCAAGAACCAGTTAGATCCAGCTAAGAACTGCTTATTCTGGACAAGAACCAGTACAAAACAGTTAGAACCAGATAAGAATTAGCTATTCCGGCCAGTAACTAGTAAGAACCAGTTAAGAACATTCTATTTTGGCCAAGAACCAGTTAGATCCATATAGGAACCAGTTATTCCGGCCTAGAACCAGTTAGATCCAGCTTAGACCTGCCTATTCTGGCCAAGAACCAGTTGGGACCAGTTAGAACCAGTTAAGAAATAGCTATTCCGGCCAAGAACCAGTGGGAACCAGTTAAGAACCAAATATTTCGGCTAAGAACCAGTTAAAACCAATTAAGAACCGGCTATTCCGGCCAATAACAGTTAGATCCTAATAGGAACCAGCTATTTTAGCCAAGAACCAGTTAGATCCAGCAAAGAACAGCCTATTCTGGTCAAGAATCAGTAAGAACCAACTATTTCGGCCAATAACTAGTTTGATCCATCACTACGCAAGTTAATTAAAAAAAAGTATTTTGGCGGTAAAATTTGAGTAAACTTAAATTTTTAGGAGAGACAAAATGTTTAATTTTTACGCGAGATTCAAATTTTGGTTTAAATGTCCACCGGCTAAGAACCAGCTATTCGTGCCAAGAACCAGTTAGATCTGGCTAAGAAAGGGCTCTTCAGGCCAAGTAGATCCAGCTAAGAAATTTCTATTTCGGTCAAGAACAAGTTACATCCAGCTAAGAACCGGATATTCAGACCAAGAACCAGTTAAGAACCGGCTATTCTGGCCAAGAACGAGTTAGATCCAGATAGAAACCAGGTATCCTAGCCAAGAACCAGTTAGATCCAGCTAAGAACTGCCTATTCCTGTTAGGATTTAGAAAATCCATAGTGATGTGTCGGTCACCCCAACTATTTTCTAGCATATGTTAGCTCGTAGACATTACGTTATCTAATAGTTAGTTAGAGTCACACCGTGGAGGACGGACGGGTCTTTACCCACTGTATGCCTGATCCACAGCTTGATAGAGGGCATCTTATGTAAAACTATAAATACCACTACCTCCCAAGGTAGAGGGTTGGACCTTTCATTTCTTAATCTAACCTTCTCTTTGTTTTTCTCTTACTTTCTCTCTCTAGAAAGGATCCCATTTCCCACTTTCTCTCTCTAAGTTTCTTGCTAAGATTCAAACCATATAATTGATTGTTTGTGTGTTACAATAACCAATATCCAACAATTGGTATCAAGAGCCATGGTTAGATCATATAGATTGGTTATTTGTATGTTTTGTTGGTTAGAATTCTATACCTTAAAAGTGTTAATGTTTGAATTTTGATAGTACTTTTGTGTTTAGAATCATTATAAGTGCTTAGGTTTTGGTTTGGAAGGCTTAATTCATCTTGGTTATAGTGTTTTGGATTGGAAAAGTGTAGTTTTTGAAGAGTTTAAAGGAAGCGGTTTGAGTATTGTATTATTTTCTTGTATGCGGTTTGATGTCATTTGGGTGTGATTTGATCTGATCAAGGAAGCGATTTGTCAAGTTCTTGGAGGCGGTTTGTCTAGATTCGTTGTATCGAAAGTGGTTTGACGTAAGCGGTTTGACTTAAGCGGTTTGACTCAAGCTGTTTGACTCAAGCGGTTTGTCTTTAGCGGTTTGACATAAGCAGTTTGACTTAAGCGGTTTGACTCAAGCGGATTGTCTTCAACGGTTTGTTAAGAAGCGGTTTGAGTTAAGCGGTTTGATAAGAAGCGGTATGTATTCCAGCGGTTTGACAATCCTGTGATCTGACCAATGCGATTTGACCACTGCGATTTGATCAAAAAAACTGAGTTTTGACTTTTACGGTTTGACTACTTGCGGTTTGACCACTTGCGGCCTGACCAAAGTTGACTTTTTACGTCAAAACCTCAAACGGCCATAACTTTTGAACCGTAACTCCGTTTTCAGCGAAATACCTGTCAAAACGACCGAAACAGCCTGAACCAGTAGGAACCAGTTAGAACTAGTTAAAACCATATATTCCGGCCAAGAACCAGTTAGAACCAGTTAAGAACTAGCTATTCTGGCCAATAAATAGTTAGATCCAAATAGGAACCAGCTATTCTAGCCAAGAACCAGTTAGATCCAGCTAAGAACTGCCTATTCCGGACAAGAACCAGTACAAAATAGTTAGAACCAGATAAGAACTAGCTATTCCGGCCAATAACCAGTAAGAACCAGTTAAGAACATTCTATTTTGGCCAAGAACCAGTTAGATCCATATAGGAACCAGTTATTCTAGCCTAGAACCAGTTAGATCCAGCTAAGACCTGCCTATTCTGGCCAAGAACCAGTTGGGACCAGTTAGAACCAGTTAAGAAATAGCTATTCCGACCAAGAACCAGTGGGAACCAGTTAAGAACCAAATATTTCGGCTAAGAACCAGTTAAAACCAATTAAGAACCGGCTATTCCGGCCAATAACAGTTAGATCCTAATAGGAACTAGCTATTTCAGCCAAGAACCAGTTAGATCCAGCAAAGAACAACCTATTCTGGTCAAGAATCAGTAAGAACCAACTATTTCGGCCAATAACTAGTTTGATCCATCACTACGCAAGTTAATTAAAAAAAAGTATTTTGGCGGCAAAATTTGAGTAAACTTAAATTTTTAGGAAAGACAAAATGTTTAATTTTTACGCGAGATTCATATTTTGGTTTAAATTTCAACCGGCTAAGAACCAGCTATTCGTGCCAAGAACCAGTTAGATCTGGCTAAGAAAGGGCTCTTCAGGCCAAGTAGATCCAGCTAAGAAATTTCTATTCTGGTCAAGAACAAGTTACATCCAGCTAAGAACCGGATATTCAGACCAAGAACTAGTTAAGAACCGGCTATTCTGGCCAAGAACGAGTTAGATCCAGATAGAAACCAGGTATCCTAGCCAAGAACCAGTTAGATCCAACTAAGAACTACCTATTCCTGTTAGGATTTAGAAAATCCATAGTGAAGTGTCGGTCACCCCAACTTCTTTCTAGCATATGTTAGCTCATAGACATTACGTTATCTAATAGTTAGTTAGAGTCACACCGTGGAGGACGGACTGGTCTTTACCCACTGTATGCCTGATCCACAGCCTGACAGAGGGCGTATTATGTAAAACTATAAATACCCCTACCTTCCAAGGTAGAGGGTTGGACATTTCATTTCTTAATCTAACCTTCTCTTTGTTTTTCTCTTACTTTCTCTCTCTAGAAAGGATCCCATTTCCCACTTTCTCTCTCTAAGTTTCTTGCTAAGATTCAAACCATATAATTGATTGTTTGTGTGTTACAATAACCAATATCCAACAATTGGTATCAAGAGCCATGGTTAGATCATAAAGATTGGTTATTTATGTGTTTTGTTGGTTCGAATTCTATACCTTAAAAGTGTTAAGTTTGAATTTTGATAGTACTTTTGTGTTTAGAATCATCATAAGTGCTTAGGTTTTGGTTTGGAAGGCTTAATTCATCTTGGTTATAGTGTTTTGGAATGGAAAAGTTTAGTTTTTGAAGAGTTTAAAGGAAGCTGTTTGAGTATTGTACTATTTTCTTGTATGCGGTTTGATGTCATTTGGGTGTGATTTGATCTGATCAAGGAAGCGATTTGTCAAGTTCTTGGATGCGGTTTGTCTAGATTCGTTGTATCGAAAGCGGTTTGACTTAAGCGGTTTAACGTAAGCGGTTTGACTCAAGCGGTTTGTCTTCAGCGGTTTGATAAGAAGCGGTTTGAGTTAAGCGGTTTGATAAGAAGCGGTTTGATAAGAAGCGGTTTGATTTAAGCGGTATGTTTTCCAGCGGTTTAACAATCCTGCGATCTGACCAATGCGATTTGACCACTGCGATTTGATCAAAAAAACTGAGTTTTGACTTTTACGGTTTGACTACTTGCGGTTTGACCACTTGCGGCTTGACCAAAGTTGACTTTTTACGCAAAAACTTCAAACGGCCATAACTTTTGAACCGTAACTCCGTTTTCAGCGAAATACCTATCAAAATGACTGGAACAGCCTGAACCAGTAGGAACCAGTTAGAAATAGTTAAAACCAGATATTACGACCAAGAACCAGTTTGAACGAGTTAAGAACTAGCTATTCTGGCCAATAAATAGTTAGATCCAAATAGGAACCATCTATTCCAGCCAAGAACCAGTTAGATCCAGCTAAGAACTGCCTATTCCGGACAAGAACCAGTACAAAATAGTTAGAACCAGATAAGAACTAGTTATTCCGGCCAATAACCAGCAAGAACCAGTTAAGAACATTCTATTTTGGCCAAGAACCAATTAGATCCATATAGGAACCAGTTATTCTGGCCTAGAACCAGTTAGATCCAGCTAAGCCCTGCCTATTCTGGCCAAGAACCAGTTGGGACCAGTTAGAACCAGTTAAGAAATGGCTATTTCGGCCAAGAACCATTGGGAACCAGTTAAGAACCAAATATTTCGACTAAGAACCAGTTAAAACCAATTAAGAACCGGCTATTCCGGCCAATAACAGTTAGATCCTAATAGGAACCAGCTATTTCAGCCAAGAATGAGTTAGATCCAGCAAACAACAGCCTATTCGTGTCAAGAATCAGTAAGAACCAACTGTTTCGGCCAATAACTAGTTTGATCCATCACTACACAAGTTAATTAAAAAAAAGTATTTTGGCGGCAAAATTTGAGTAAACTTAAATTTTTAGGAAAGACAAAATGGTTAATTTTTACGCGAGATTTAAATTTTGGTTTAAATGTCAACCGGCTAAGAACAAGCTATTCGTGCCAAGAACCAGTTAGATCTGGCTAAGAAAGGGCTCTTTGGGCCAAGTAGATCCATCTAAGAAATTTCTATTCAGGTCAAGAACAAGTTAGATCCAACTAAGAACCCGCAATTCCGACCAAGAACAAGTTAAGAACCGGCAATTCTGGCCAAGAGCGAGTTAGATCCAGATACAAACCAGGTATCCTAGCCAAGAACTAGTTAGATCCAGCTAAGAACTGCCTATTCCTGTTAGGATTTAGAAAATCCATAGTGAAGTGTCGGTCACCCCAACTATTTTCTAGCATATGTTAGCTCGTAGACATTACGTTATCTAATAGTTACTTAGAGTAACACCGTGGAGGACGGACGAGTCTTTACCCACTGTATGCCTGATCCACAGCCTGACAGAAGGCGTATTATATAAAACTATAAATACCCCTACCTCCCAAGGTAGAGGGTTGGACCTTTCATTTCTTAATCTAACCTTCTTTTTGTTTTTCTTTAACTTTCTCTCTCTAGAAAGGGTCCCATTTCCCACTTTTTCTCTCTAAGTTTGTTGCTAAGATTCGAACCATATAATTGATTGTTTGTGTGTTACAATAACCAATATCCAACAATTGGTATCAAGAGCCATGGTTAGATCATAAAGATTGGTTATTTGTGTGTTTTGTTGGTTCGAATTCTATACCTTAAAAGTGTTAAAGTTTGAATTTTGATAGTACTTTTGTGTTTAGAATCATCATAAGTGCTTAGGTTTTGGTTTGGAAGGCTTAATTCATCTTGGTTATAGTGTTTTGGATTGGAAAAGTTTAGTTTTTGAAGAGTTTAAAGGAAGCGGTTTGAGTAATGTACTATTTTCTTGTATGCGGTTTGATGTCATTTGGGTGTAATTTGATCTGATCAAGGAAGCGATTTGTCAAGTTCTTGGATGCGGTTTGTCTAGATTCGTTGTATCGAAAGCGGTTTGACTAAAGCGGTTTGACGTAAGCGGTTTGACTTAAACGGTTTGACTTAAGCGGTTTGACTCAAGCGGTTTATCTTTAGCGGTTTGACATAAGTGGTTTGACTTAAGCGGTATGACTCAAGCGGTTTGTCTTCAGCGGTTTGATCTAAGCGGTTTGATAAGAAGCGGTTTGATAAGAAGCAGTTTGATTTAAGCGGTATGTATTCCAGCGGTTTGACAATCCTGCGATTTGACCAATGCGATTTGACCACTGCGATTTGATCAAAAAAACTGAGTTTTGACTTTTACGGTTTGACTACTTGCGATTTGACCACTTGCGGCTTAACCAAAGTTGACTTTTTACGTCAAAACTTCAAACGGCCATAACTTTTGAACCGTAACTCCGTTTTCAACGAAATACCTGTCAAAACGACCGGAACAGCCTGAACCAGTTAGAACTAGTTAAAACCAGATATTTTGGCCAAGAACCAATTAAGAACTAGCTATTCTGGCCAATAAATAGTTAGATCGAAATAGGAACCAGCTATTCCAGCCAAGAACCAGTTAGATCCAGCTAAAAACTGCCTATTCCGGCCAAGAACCAATACAAAATAGTGAGAACCATATAAGAACTAGCTATTCCGGTCAATAACCAGTAAGAACCAGTTAAGAATATTCTATTTTGGCCAAGAACCAGTTAGATCCATATAGGAACCAGTTATTCCGGCCTAGAACCAGTTAGATCCAGCTAAGACCTGCCTATTCTGGCCAAGAACTAGCTGGGACCAGTTAGAACCAGTTAAGAAATAGCTATTCCGGCCAAGAACAGTGGGAATCAGTTAAGAACCAAATATTTTGGCTACGAACCAGTTAAAACCAATTAAGAACCGGCTATTCCGGCCAATAACAGTTAGATCCTAATAGGAACCAGCTATTTCAGCCAAGAACCAGTTAGATCCAGCAAAGAACAACCTATTATGGTCAAGAATCAGCAAGAACCAACTATTTCGGCCAATAACTAGTTTGATCTATCACTACGCATGTTAATTAAAAAAAAGTATTTTGGCGTTAAAATTTGAGTAAACTTAAATTTTTAGGAAAGACAAAGTGTTTAATTTTTACGCGAGATTTAAATTTTGGTTTAAATGTCAACCGGCTAAAAACCAGCTATTCGTGCCAAGAACCAGTTAGATCTGGCTAAGAAAGGGCTCTTCAGGCCAAGTAGATCTAGCTAAGAAATATCTATTCCGGTCAAGAACAAGTTAGATCCAGCTAAGAACCGGGTATTCCGACCAAGAACTAGTTAAGAACCGGCTATTCTGGCCAAGAACGAGTTAGATCCAAATAGAAACCAGGTATCCCATCCAAGATCCAGTTAGATCCAGCTAAGAACTGCCTATTCCTGTTAGGATTTAGAAAATCCATAGAGAAGTGTCGGTAACCCCAACTATTGTCTAGAATATGTTAGCTCAAAGACATTATGTTATCTATTAGTTAGTTAGTTAGTTAGAGTAACACCGTGGAGGACGGATGGGTCTTTACCCCCAGTATGCCTGATACACAGCCCGATAGAGGGCGTATTATGTAAAACTATAAATACCCTCTACCTCCTAAGGTAGAGGGTTGGACCTTTCATTTCTTAATCTTACATTCTCTTTGTTTTTCTCTCACTTTCGCTCTCAAGAAAGGATCCCATCTCTCACTTTCTCTCTCTAAGTTTCTTGCTAAGATTCGAACCATATAATTGATTGTTTGTGTGTTACAATAACCAATATCCAACTATTGGTATCAAGAGCCATTGTTAGATCATAAAGATTGGTTATTTGTGTGTTTTGTTGGTTCGAATTCTATACCCAAAAAGTGTTAAAGTTTGAATTTTGATAGTACTTTTGTGTTTAGAATCATCATAAGTGCTTAGGTTTTGGTTTGGAAGGCTAAATGCATCTTGGTTATGTTGTTTTGGATTGGAAATTTTTGTTTTTGAAGAGTTTAAAGGAAGCGGTTTGAGTATTGTACTATTTTCTTGTATGCGGTTTGATGTCATTTGGGTGTGATTTGATCTGATCAAGGAAGCGATTTGTCAAGTTCCTGGATGCGGTTTGTCTAGATTCGTTGTATCGAAAGCGGTTTGACTGAAGCGGTTTGACGTAAGTGGTTTGACTTAAACGATTTGACTTAAGCGGTTTGACTCAAGTGGTTTGTGATTAGCGGTTTGACATAAGCGGTTTGGCTTAAGCGGTTTGACTCAAGCGGTTTGTCTTCAGCGGTTTGATCTAAGCGGTTTGAGATAAGCGGTTTGATAAGAAGCGGTTTGATTTAAGCGTTATATATTTCAGCGGTTTGACAATCCTGCAATCTGACCAATGCGATTTGACCACTGCGATTTGATCAAAAAAACTGAGTTTTGACTTTTACGGTTTGACTACTTGCGGTTTGACCACTTGCGGCTTGACCAAAGTTGACTTTTTACGTCAAAATTCAAACGGCCATAACTTTTGAACCGTAACTCCGTTTTCGGCGAAATACCTGTCAAAACGACCGGAACAGCCTGAACTAGTAGGAACCAGTTAGAACTAGTTGAAACCAGATATTTCGGCCAAGAACCAGTTATGAACTAGCTATTCTGGCCAATAAATAGTTAGATCCAAATTGGAACCAGCTATTCCAGCTAAGAACGGCCTATTCCGGACAAGAACCAGTACAAAAAAGTTAGAACCAGATAAGAACTAGCTATTCCATCCAATAACCAGTAAGAACCAGTTAAGAACATTCTATTTTGGCCAAGAACCAGTTAGATCCATATAGGAACCAGTTATTCCGGCCTAGAACCAGTTAGATCCAGCTAAGACCTGCCTATTCTGGCCAAGAACCAGTTGGGACCAGTTAGAACCAGTTAAGAAATAGCTATTCCGGCCAAGAACCAGCGGGAACCAGTTAAGAACCAAATATTACGGCTAAGAACCAGTTAAAACCAATTAAGAACCGGCTATTCCGGCCAATAACAGTTAGATCCTAATAGGAACCAGCTATTTCAGCCAAGAACCAGTTAGATCCAGCAAAGAACAGCCTATTCTGGTCAAAAATCAGTAAGAACCAACTATTTCGGCCAATAACTAGTTTGATCCATCACTACGCAAGTTAATTAAAAAAAAGTGTTTTGGCCGCAAAATTTGAGTAAACTTAAATTTTTAGGAAAGAGAAAATGTTTATTCTTTACGCGAGATTCAAATTTTGTTTTAAATGTCAACCGGCTAAGAACCAACTATTCGTGCCAAGAACCAGTTAGATCTGGCTAAGAAAGGGCTCTTCAGGCCAAGTAGATCCAGCTAAGAAATATCTATTCCGGTCAAGAACAAGTTAGATCCAGCTAAGAACCGGCTATTCCGACCAAGAACTAGTTAAGAACCGGCTATTCTGGCCAAGAACGAGTTAGATCCAGATAGAAACCAGGTATCCCAGCCAACAACCAGTTAGATCCAGCTAAGAACTGCCTATTCCTGTTAGGATTTAGAAAATCCATAGTGAAGTGTCGGTCACCCCAACTATTGTCTAGCATATGTTAGCTCGTAGACATGACGTTATCTATTAGTTAGTTAGTTAGTTAGAGTAACACCATGGAGGACGGATGGATCTTTACCCACTGTATGCCTGATCCACAGCCCGATAAAGGGCGTATTATGTAAAACTATAAATACCCTCTAACTCCTAAGGTAGAGGGTTGGACATTTCATTTCTTAATCTAACCTTCTCTTTGTTTTTCTCTCACTTTCGCTCTCAAGAAAGGATCCCATCTCCCACTTTCTCTCTCTAAGTTACTTGCTAAGATTCGAACCATATAATTGATTGTTTGTGTGTTACAATAAACAATATCCTACAATTGGTATCAAGAGCCATTGTTAGATCATAAAGATTGGTTATTTGTGTGTTTTGTTGGTTCGAATTCTATACCCTAAAAGTGTTAAAGTTTGAATTTTGATAGTACTTTTGTGTTTAGAATCATCATAAGTGCTTAGGTTTTGGTTTCGAAGGCTTGATTCATCTTGGTTATAGTGTTTTGGATTGGAAAAGTTTAGTTTTTGAAGAGTTTAAAGGAAGCGGTTTGAGTATTGTACTATTTTCTTGTATGCGGTTTGATGTCATTTGGGTGTGATTTGATCTGATCAAGGAAGCGATTTGTCAAGTTCTTGGATGTGGTTTGTCTAGATTCGTTGTATCGAAAGCGGTTTCACTTAAGCGGTTTGACGTAAGCGGTTTGACTCAAGCGGTTTGACTCAAGCGGTTTGACTCAAGCGGTTTGATAAGAAGCGGTTTGATAAGAAGCGGTTTGATTTAAGCGGTATGTGTTCCAGCGGTTTGACAATCCTGCGATCTGACCAATGCGATTTGACCACTGCGATTTGATCAAAAAATTTGAGTTTTGACTTTTACGGTTTGACTACTTGCGGTTTGACCACTTGCGGCTTGACCAAAGTTGACTTTTTACTTCAAAATTTCAAACGGCCATAACTTTTGAACCGTAACTCCGTTTTCAGCGAAATACATGTCAAAATGACCAGAACAGCCTGAACCAGTTGGAACCAGTTAGAACAAGTTAAAAGTAGATATTCCGGCCAAGAACCAGTTAGAACCAATTAAGAACTAGCTATTCTGGTCAATAAATAGTTAGATCCAAATAGGAACCAGCTATAACAGCCAAGAACCAATTAGATCTAGCTAAGAACTGCCTATTCCGGCTAAGAACCAGTACAAAATAGTTAGAACCAGATAAGAACTAGCTATTCCGGCCAATAACCAGTAAGAACCAGTTAAGAACATTCTATTTTGGCCAAGAA
This sequence comes from Chrysanthemum seticuspe, assembly GCA_019973895.1. Taxonomy (NCBI): domain Eukaryota; kingdom Viridiplantae; phylum Streptophyta; class Magnoliopsida; order Asterales; family Asteraceae; genus Chrysanthemum; species Chrysanthemum seticuspe. The sequence continues at coordinate 9,757,103 of BPTQ01000004.1, read as the reverse complement.
CCAATTAGATCCGTATAGGAACCAGTTATTCCGGCCTAGAACCAGTTAGATCCAGCTAAGACCTGTCTATTCTGGCCAAGAACCAGTTAGAACCAGTTAAGAAATAGCTATTCTGGCCAAGAACCAGTGGGAACCAGTTAAGAACCAAATATTTCGGCTAAGAACCAGTTAAAACCAATTAAGAACCGGCTATTCCGGTCAATAACAGTTAGATCCTAATAGGAACCAACTATTTCAGTCATGAACCAGTTAGAACAGCCTATTCTGGTCAAGAATCAGTAAGAACCAACTATTTCGGCAATAACTAGTTTGATCCATCACTACGCAAGTTAATTAAAAAAAAGTATTTTGGCGTCAAAATTTGAGTAAACTTAAATTTTTAGGAAAGACAAAATGTTTAATTTTTACGCGAGATTCAAATTTTGGTTTAAATGTCAACCGGCTAAGAACCAGCTATTCGTGCTAAGAACCAGTTAGATCTGGCTAAGAAAGGGCTCTTCAGGCCAAGTAGATCCAGCTAAGAAATATCTATTCTGGTCAAGAACAAGTTAGATCCAGCTAAGAACCGGCTATTCCGACCAAGAACTAGTTAAGAACCGGCTATTCTGGCCAAGAACGAGTTAGATCCAGATAGAAACCAGGTATCCCAGCCAATAACCAGTTAGATCCAGCTAAGAACTGCCTATTCCTGTTAGGATTTAGAAAATCCATAGTGAAGTGTCGGTCACCCCAACTATTGTCTAGAATATGTTAGCTCGTAGACATTACATTATCTATTAGTTAGTTAGTTAGTTAGAGTAACATCGTCGAGGACGGATGGGTCTTTGATAACGCTACACGCGTCGTTCGGGGTCAAGGAAACTTCCTTTTCTTCGAGCAAGTTTTATAACACCCTAGGCAGTGAACCTAATCGTTGTAGTGTAGTAATTAGGGTAAGCCACGGGTATTGATATCATTCTCTAGGGGAATAGGAATGCTAGTAAGGAGTTACTACGCTAAGGTTAAGGTTGAGGAAGTTTATTTTTTATCTTTTTATGTTTTATGAAATGGAAAGGTACGAATCTCGGGTATTGGATTTGGGGGGTTGGTATTTCTACCGATTACTCTACTTATCTATTCTAATTAACTAAGCTAAGGTGAGGATAGTCTATGTCTATTGTTGTGTGCTCGTATGATAGTTAAAGATGTGTTTACCTAGATGCTACTACTCCCTAGTTATCTCCTATTGATGGTTGAATTGTCACGTCCTTATTCTTAATGCGTTGTGTGCATTCCCTAACTCTTTGAAGTCACCCTTAAGTGTAGTAAACAAAATCCACTAAGTCATTCATAAACTAACTTTGAGGTTATCTTTGGGTTTAGTAAACGAAATCCACTAAGTCATTCATAAACTATCAAAGATTTATCAAGTATTAAACACAACGATAGCCTAGTCGCACTCCTAAGCCAATTACAATTAAGATAAGAGACAACCTAACAATAATTAACAACTAGGTTTCATACATCTAAGCAAACACACAAGTAATTTAGCCGGACATGGTAAACATGCAAGCATACACACAATTAATCAAAGACATAATTGAATTAATAAAGTAAAGACTTATCTTGATGTAAGATAGGGTTTAAAACCCTAAAATACTGTACAAGACACCTTAGGTTCGGTTTTAGGTTTTTACTCCAAAGACTCTCCACACAAAGACTAAAAAATTCGGATTCTATATATAAGATTACAATTGTGACGACGTCACCTTATGTTTAGTGACGCCGTCGTGTCGCCGCCATTAGGGTTTTGTCTTGGCCACGTTAACCTTGCGACGGCGTCACCTTATGTCCGTGACGCCGTCCTCTTCAGCTTCTGACGTCGTCTGGATTGCATCTAGGCCGTCTGAGTAGCGACGGCCTGCTCTTCCACAGCTAGACGTCGTCACTTGAAAATACGAGTTTTGAGACCTGTATCGTCACAATATTTTTGGGACGGCGTCGCCATTAACACCTGACGCTGTCGCCTTCTACTTTCAGCAACTATGAGTGTCTCGATTTTGACTTTGGCCATTTTCTTCATATATTCGCGCCTTTTCGTCCAAATAAGTACCATTCCAGCATTTTGCCTTCACGAGACCTAAAAAGTGAAAAGGAACGATATTAAGCAATAACGGATACAAAAGTGATCAAATAAGGACTTAAATGACCCCTCAAAATGGTACCTTTTAAAACCTTATCAAATATCCCTACACTTGTTATTTGCTAACGAATTATAGCAAGGAAAAGTGAAAAATCCAGAGCACTTCCGTTTTACGACCTTACCATGAATAAACCTGCTTTTCCGCGCTTATATACTTCTTTTACCGGTTTCAGTTTTAGCTCTGTGAGTATCAACGACTTTCATCTTCCGCTGTCGCAGTCCACAATTACCGCTGCGGCAGGGTTTTTATAACACTGCTATGTCCAGAGTTTTGAGCATAAAAGTTCACTGCTGCAGATCGACACCTTCTCGTCCGGCAGCGATGAGTCTGCCGGATCTACGTTAGGTCTGCTGCAGTCTTCGACTTCTCCTGCCGCAGTGCCTGTATTCCACTGCGGCAGCGTTCCAATTGCACCGGTTCTGTTTTGGGATTACCGCCGCTGTGCTGCCGCAGTGATTTGTATTCCACTGCAGCAGTGTTAACATTAGAATATATATCTTAGGCTTAAAAAATCAGAAACACACCTCTCAGAAACCTCATTTTTGGATTTTGGCTTGGATTCCACAGAACATGTCATAAAATCCCAAAATTTGGGATAGAATGTAGTTCTATTCAGAAATGAAATAATTAAGTTAATACAGAAACTAATTAACACACATACGAACGTACAAATGGTACAGGCCGATTTAATGAACACACAAACGAATCTACATACTTTGGAT